>VZQC01005840.1:2894080-2985933 GCA_009823505.1 Rhizomys pruinosus
GGATGGCTCATGCTTTTAATCCAGCACTGGGGAGGCAGAAGGGCAGGCGGATCTTTGTTGAGTTCAGGACACAGCTTAGGTTCTACAGAGTGAGTTCCAGGTCAGCTGGGCTACGAGGGAGACCCTGTCATCGAAAAAAAGAAAGAAAGAAGAAGAAAGACAGAACTAGGAAAGCAAAGGAATGAGAGGGAAGGAAAGGACAGGAAAGGAAGGAGGAAAGAAGGAAGGAAGAAAGAAAGAAAAAGATACCAAGGAAAGAAAAGAAAAGAAGAAAAAGAAAAGAAAGAAAGGGAGGAATAAAGAAAGATAAAGAAAGAAAGGAAATTAAAAAAGAGAAGAAACAAAGAAAACAAAGAAACAAAAGAACAAAGAAAACAAAAGAAAGATCTTGGCTAAGATAGTGGTACATGCCTTTAATTTCCAGCACTTAAGAGGTAGACTCAGGTGGATCTCTGTGAGGTTGAGGTTTATCCTGGTCTACATAGTGAGTTCAAGTCCAGCTGGGGGCTTACAGGGAGAACCCACCTCTAAAAAAAAACCAAAAGAAGAAAAATAGGAATAAAAAAGTAAGAAGCTGGGTTGTGGTAAGCGCACACCCTTTAATCTAGCACTCAGAGAGCAAAGGCAGGTGGATCTTTGTGAGTTCAAGGCCAGCCTGGTTCTACATAGGGAGTTCTCAGGGACAGCTAAGAGCACAGTGGAGACCCTGTCTTCAAAAACATCCAAAAAAAAAAAAAAAAAAAAAAAAAAAAAAAAAGAAAGAAACACTGCTATTTGTGACGGTATGAATGAAGCTAGATAGCATTATGCAGCTGAAATAAATAAATCAGAGGACAATACTCCATAATGCAGATTATCTGAGGAATCTTGAATGCCAAAACTCAGGAGCACAAAGTAGAATTGACAGGAATTGGAGGAAGGGGAAATAGCAAGGCGTTTGCCAAATCATACAAATTCTCAGTTCTATAACATGGCTAAGTGTTGGGGACCTACTATAGCACAACACCCATTGTTAACAATACTGTAAACTTGGAAGTTTGTTAGGAGGGTGGAATTATGCTACATAGTCTTTAAAATAATAAATAAATAAAGTGGGAAGAAGCTTTAGCCATCGTGGATATGCTCATGGCACTAATATTCATCTTTTTTGTTATTGATCAGTTTTGTATATCAATGATATCTTTAAAACTTCCTCGCTGGGCATGGTGGCACATGCCTTTAATCCCAGCACTCAGGAGGCAGAAGCAGGCAGATCTCTGTGAGCTCAAGGCCAGCCTGGTCCACATAGCGAATTCCAGGCCATCTGGGAGACCCTGTCTCTAAAACAAAACAAAACAAATCAAAACAAAAGAACTTCCTAGCTGGACATGATCATGAATGTCTGTAATTACAGCACCTGAGAGTATGACACAGGAAGATCACAGGTTCAAAGCCAGCCTGGACTTATATACTGTCTCAAGAAAAAAAAATATTCCTTGGAGCAATCCTGTATTAGTGACCGGTCATCTCTGTCACATTGGTAAAGACGGGGCTTCACTTTTGATCCTTAACTTTCCCCCCTCCTTCTGAGTTTATGAAGCTCCTTTGTTAGTGAATTGTGAAGGCTTCTGAGGGATATTTGCTTCTTCAGCAATTTCATTCATCCTACTTTCTATGCTGGGTGTTCCCACCAGTTCACCACAAAAAAATTTACGACTCTTCAAGTTCAAAGTTCATGCCTCTGGTTTGGATCATCAGTTTGGCTGCTGGGTTTTAACCTTTGGAAACTTCAAACTCTCCACTCATGCCACTGACAAAGATGGAAGACAAACTTTAAGCCTGCTCTATTAGACCTGAGATTTGCCCTTGGTCTCTCTGAAGATCATCTCATGAAATGATAATGATACTTTCTAAAGACAATTTCAGATTAAAGGAATGATTCTCTCATATGATCTAATAAAATTAAGCAATAATACCAGGAATATCACTGTATCATCACCAAACGAGAGGATGGCATCAGGCAATAAATGGAAATTAAGGTCCTCGAAACTATGGTTCTTATATATATTTAGTCAGGGCTCACAAGATAGCTCAGAAGATAGAGGTTCTTGCCGCCAACCTAAGCTTGATCCCCAGTGCCCACATGGTAGAGGAAACAGACTTCTGCAAAGTTGTCCTCTGGTCTCCAAATGTACACTGAAGTATATTTTAAGCATGTGAGTACATGTGCAAGCACACACACATACACGCACACACACACACACAATAAATAAATAAATGGAATTTTTAAAAAATTTAAAAATAGCATTCTTAAATTAAAATTTCTTTTCTTTTCTTTTCCTCTGTGTGTGTGTGTGTGTGTGTGTGTGTGTGTATCTTTTTGAGATAGAGTCTCCCTTTAGCCCCAGCTGGCCTGGAACTTGCTATGTAGACCAGGCTGGACTTGAACACATAGAGATTCACCTGCCTCTGCCTCCTGAGTGCTGGGACTAAAGGCATGCACCACCACATCCAGCTGAAATTACAATTCTTAAATTATAAGTGAAGACTTAGAAAATCCGTATCAGAGCTGGGGAGCTGGGGAGCTGGCTCAGTGGATAAAGGGCTTGATGCACAAGCATAAGGACCCAAGTTCACATCCCTAGCACCCTACATAACAAATGTTGGGCACATTTGGTTTATACCTGTAATCCCAGGCCTAGAGGGCAGAGATGGGCAGATCCCAAAGGCTTCCTGGACAACCAGCCAGCCTACGTTCACTGATTAACCTTGTCTCATAAAAATAAAATAAATAAATAAATAAATAAAGGTGGAGGGGCTGGAGAGATGGCTCAGTGATTAAGAGCACTGGCTGCTCTTGCAGAGGACCCAGGTTTGATTTCCAGCACCCAGGTGCTGGCTAACAACTGCCTGTAGCTCCTTTTCCAGGGGATCCATCATCTTGTTCTTACCTCCACAGGCATTGCATGACATGGGTGCACCTACATACATGCAGACAGTACACTCATACACATAAAACAAAAATAATACATAAATTTTTTTAAGTAAATAAAGGTGGGGCTGGAGAGGTGGCTCAGCAGTTAAGAGCACTGATGGCTCGGGCTGGAGAGATGGCCTAGCGGTTAAGAGCGCCGACCGCTCTTACAGAGGACCCAGGTTCGATCCCCAGCACCCACATGGAGGCCTAGAACCGTCTGAAACTCCAGTTCCAGGAGAACACCAGTTCCAGGAGAACTCCAGTTCCAGGGGAATCCGAGACCCGCTTCTGACCTCCACGGCATTGCACGACACGGGTGTACAAACCTGCATGCAGACAGTACATTCATACACATATAGAAATAAATAAAATTAATAAAAAAAATTTTAAAAAGAGCACTGATGGCTCTAGCAGAGGAACTAGGGGTTCGGTTCTCAGTACCCACATGGCGGCTAAGCACTGTCCTTAACTCCAGTTCCAGGGAATCCTATGCCCTCTTCTGAGCTCTGAGGCAGTGCATAGGTGCACTCATGTCCATGCAGGTGATAAACTCATACGCAGAAACTTTTTCAAAATTAAAAAATAAAATAAATAAATAAAGGTGGACAGTGATTGAGGAAAGGCCCCCATGTCAACTTCTGGACTCCACACTCACATATGAGTACACACACGCACACTAACAAGTACAGAAGACACACAAACCACCTGGACTTTGGAAATAATTCATCTTTTCATTGAGCCATTAAAAAAGTTGCCTACCTTGCTTAGGTACCTTGTCTCTGAGCTTATCACCTAGGGTGTATCAAGGAACGAGTTTCGGCTTTGCCATCTTATTCCAATAGCCATGCCTTTTGCTTTGAGGTAAATCAGCTTGCTTCTTGCCTGTCTGGAGACGTCCTGAATTTCTATTCCCCAATCTCAAGTCTACCAAACAGAAGACCAACCTGCAAAATCTACTGTGTATATATAGCATCAGAGCTCAATAGAGGGGCTAGCCACCTGCCTCTAAAGTCTACTATGTTGGGCTGGAGAGATGGCCTAGCGGTTAAGAGTGCCAACCACTCTTACAGAGGACCCGGGTTCGATCCCCAGCACCCACATGGCAGCCGAGAACAGTCTAAAATTCCAATTCCAGGAGAACTCCAATTCCAGGAGAATCCAACACCCTCTTCTGACCTCCGCAGCATTGCACGACACGGATGCACAGACTTGCATGCAGACAGTACATTCATACACATACAGAAATAAATTAAAAAAAATTTAAAGTCTACTATGTTATGATATCAGAGCTCAGCAGAGGGAGGAGTCAAAGGGAGAGTCAGACAGTGACCCACATCAGTACTAAGGAAGTACCTGAATGAATCAGTCTTACTCCATTCATGTGCTGTTATTATGTTTTGGTTTTGGTTTTGCTGCTATTTGCAGGAAGATTGAGACAGGGTCTTACTATGTAACCCTGAATGACCTGAAAATATGTAGATCATCATGTAGACCATGATCGCCTCAAATTTGTGGCAATCCTCCTGCCTCTGCCTATGGAATGCTCAGATTACAGGTTGGTACTGCCATGCCCCGCTCAATCTTTTTTCTCTTTTTTAGCCAAGAAAATAGTGGCCTTGCCGGGCTGGTGGCGCATTCCTTCAATCCCAGCACTTGGGAGGCAGAGGCAGGCAGATCCTTGTGAGTTCAAGGCCAGCCTGGTCTACAGAGTGAGTTCCAGGACAGCTGGGAGACCCTGTCTTGAAAAAAGACCAAAAAGAAAGAAAGAAAGAGAGAGAGAGAGAGAGAGAGAGAGAGAGAGAGAGAGAGAGAGAGAGAGAGAGAAAGAAAGAAAGAAAGAAAGAAAGAAAGAAAGAAAGAAAGAAAGAAAGAAAGAAAGAAAGAAAGAAAGAAAGAGAAAAAGAAAAAGAAAAAGAAAAAGAAAGAAAATAGTGGCCTTATACTTACCAATTTGGAGCACCTGGCTTGGCTCCTAGGCCAGACAGGTTTCTTAATATTGTAAGCTTTATGTAAAACATTCAGTTGTACATAAAGCTCTTCACCAGTTCTGACCCCTCCTTCTTCATCAACCTCTTCCTCCAAACAAATTTCCATTTTGTCCTGTTGTTTTCATACATTTTATGTCTACATACGCTGCAAATGTGACATTATGTTACACTATTGTTTTTGCTTAAACAGTCAATTATCTTTTTTAAAGATTTCAGTTTGACTGGGGCTGGAGAGATGGCTCAGCGGTTAAGAGCACTGACTCCTCTTGCAGAGGACCCAGGTTTGAGTCCCTGCACCCACATGGCAGCTAAGAACTGTCTTTAAGCCAGGCGTGGTGGCGCATGCATTTAATCCCAGCACTTGGGAGGCAGAGGCAGGTGGATCTCTGTGAGTTCAAGGCCAGCCTGGTCTACAGAGAGTTCCAGGCCAGCTGGGGCTACAGGGAGACGCTGTCTAAAAAAAAAAAGATTTCAGTTTGAGGGCTGGAGAGACGGCTCAGTGATTAAAAGCACTGACTGCTCTTGCAGAGGACCCAGGTTCAATTCCCAGCACCCATGTGGTGGCAACCACCCATAACTCCAATTCCAAGGGATCTGATCCCTTCTTCTGACCTCCAAGGGCACTGGACATCATGAATGCACTTACACACATGTAGGCAGCACACTCATATACATAAAATAAAAATAATGTATAAAATATATAAAAAAGAGTGTGTACTGCTCTTGCAGATGATCAAAGTTCAGATCTCAGCAGTCACATTAGACTCACAACTGCCTGAACTCCAGCTCCAAAGGATCTATGCCAGGCGTGGTGGCGCACACCTTTAATCCTAGCACTTGGGAGGCAGAGGCAGGCAGATCTTTGTGAGTTCAAGGCCAGCCTGGTCTACAGAATGAGTTCCAGGACAGCTGGGGCTACAGGGAGACCCTGTCTCGAAAAAGACAAAAAAAAAAAAAAAAAAGGATCTATGTCCCCTTCTGCCCTCTGTGGGGACCCATAAAAGCACAAATATATTCACAAATAAAATAATTTGTTTATTATGTTAGTTATTATTTTTATTTTGTGTGTATGAGTGTATTGCCTGCATGTATGTAAGTACACTCATGTCATGCAATGCCCACAGAGGACAGAAGAGGGCACTGGATTCCCTAGAACTGAAGTTATAGACAGTTGATAGCTGCCATGTGGGATCTGGTGACCGAATCTGGGTCCTCTTCAAGAACTGATGAACTGTCTCTCCAGCCCTGATAAAATAATTTAAACATTTTAAGTTATGGGGCTGGAGAGATAGCTCAGCGATTTATAGCATTAATTGTTTTACTAAAGGATATTGGTTTGATTCCCAGCACCCACATGGGGGTTAACAACTGTCCTAACTCCAGTTCCAGGGGATTCGACACCATATTCTGACCTCTGCAGGCATTGCACGAGATGGGTGTACTTACACACACATGCAGGCAATACACTTAAACACATAAAATTAAAAATAATACATAAAATATTTTTAATTAAAAGAGGTTTAAGTTATAAGAAAATAAAAATCATATATTTATCTACATAGTTACCACTCCAATGTTCTTCATTTCTTTTGGTCCATACTTCTTTGTTTACTAAATTATATTTATTTATGTATGCGTATGTGTGCGTGCATGTGTGTGTGTGTGTGTGTGTGTGTGTGTGTGTGTATATACACAGAAGTCAAAGGACAATTTGCAGGAGTCAGTTCTTTCCTTCAACCATGTGGATCCCCAGGGATTGAACTCAGGTCACCAGCCTTGGTGGCTAGTACCTTTACCTGCTCAGCTATATCACCAGCCCAGTATGTCTATATTTTTTACATTATTTTCCTGTGTGGTGCTAGAGATTACACCCAAGGTCCATGCATGAGAAGAAAGCACTCTACCAACTGAACTACATCAGTTTCTAACCTGACCTTTTATTTTTCCTTTAGGTACTTTAAAGATGTTTCACTCAGCTGTGGTTTGATCATGGTTTTGTTGTCTGGGGCTTTTTGGTTAGTTTGTTTGCTTGTTTGCTTTTGCTTGCATTGCCTCTGTCAGGAAATAGTCTGCCATCATCCTTGTTTATCTATATTTACTATATGTGTCTGCTTTTAATGTTTTCTCTCAAGTTGACAGTGTAGCTTAGTGATAGGCCACTAGACTAGCATGCATAAATCTCTGGTTTGATTTCTAGCACTAAACAATTTTTTTTCTTTTTATTACTCACTTTAGATAATTTGACTACAATACTACCTTCGCATAGTTTTCTTTGCATTTCTTATTCCTGGAGATAGTCAAAATTTCTTAGATCCATTATAATTTTTATCAAATTTTATTCTTATTTCTTATCAAACACTATGATTTTTATTTTTTCAAATTGGGGGGTTTGTTCGGCTGTTTCTGTCACCACCATCTTTTCCTTGGGGCTCCAATAACGTGTACATTTATTTAGTCACTTGAAGCTGTCCCACAGTTCAGATGTTTCTTTTCGCCCTAGGCTTATTGTGTTTGGGTTCCCTTAGCATGGTTCATGTTGCCATGTTTTGGAGTTCACACTTCCCCCCTACAGGTGTCTAATCTGCCATTAATCATATCACGCATACTTTTTTTTTTTTTTTTGGGTCTTTTCGAGACAGGGTCTCCCTGTAGCCCCAGCTGGCCTGGAACTCACTCTGTAGACCAGGCTGGCTTTCAACTCACAAAGATCCGCCTGCCTCTGCCTCCCAAGTGCTAGGATTAAAGGCGTGCGCCACCACGCCCGGCTTTCACGCATACTTTTCATCTCGGCCATTCTCATGTTCATCCCTACAAGTTCAACTTGTATCTTTTCCACCCCTTCCATGATTCTATTTACAAATTTTACCTCTATGTCAGGGTCTCTCAACCTCTGTACTGTTGAGGATTTGAGCTAGATTCTATTTTGTTGTTGAGAAGCTGTCCTCTGCACTGTGGAATACTTGGCCCATCTCCGGGTCTGCTCACCTTAGTCAGGAATGACCCCTGGTTGTAACCACACTATCCTCAGACATTGTGAAACATCACATGGCTAATACTGTTATTCTAGATTTGGAACTATAAAGAATACAGGTATATGGTGCTAGAGAGATGGCTCAGGGGTTAAGAGCACTGGCTGTTCTTGCAGAAGACCCAGGTTCAGAAATCCCAGCACCCACATGGGGGCTAACAACTATCCATAACTCCAGTTCCAGGGGACCTGACATCCTCTTCTGTCCTTCTTGGGCATTGCACAACCAGGTGAAATTACACACATGCAAGCAGAGCACCCATACACATAAAATAAAAATAAATATGGCCGGGCATGGTGGCGCACGCCTTGAATCCTAGCACTCAGGAGGCAGAGGCAGGCGGATCTTTGTGAGTTCAAGGCCAGCCTGGTCTACAGAGTGAGTTCCAGGGCAGCCGGGGCTACAGGGAGACCCTGTCTCAAAAAAGACCAAAACAAATAAATAAATAAATAAATAAATAAATAAATAAGTAAATAAAATTTAAAAAGAAAACAGTTGGGGATGACAATATGGCTCAGTAATTAAGAGCACTGGCTATTCTTGCAGTGGACTCAGGTTCAGTCCCGAGTACTCACATGTAGGCTAACAACCATCTGTAATTACATTTCCAGGGGATCCAATGCCCTCTTCTGATTTATGCTGGCTTTGCCTGACATGCGGGTACTTACATATGTGCAAGCACCTACACTCATACACATAAAATAAAATTAAAAAATAATACAGTTATCAGGGCTGGAGAGATGGCTTAGTGGTTAAGAGCACCAACTGCTCTTGCAGAGGACTGGGGTTCGATTCCCAGCACCTACATGGCAGCTAAGAACCGTCTTTAAGCTGGGCGTGGTGGCGCATGTCTTTAATCCTAGCACTTGGGAGGCAGAGGCAGGTGGATCTCTGTGAGTCCAAGGCCAACCTGTTCTATAGAGTGAGTTCCAGGACAGCTGGAGCTATAGGGAGACCTTGTCTCAAAAAACAAACAAACAAACAAACCCACATTTAAAAAAAGAATAAAGTTTTAATAAAAAAAATTTTTTTTTAAAAAGAATAAAGTTATAAATATTCCCTTTTTTGGTTTTTTTTATTGTTGTTGTTTGGTTTTGGGGTGTTTTTGTTTTTGTTTTTGTTTTTGTTTTTGTTTTTTTTTGGTCTTTTTGAGACAGGGTCTCCCTGTAGCCCCAGCTGGCCTGGAACTCACTCTGTAGACCAGGCTGGCTTTCAACTCACAAAGATCCGCCTGCCTCTGCCTCCCAAGTGCTAGGATTAAAGGCGTGCGCCACCACGCCCGGCTTTCACGCATACTTTTCATCTCGGCCATTCTCATGTTCATCCCTACAAGTTCAACTTGTATCTTTTCCACCCCTTCCATGATTCTATTTACAAATTTTACCTCTATGTCAGGGTCTCTCAACCTCTGTACTGTTGAGGATTTGAGCTAGATTCTATTTTGTTGTTGAGAAGCTGTCCTCTGCACTGTGGAATACTTGGCCCATCTCCGGGTCTGCTCACCTTAGTCAGGAATGACCCCTGGTTGTAACCACACTATCCTCAGACATTGTGAAACATCACATGGCTAATACTGTTATTCTAGATTTGGAACTATAAAGAATACAGGTATATGGTGCTAGAGAGATGGCTCAGGGGTTAAGAGCACTGGCTGTTCTTGCAGAAGACCCAGGTTCAGAAATCCCAGCACCCACATGGGGGCTAACAACTATCCATAACTCCAGTTCCAGGGGACCTGACATCCTCTTCTGTCCTTCTTGGGCATTGCACAACCAGGTGAAATTACACACATGCAAGCAGAGCACCCATACACATAAAATAAAAATAAATATGGCCGGGCATGGTGGCGCACGCCTTGAATCCTAGCACTCAGGAGGCAGAGGCAGGCGGATCTTTGTGAGTTCAAGGCCAGCCTGGTCTACAGAGTGAGTTCCAGGGCAGCCGGGGCTACAGGGAGACCCTGTCTCAAAAAAGACCAAAACAAATAAATAAATAAATAAATAAATAAATAAATAAATAAATAAATAAAATTTAAAAAGAAAACAGTTGGGGATGACAATATGGCTCAGTAATTAAGAGCACTGGCTATTCTTGCAGTGGACTCAGGTTCAGTCCCGAGTACTCACATGTAGGCTAACAACCATCTGTAATTACATTTCCAGGGGATCCAATGCCCTCTTCTGATTTATGCTGGCTTTGCCTGACATGCGGGTACTTACATATGTGCAAGCACCTACACTCATACACATAAAATAAAATTAAAAAATAATACAGTTATCAGGGCTGGAGAGATGGCTTAGTGGTTAAGAGCACCAACTGCTCTTGCAGAGGACTGGGGTTCGATTCCCAGCACCTACATGGCAGCTAAGAACCGTCTTTAAGCTGGGCGTGGTGGCGCATGTCTTTAATCCTAGCACTTGGGAGGCAGAGGCAGGTGGATCTCTGTGAGTCCAAGGCCAACCTGTTCTATAGAGTGAGTTCCAGGACAGCTGGAGCTATAGGGAGACCTTGTCTCAAAAAACAAACAAACAAACAAACCCACATTTAAAAAAAGAATAAAGTTTTAATAAAAAAAATTTTTTTTTAAAAAGAATAAAGTTATAAATATTCCCTTTTTTGGTTTTTTTTATTGTTGTTGTTTGGTTTTGGGGTGTTTTTGTTTTTGTTTTTGTTTTTGTTTTTGTTTTTTTTTGGTCTTTTTGAGACAGGGTCTCCCTTTAGTCCCAGCTGGCCTGGAGCTTGCTATGTAGACCAGGCTGGCCTTGAACTCACAGAGATCTGCCTGCCTCTGCCTCTCGAGTGCTGGGATTAAAGGCGTGCACCACCTTACCTGGCCCTTTTTTGTTTTAAGACAGGGTCTCACTATGCAGCCCCAACTGGCCCACCACCCACAATATCAACCAGGCTGGCCTCAAACTCACAGAGATTCACCCAGCCCTGCTTGGGATCAAAAGTATATGACAATGAGCCCAGCATGAAAATTCTTTTGCCAGGCGTGGTGGCACACACCTTTAATCCCAGCACTTGGGAAGTAGAGGCAGGCAGATTTCTGTGACTGTGAGTTCAAGGCCAGCCTGGTCCACATAGTGAGTTCTAGGCCCCCTGGTGCTACAAGGAGAATCTGTCTCAAAAAAAAAAACTTTTAATGTCCTTGTTGGCTGGTTCTATCATCTATGTCTAGTTTATGGAGTTTCAATTTATTTTTCTCTTTATAAATTTTCTGCTATCGCAATGCCCGTGGAGGTCAGAAGAGGGCACCAGATCCCCTGGAACTAAAGTTACAGATGGTCGTGAGCTGCCATGTGGGTGCTGGGAATCCAGCTCAGGTCCTCTGCAACAGCACCCAGTGCTTGTCACTGCACAGCCATCTCTCCACCTTATGTTTTTTATTAGATGCCAGGTGTGATGGTTTGAATGCAAATATCTCCTACGGGTTCCAAGTATTTGGACATTTTGTCCCCAGCTGGTGGCGCTGTTTTGTGAGGTCTTAGGTGTGGCCATGCTAGAGGAAGCTCATCACTGGGGACAGGCTTAGAGAATTCAAAAAGGCCAATCTCCATTTGCTCTCTCTCCTTCCTGTGCCTGCTTGAAGATGTGAAGCTCTGCTTTCTACTCTTGCTTGGGCACCTCCTACCACCATGCCTCTCAGCCATAATAGACTCTAATTCCCCTGGAACTGTCAATCGTAAACTCAAATAAACTCTTCCTTTTACAAGTTCCCTTGGTGTCATGGTTGGTTCTAGCACAGCAACAGAAAAGTGACTAATAACCAGGCACTGTGAATTTTACTTGCTTGGGTGCTGGATATTTTAATATTCCTATGAATATTGAGCTTTGTTCTGAGATGCAACTAAGTTCCTGATAAAAGTCTGGTCCTTGGGGGCTGGAGGGATGGCCTAGCGGTTAAGAGCGCCGACCGCTCTTGCAGAGGACCCGGGTTCGATCCCCAGCACCCACATGGCGGCTGAGAACCGTCTTTAACTCCAATTCCAGGAGAACTCCAGTTCCAGGGGAATCCNTCTCTCTCTCTCTCTCTCTCTCTCTCTCTCTCTTTCTCTCCCCTCCTTCCCTCCCTCCCTCTTTCTCTCTCAAGCTTTCTTTTCTCTAGAGTTTGTTCAGCAGTTTTGGGCCTCTCCAGCTCCAGCTGCTCAACTTTGGAGGGGCACTGACTGGGTTCTTGTCCGTGTGCATGCAGCCTCAGCCTGGAAATTCCCCAGGCACTGAGCTGGGACAGTCATTGGGTTCACTTGACTCATTTCTCATCTCTCCAGAATCACTGTCCTTCATTGCCTTATGCCTTATGTGCAGAGTCTAAACACACTACTGTTTATAGACTGGGAAATGGGTAAGTGGGTAAGAGCACTAGCTGGCCAGGCGTGGTGGCTCACACTTCTAATCCCAGCACTTAGGAGGCAGAGGCAGGCAGATTTCTGTGACTGTGAGTTCAAGGCCAGCCTGGTCCACATAGTGAGTTCTAGGCCCCCTGGTGCTACAAGGAGAATCTGTCTCAAAAAAAAAAAACTTTTAATGTCCTTGTTGGCTGGTTCTATCATCTATGTCTAGTTTATGGAGTTTCAATTTATTTTTCTCTTTATAAATTTTCTGCTATCGCAATGCCCGTGGAGGTCAGAAGAGGGCACCAGATCCCCTGGAACTAAAGTTACAGATGGTCGTGAGCTGCCATGTGGGTGCTGGGAATCCAGCTCAGGTCCTCTGCAACAGCACCCAGTGCTTGTCACTGCACAGCCATCTCTCCACCTTATGTTTTTTATTAGATGCCAGGTGTGATGGTTTGAATGCAAATATCTCCTACGGGTTCCAAGTATTTGGACATTTTGTCCCCAGCTGGTGGCGCTGTTTTGTGAGGTCTTAGGTGTGGCCATGCTAGAGGAAGCTCATCACTGGGGACAGGCTTAGAGAATTCAAAAAGGCCAATCTCCATTTGCTCTCTCTCCTTCCTGTGCCTGCTTGAAGATGTGAAGCTCTGCTTTCTACTCTTGCTTGGGCACCTCCTACCACCATGCCTCTCAGCCATAATAGACTCTAATTCCCCTGGAACTGTCAATCGTAAACTCAAATAAACTCTTCCTTTTACAAGTTCCCTTGGTGTCATGGTTGGTTCTAGCACAGCAACAGAAAAGTGACTAATAACCAGGCACTGTGAATTTTACTTGCTTGGGTGCTGGATATTTTAATATTCCTATGAATATTGAGCTTTGTTCTGAGATGCAACTAAGTTCCTGATAAAAGTCTGGTCCTTGGGGGCTGGAGGGATGGCCTAGCGGTTAAGAGCGCCGACCGCTCTTGCAGAGGACCCGGGTTCGATCCCCAGCACCCACATGGAGGCCTAGAACCGTCTGAAACTCCANAAATAACGGTGGGGGCTGGAGAGTTGGCTCAGGCAGTTAAGAGCACTGATGCCGGGGCTGGAGCGATGGCCCTAGCGGTTTAAGAGCGCGGCCGCTCTTAAGATGACCCAGGTTCGATCCCCAGCACCCACATGGATGGTCGAACCGTCTGAAACTCCCAGTTCCAGGAGACACCAGTTCCAGGAGAACTCCAGTTCCAGGGGAATCCGAGGACCGCTTCTGACTTCCGCGGCATTACGGACAGTGGTGAACAAACCTGCATGCAGTACAGTACATTTTCATACACATATCGACATAAATAAAATTATAAAAAAAATTTTAAAAAAGAGCACTGATGGCTCTAGCAGAGGAACTAGCGTGGTTCAGTTCTCAGTACCCCACATGGCGGATAAGCACTGTCCTTAACTCCCGTTCCGGGACCTCCTATGCCTCTCCCTCTCGAGCTCTGAGGCAGGGCATAGTGCACTCCATTTCCATGCAAGGTGAAAACTCATACGCAGAAAACTTTTCAAAATTAAAACAATAAACAAATATAATAAAGGTGGACCAGATGAGGAAAGGCCCCAGTAACTTCTGGGACTCCCACATCTCCATATGAGTACACACACACGCACACTAACAAGTACAGAAGACACACAAACCACCTGGACTTTGGAAATAATTCATCTTTTCATTGAGCCATTAAAAAAGTTGCCTACCTTGCTTAGGTACCTTGTCTCTGAGCTTATCACCTAGGGTGTATCAAGGAACGAGTTTCGGCTTTGCCATCTTATTCCAATAGCCATGCCTTTTGCTTTGAGGTAAATCAGCTTGCTTCTTGCCTGTCTGGAGACGTCCTGAATTTCTATTCCCCAATCTCAAGTCTACCAAACAGAAGACGACCAACCTGCATAAAATTCTACTGTGTATATATAGCATCAGAGCTCAATAGAGGGGCTAGCCACCTGCCTCTAACGTCATACATGTTGGGATGGAGAGATGGCCTAGCGGTTAAGGTGCCAACTGCTCTTACAGAGCGACCCGGGTTTGATCCCAGCACCACCAATGGCGACGAGAAAAGTATAAAAATTAAAATTCCACGGAGAACTCAAATTCTAGGAGAATCCAATACCCTCTTTTCTGACCTCCGCAGCATTGCACGACACGGATGCACAGACTTGCATACAGACAATACATTATACACATACAGAAATTAAATAAAAAATTTCAAGCTATCTATGTTATGATATCAGAGACCTCAGCAGAGGGCAGGGAGTCACAAGGGAGAGTCAGATCAGTGGACCACATCAGTTACAAGGGAAGTACCTGAATGAACAGTCTACCCATTCATTGTGCTTTTTTTGTTTTGGTTTGGTTTTGCTGTTGTTTTTATTGTTGTTATTTTTGAGACAGGGGTCTTACTATGTACCTGACTTGACTGAAAATATGTCGATCATCTGTAGACCATGATCGCCTCCAAATTTGTGGCAATCCCTCCTGCCTCTGCTATGGGAATGCTCAGATAAGGTTGGTACTGCCATGCCCCGCTCACTCTTTTCTCTTTTTTAGCCAAGAAAATAGTGGCCTTGCCGGGGCTGGGGCACATGTCTTTAATCCCCAGCACTTGGAGGCAGAGGCAGGCCGATCCTTGTGCGTTCAAGGCCAGCTGGTCACAGGCAGTCGAGTTCCAGGACAGCTGGGAGACCTGTCTTGAAAAAAACGTACACACACAGAAAGAAAGGAAAGAGAGATGAGAGAGACGAGAGAGAGAGAGAGTAGAGAGAGAGAGAGAGAAGAAAAGGAAAGAAAGAAAAGAAAGAACGAAAGACAAGAAAAGAAAGAAAGAAAGGAAATGAAAGAAAGAACAGAACAGAGAAAAAGAAAAAGAAAAAAGAAAAAAATAGTGGCCTTATACTACCAATTTGGAGCCCTGGCTTGGCTCCTAGGCCAGACAGGTTTCTTAATATTGTAAGCTTTATGTAAAACATTCAGTTGTACATAAAGCTCTTCACCAGTTCTGACCCCTCCTTCTTCATCAACCTCTTCCTCCAAACAAATTTCCATTTTGTCCTGTTGTTTTCATACATTTTATGTCTACATACGCTGCAAATGTGACATTATGTTACACTATTGTTTTTGCTTAAACAGTCAATTATCTTTTTAAAGATTTCCAGTTTGAACTGGGGATGGAGAGAGGCTCAGCGGTTAGGAGCACAGACTCCTTTGCAGATGACCCAGGTTTGAGTCCCTGCACCCACATGGCAGCTAAGAACTGTCTTTAAGCCAGGCGTGGTGGCGCCTGCCTTTCATCCAGCACTGCGGAGGCAGAGGCAGGGTGGATCTCTGTTAGTTCAAGGCAAGACTGGTCTACAGAGGATTCCAGGCCCGCTGGGGCTACAAAACAAAAACAAAAAAAAAAAAAAAAAAAAGATTTCAGTTTGAGGGCTGGAGAGAAGGCTCAGTGCTTTAAAAAAGCACTGACTGCTCTTGCAGGGGACCAGGTTCAATTCCAGCACCCATGTGGTGGGGCAAACCATCCATTAACTCCAATTCCAAGGGATCTGATCCCTTCTGTGACAGCCAAGGGAACTGGACATCCATGAATGCACTACACCACATGTAGGCAGCGCACCACTCATATACATAAATAAAAATAATGTATAAAATAGTATAAAAAGAGTGCTGTTACTGGCTCTTGCAGATGATAAAGGTTCAGATCTCAGCAGTCACATTAGACTCACAACTGCCTGAACTCCAGCTCCAAAGGTATATGCCAGGCGTGGTGGCGCACACTTAATCTAGCACTTGGGAGGCAGACGGAAGCAGTCTTTTTGTAGTCAAGGCCAGCCGGTCTCAGAATGGTTCCAGTGACAGCTGGGGCTAAAGGGAACCCTGTCTCGAAAAAGACCAAAAAAAACAACAAAAGGATCTATGTCCCCTTCTGCCCTCTGTGGGGACCCATAAAAGCACAAATATATTAACCCCAAATAAAAATAATTTGTTTATTATGTTATTATTATTTTTATTTGTGTGTATGAGTGTAGTGCCTTCATGTATGTAAGTAACACTCATGTAATGCAATGCCCACAGAGGACAGAAGAGGGCACTGGGGGGGGGGGGATTACCTAAACCCTGACAGTCTCATAGGAAAGGTTGATAGCTGCCATGTGGGATCTGGTGACCGAATCTGGGTCCTCTTCAAGAAACTGATGAACTTGTCTCTCCAGCCCTGATAAAAATTAATTTAAACATTTTAGTGATGGGATGGAGATATAGCTCAGCGATTTATAGCATTAATTGTTTTACTAAAGGATATTGGGTTGCTTCCAGCTCTCACATGGCAGTTAACAACGTCCTAACTCCAGTTCCAGGGGATTCGACAACCTTTTCTGTCCTTCTGCAAGGCATTGCACAAGATGGGTGTCCTTACACACATAAAATAAAAAAAAAAAAAAAAACAACCTAAAATTAAAAATTCATACATACAAATTTTATTAAAAGAGGTTTAAGTTATAAGAAAATAAAAATCATATATTTATCTACATAGTTACCACTCCAATGTTCTTCATTTCTTTTGGTCCATACTCTTAGTTTACTAAAATTATATTTATTTATGTATGGTATGTGTGCGGCATGTGTGTGTGTGTGTGGTGTGTGTGTGTGTGGGGATATACACAGGAAGTCAAAGGACAATTTGCAGGAGTGAGTTCTTTCCTTTCAAACCATGTGGATCCCCAGGGATTGAACTCAGGTCACTCGCTTGGTGGCTAGTACCTTTACCTGCTCAGCTATATCACCAGCCCAGTATGTCTATATTTTTTACATTATTTTCCTGTGTGGTGCTAGAGATTACACCCAAGGTCCATGCATGAGAAGAATAGTACGAGACAAACGGAAAACGACAAGCAGGTGCTAACGGGACCGTGGAGCGTCCTGGAGGGTCGGGAAGAGGGGGCACGCAGCGGTGGGGGTGGGGGGGTGCGGGGCGGGGGCGGGGGGGAGGGTGTGTGCGTGGTTGAGGGGGGCGGGCATGGCCCCGCGGTCAGAACGAGGCGGCCATCAGCCGGGGGGAGGCGAGAGGGACTGTAGAGGTGTGGCGGGAAGGGTGGCGCGCAAGGGCGACACGGGGATGCGGAGGGAGAGGCCCCAATAGAGGAGCAGGCATGGGAAAGCGCGGGGGTGAGGGCGGCTCACTGATAACAGGGGGGGGCGGGTGATGACGCACGTGAGATAGGGGACGACCAATACACCGGCCCCATAGTGGGTGCGGTGCAGGTCTGAGTCCTGGAGATAGTCAAAATTTCTTAGATCCATTATAATTTTTATCAAATTTTATTCTTATTTCTTATCAAACACTATGATGTTTTTCAAATTGGGGGGTTTGTTCGGCTGTTTCTGTCACCACCATCTTTTCCTTGGGGCTCCAATAACGTGTACATTTATTTAGTCACTTGAAGCTGTCCCACAGTTCAGATGTTTCTTTTCGCCCTAGGCTTATTGTGTTTGGGTTCCCTTAGCATGGTTCATGTTGCCATGTTTTGGAGTTCACACTTCCCCCCTACAGGTGTCTAATCTGCCATTAATCATATCACGCATACTTTTTTTTTTTTTTTTTGGGGTCTTTTCTAGACAGGGGTCTCCATGTACCCCAGCTGGCCTGGAACCACTCTGTAGACCAGGCTGGCTTTCAAACTCACAAAGATCTCGCCTGCCTCTGCCTCCATATAGTGTAGGATTAAAGGCGTGCGCCACCAGCCCGGCTTTCACGCATACTTTTCATCTCGGCCATTCTCATGTTCATCCCTACAAGTTCAACTTGTATCTTTTCCACCCCTTCCATGATTCTATTTACAAATTTTACCTCTATGTCAGGGTCTCTCAACCTCTGTACTGTTGAGGATTTGAGCTAGATTCTATTTTGTTGTTGAGAAGCTGTCCTCTGCACTGTGGAATACTTGGCCCATCTCCGGGTCTGCTCACCTTAGTCAGGAATGACCCCTGGTTGTAACCACACTATCCTCAGACATTGTGAAACATCACATGGCTAATACTGTTATTCTAGATTTGGAACTATAAAGAATACAGGTATATGGTGCTAGAGAGATGGCAGGGTTAAGAGAACGGGGCTTTGCTTGCAGAAGAACAAAGGTGAAGACATCCAACGAACAAACATTGGGGGATAACAAATAAGAATAACGGACAATTGTGAAAGGGGACAGGAAAGATTTTTGACCTGCTTGGGCATTGCACAACACAAAAGCACTTAAATACATGCAGGCAAAAAAAAAAAAAACCCATACACATAAAATAAAAAGAAAAAAAAAGAAATTCTTGGTGGCATACACCTTTAGTTTCTGAATTTAGGAGGCAGAGGCAATGGCGGATATTTGTGGGATTTCAAGGCCAGCCCTGTCTAAAGCGGGAGTCAAGGGCCGACGGGGGCTAAGGGAGACCCTGTCTTAAAAGACCAAAATCAAAATTAAAGTAATAAATAAATAAATAAATAAATACGTAAATAAAATTTAAAAAAGAAAAAAAGTTTTTTTTTTTTTAATAGTTAAAAAAAAAACAAAGTGCACTTTTCTCTTGCAGTGGACCCAGTTCAGTTCCCGCGTACTTCACATTAGGCTAAAACCGTCTGTAATACCAATTTCAGGGGACCCATGCCCTCTTCTGATTTATGCTGGCTTTGCCTGACATGCGGGTACTTACATATGTGCAAGCACCTACACTCCTACACATTAAAATAAACTTTAAAAAAATAATACAGTTATCAGGGCTGGAGGATGGCTTATGGTTAAAAGCCCAACTGCTCTTGCAGAGGACTGGGGTTCGATTCCCCGCAACTACATGCAGCTAAGAACCGTCTTTAAGCTGGGCTGGGTGTGGTGGAACACAACTTCAATCTCAGCACTCAGGAGGCAGAGGTCGGTGGATCTCTGTGAGTCCAAGGCCAACCTTTCTATAGTGTGAGGTTCCCGACAAGAGGGAGCTATAGGGAGACCTGGTCGCAAAAAAACAAACAAACAAACAAACCCACATTTAAAAAAAGAATAAAGTTTTAATAAAAAAAATTTTTTTTAAAACGAGAAAAATTAAAATCTTACCTTTTTTGGTTTTTTTATTGTGTTGTTTGGTTTTGCGGGTGTTTTTGTTTTTGTTTTTGTTTTTGTTTTTGTTTTTTTTTGGTCTTTTTGAGACAGGGTCTCCTTTTGTCCCAGCTGGCCTGGAGCTTGCTATGTAGCAGGCTGGCCTTGAACTCACAGAGATCTGCCTGCCTCTGCCTCTCTGAGTGCTGGGATTAAGGCGGGTGCACCACCTTACCTGGCCCTTTTTTGTTTTTGTTTTTAAGACAGGTCTCACTATGCAGCCCCAACTGGCCCACCACCCACAATCTCAACCAGGCTGGCCTCAATCTCACAGAGATTCACCCAGCCCTGCTTGGGATCAAAAGTATATGACAATGAGCCCAGCATGAAAATTCTTTTGCCAGGCGGTGGTGGCACCACTTCTAATCCCAGCCTACCTGGAGTCAGAGGCAGGGCAGATCTCTGTACTTGATTCCAGGCCGGGCCTGGTCTAATAGTTCTAGGGCATGCCTGGGCTGCTTACAGGAGAGGCCTGTCTCAAAAGAAAATAAAAAGAAAAAGTTAATGTACCTTTTGGCTGGTTCTATCATCTATGTCTAGTTTCCTGGAGTTTCAATTTTATTTTTCTCTTTATAAAATTTTTTGCTATCGCCAATGCCCGTGG
This sequence comes from Rhizomys pruinosus, assembly GCA_009823505.1. Lineage (NCBI taxonomy): Eukaryota > Metazoa > Chordata > Mammalia > Rodentia > Spalacidae > Rhizomys > Rhizomys pruinosus. Next base: position 2,914,155 of record VZQC01005840.1, read on the forward strand.
AGGTCCGAAGCGGGCACCCGATCCCCTGGAACAAGAGTTACAGCTGGTCGTGAGCGCATGTGGGTGCTGGGGAATCCAGCTCAGGTCCTCGCCAACAGCACCATTTGCTTGTCACTGCCAAAGCCCATCCTCCACCTTCTGTTTTTTATTAGACTTGCCAGGTGTGATGGTTTGAATGCAAATATCTCCTACGGGTTCCAAGTATTTGAACATTTTGTCCCAGCTGGTGGCGCTGTTTTGTGAGGTCTTAGGTGTGGCCATGTTGGAGGAACTATCACTGGGTACAGGCTTAGAGCATTCAAAAAAGGCCCCAGTCTCCAACTGCTCTCTCTCTTCCTGTGCCTGGACTTGCAGATGTTAAGCTCTGCTTTCTAATCTTGCTTGGGCACTCCTACCCCCATGCCTCCCTGCCATCATAGACTCTAATTCCCCTGGACCTGTCAATCGTAAAATTACAAATAAACTCTTCCTTTTACAAGTTCCCTGGTGTCATGGTGGTTCTGCACACAAACAGAAAATTGACTAATAACCAGGCACTGTGAATTTTACTTGCTTGGGTGCTGGATATTTTAATATTCCTATGAATATTGAGCTTTGTTCTGAGATGCAACTAAGTTCCTGATAAAAGTTGGTCCTTGGGGCTGGAGGGAGGCCTAGCGGTAAGCGCGACCGCTCTTGCAGAGGACCCGGGTGATCCCCAGCACCCACCATGGCGGCTTGAGAAACCGTCTTTAACTACAATTCAGGAGAACTCCAGTTCCAGGGGGAATCCGAGAACCTATTCTGAACTCCGCGGCATTGCCAAGACACGGGTGCACAGACCTACATGCAGACAGACATTCGTACACATAAAGAAATAAATAATAATACAAACAATTTAAAAAAAACAAAAAGTTGGTCCTTCTCTGATCTTGCTTTTAACCTAGTTGGTTGGGACCAAAATAACATTGCATCGATGGCTAATTTTGTTCTATTACTAAAGCAAGACTCTCTGCGTAGTCTACCTAGTGCCCATGAATTACATTTTTTTAGTCTACTTATGGGAATTAGCACTATTTCTAGCCCTGTGTGAGCTCTTTGTGGTTAGTTTAGCACAATAGCTACAGTAGTTTCTTCACACATGTGCTGATAATTACTCCACTGAATACTTGAGAGAGGGGAACGGGAAAAGGATACTTAGAGAGAGATTCAGCAGATAAGGCTCGCTATCCCAGGCGTATTGTTTCTATCAATAAAAATTTACCCATAAATTCACACTCTCCCGCTTTCTATCTCAAGATTTATTTTTGAGTAGAGTTTGTTAAATGCACAGAAAGTCTTAGCAGTTTTTTGGTAGGTTTTGTTTGGGGCCTCTCCAGATCCAGCTCCTCAACTTGGAGGGGGCACCTGACTGGGTTTCTTGTCAGTGTGCATGCAGACTCAGATGAAATTACACATGCACTGAGCTGGGACAGTCATTGGGTTCACTTGACTCATTTCTCATCTCTCCAGAATCACTGTCCTTCATTGCCTTATGCCTTATGTGCAGAGTCTAAACACACTACTGTTTATAGACTGGGAAATGGGTAAGTGGGTAAGAGCACTAGCTGGCCAGGCGTGGTGGCTCACACTTCTAATCCCAGCACTTAGGAGGCAGAGGCAGGCAGATCTCTATGATTTCAAGGCCGGCCTGGTCTATATAAGGATTCTAGGGCAGCTGGGGCTACAGGGAGAGCCTGTCTCAAAAAGAACAAGAAAAGAGTACTTGCTGTGCAAGCATGAGGACTGAGTTCAGATCACCAGCACCCACAAAGCCAGATGTGCCACACTAGGCCTGCAACCCCAGCTCTGGGGGAGTAGAGTGGAGACAGGAGAATCATCAGGCTCACTGTCCAGCAGCCTGACAGAACAACGGTGACTCCATGTCCAGCGAAAGACCCTGTCTCAAGTAGGTAAGATATGGAGTGATAGAACAGGACACCCAGTATCCTTCTCTGGCTTACACAGAGAAGGATGGGGACATGTACCTCCACACACATGTACACAGACCCCACACACATACACATACACACACACACACACACACACACATACACACACACACACACACACACATACACATCATTCATTATATTTTTTAGGTTTTTTTGTGTTTTTTTTACAAATTAAATGCTGTGACCTGAAAGATTTCAGTTCAGAGTCCGAGTGTTCCATTAAAATGATCAGCAAACATACTATTGGGTAAAAGGAATGGTATCCAAACAGGGTCACTCCCCCCAGCCCCTAGACGACCAGTAGTTACAATAGCCAGAAGAGCAAAAGGGGTTGTGTTGTTTGAATTCTTTAGGGCTGGCTGTGAAGGAGGTCAACACATTAACAGCAGCAGTGGACAGAAAGAGCAAACAGGGTAAAAAAATCAATCCTGCTGGACCATGTTCGTCTTTATCTGTGTACTTTTCTTATTTAATGTGTATATGTGTATTGCCTGCATGTATGTAAGTGCACCAGATCCCCCAGAACTGCAGTTAAAGACAGTTGTTAGCTGCTATGTGGGTGCTAGGATTTGAGCCCCGGTCTTCTGCAAGAGCAGCCAGTGCTCTTAACCACTGAGCCATCTCTCCAGCCAAAAGGCTTTTGAAGGCTGTTTCAGACAGAGAGGGAAATCTGGTCTTGTTTAGTCCATCTCTGCTGGAAACAAGTGTGTACTACATTAAAGTTTTTAATTTATCTGGAATTTATGGGTGTTAAACTTTCTGAGTTATTGCATTTCTGAAAATGGCTGTGCTTTGTTCTCTTTATTGAAAATTTTTGAATGAAAAAAAAGAAAATTTTTGAATGGAAACAAAATTCTACTGTTAAAATCACTTTTCTTCCAAATATTTTTACTTTGTTTTCAAGTATCCAATGTTGTTGATAGGAAGACTGGTGATTGAGTCTTCTTTCTTTCTCTTTAGTGCATGTATGTGTGTGTTCATGTGTAGGCACCCATGCACCTGGGTAGGCATGTGTGTGGAAGCCAGAATTCAACCTTGGGTGCCATTCCTTATCCATCCTGTTTTTAAAAATACTTTATAATTTTAATTTTCTGTGTGTGTTTTGCCTGCATGTATATAAGTACACCGGTGTCATGCAATGCCCACAGAGTCCAGAAGAGGGTGTATCAGATCCCTTAAAACTGGAGTTAGAGACAGTTATTAGCCACCATATGGGTGCTGGGAATCAAACAGCAAGTGTTCTTAAGCACTAAGTCATCTCTCTAGCCCCACCACCTTGTTTTTTGAGACAGAGTTTCTCATGTACCCTGGAACTCATCAAGTAGGCTATGCCGGCTAGCCTCTGAGGCCCAGGGATCTGCCTGTCTCCACCTTCCCAGCACTGAGATGACAAGCATGTGGCACTGTGCAGGCTTTTTCATGTGGGTTCTGGGAATAAAAATCTAATCTGTGAAGTGAAGAATTTGTTAGACTAATTTTTTATAATTAAAGTTAAAAAGTGTCAGGGCTCAGAAGATGACTCAATGGTTAAGAACACTTGTTGCTCTTGCAGACAACCTGGGTTTGGTTCCCAGCAACCACATGACAGCTCACAACTCCCCATAACTCCAATTCCAGGGGATGGAGTGGCCTCTTCTGACCTCTACAGGCACCAGGCACACACACAGTACACAAACATACATGCAGGTTCACACATACACATAAAAATAAATAAATCTTTAAAAGAGTAAAAGCTGGCCATGCCATCAGGAGTCACCTGCAGTGCCATTAACATTGTCTGTGCCATATTTGGTAAACTATGGATTAAAGTTTGTGTTGAAAAAAACATAGTGTTGAAAAAAATTACAACTGATTAAGAGGAAATTTTGAATTGATAAAGATAACTGGATGTATTCTCAAAGCTGTGGTCTGATCTTTTGAAGTATCTGACTAGACAGAGTCCGAGGCTTTCATCATCTTTGATTATACAGTGCTACATGGAACCATCTAAGTCAAAGAAAACTGAAACTACGAATTAATCTTCCCTACATATTGCAGGGTTTGGACATGAGGGGTAGTTATTGGGTTTGTTCCATGAGATGAACAAACAACTGGACATCTGGGAAAGGCAGAAGACCCACAGTAGGTGAAGGAAAATGGGCAAGTAGGAAGAGACAACGATCAAGCTAGGCTTGACAGGCCAGTGAGATAGGGGATCACTGCTGCAGGGCAGTGAGAGAAATCTGGTTGACAGATAGGGAGGGGAAAAGGGAGGGAGGGATAGAGGGAGGAGGAGAGAGACAGAGAGAGACAGACACCGAGAGGGGGGGAGAGAGAGAGAGAGAGAGAGAGAGAGAGAGAGAGAGAGACAAAGAGAGAGAGAGAGATTTGGCAGCAAAACAGATAGTGGGGAGAAAGGTTCCACACACCCCAAGCACTAGGACAGGTACCAGAGCTTGGAGGTCAGACCCAAGGTGTTACAGGCTCAGAGAATAGGCCAACATTAGCCACAGTAAGAAGAGTGAGGGGCTGGAGAAATGGCTCAGTGGTTAAGAGCACCAACTGAACTTGCAGAGGACCTGGGTTCGATTCCCAGCACCCACATGGTGGCTAAGAACCGTGTTTAAGCCAGGCATGGTGGCGCATGCCTTTAATCCTTGCACTTGGGAGGCAGAAGCAGGTGGATCTCTGTGAGTTCAAAGCCAGCCTGGTCTACAGAGTGAGTTCTAGGCCAGCTGGGGCTATAGGGAGACCCTATCTCAAAAAGACAACCAAAAAAAAAGAGTGAAAGACAAACCTGCTGCTGACTGACAGCTCCCCTTGGGATGGGGCACAGATCTGGGAGTCCCAAGCATGAGCTCTGGGTGTCCTTTCATAGGACCCTGGGGCCTTTCTTACCTCTCTCCCCTTCTCTCTCATTGGTGTTGCCTAGGATACTCTCTCTTGGACAGGACTTTTAAAATCTGACAGTTGGTGATTTGCAATAATTCTTCCATCTATTGCAGACCTTAGTAAAGGTAACTTGAAAGAGCCCACAGAAAGGGAGCAAGAAGCAGTCTTTTTTTAAGGCCCCCTTTCACCCCCTCAAACCTCACTCCCCTGGCCTCACTCTCCTTGGCTCTCCCTCATACAGATGTGACAATAAATTGTTTCTGCTGAAGATGCAGCTGACTACCATTCTGTGGCAAAGTTGACAAATATCCATCAGTTTTTCTTCTACAGCAAATTCATTTGAAAACTATTGTTTTGTTTTGTTCTGAGACAGCATCACTTCACCATGTACCCTAGGCAAGCCTTAAACTCAATGTGTGGCCCAGACTGAACTAGTACTTGCCATCCTCTTCCTTCAGCTTCCCAAATTCTGGGGTGGTAAGTGATAACACCAGGCCCAGTTTCATTTTAGCATGATTTATTTTGTCATTGTTTTGTTCATTTTGAGATGGGAGGTTCATTCTTTAGCTCGTACTTGCCTTGAACTCAGGGTAATCTTCCTGTCTCAATCTCCTAAGTACTAGGATTATTACATGAACCACCACACATGAGTCATTTCAGCATTATTAACTGTTAATAGTGTTTGTTCTTTGGATTCTCCTTTGGATGGTTTTACTAATCTTTAATATTGTGTTTTCAATAATCAATGAACTAAATGGAAATTTTGATAGGTTTTATAGTTCAAAACTGAAATTTTCATGTTTTCCACAGTTGATCCTACATTTGTCATGCTAGTTTGAGAGGCTATGGAACCTTTAGGGAGTGGAGCTTACTTTTTGGTTCCTGGTTTGAGAGGCTACAGTCCATTGACTAGAGAAGGCACAGCAGGAGCCTGAGGCAGCTGGTCACATTACCTACACAGTCAGGAAGCAGAGAGCAGACAGAAGTAAGACCAGGCTATAAAACATCAAAGCCTGCCACAACCCACTTCCTTCAGTAATAATCCACCCTCTGATGTTTTCACTTCTAAACACTATCACCAGCTAGAGACCAAGCGTCAAACATATGAGTCTACGGGAGACATTTATTTATTTATTTTAAATATTTATTTCATTTTATTTTATTATTTTTTTTAATTTTTATTTATTTTTGTATGTGTATGAATGTACTGTCTGCATGTAGATCTGTGCACCCATGTAATGCAATGCTGTGGAGGTCAGAAGAGGGCGTCAGTTTCCCCTTGATCTGGAGTCAAAGACGGTTCTCAGCCACCATGTGGGTGCTGGGGATTGAACCCGGGTCCTCTGCAAGAGTGGTTGGTGCTCTTAACCGCTAGGCCATCTCTCCAGCCCTGGGAGACATTTTATAATCAAACCACAACACTAACTTATAGACTTAGAAGTGAAAAGAAATCATTTTGTATGTCAAAAAAGTAAAGAAAAAATATCTAATATTTTCTATCATTGAATCTTGGCTACTTAATGGTTTTATTTTATTCTGGGAATTGAATCCAGAGCTTGGTGCATGCTAGGTAAGCACCCTACCACTGAGCTTCATCCCTAGACATGGATGATTGTTATCTGGGGACCAATGATCATTCTATATCCCACCCATGAAATTAACACTCATGGGAAATGTGCCCTTCTCTGTCAGAACATTGCTACTTCTCTCAGGTGCCTGTTCAAGCTGATTTCCTATGAAATACTTTAAAAGAATAAACAGTTCTTAGCCACAAAAATTATGTAACAGTATTATGAATATGCTTAAAGAAATGATTGTAAGCAATTGTCATTCCACCTATAGGAACAGCTTTTCTAATAGAGACCATTAGAACCAAGATGTTAGAATGACAAAAGGCTTTGAGTCCCCACTGGCTAGCCTTCTATTTGGAAACAAGAATTAATAGAAAAATCTGAGTACTCCTAGGAAATGTACTACTCCTTGGGACTGTAATGAGAAGTGATGTGATTAGATCACAGCAGTTTTCCCAAGGTAACTAAAAATGGGATGTGTTCTCTCTGGGACTTTGGTGTTTGCCTTGTGCTTTTGACAATGACTATGTTTTTGTCGTCTCCACTGCACTGAAAATTTCCATTCTGTCATTTTACCTCATTCATTTATTTGCTGTGGGATTCAATTTCCTCATGTGTGACATAAGGTTGTTGGATGAGTCTCTAATTTCTCCTCATGAGTATGTCAATTTCAGATAAATTTTTTAAATTTTTGTTTTTAATCATCAACCATTTATTCCATGTCTGTTATATGCTAGCATTCCACTTGTCATTGAGATACAGAAGTGAATAATGGATGGGTCTTGGTCTCTCTCTTTATATGAATAATAATGGCATCTTTCAGCAGGAAGAACTAGGCTAGGATGGGCTGCTGGAAAGCTCCCAGCAAGCCTGACAAGTGTGCCTCTCAGCACTCATCAAAGAAACTTCTTTTACAACAGCTGGAGACTATTATGAAGTTCCACAACTGGTCAGATATAGAGAATAAGTGTCTGTGAGATGTCCAGCCCTAAGTGACACATCTTCAAGGCAATCTCTACACCTAAGGCTCAGGGAACACTATGGAAAAGGGGTTGAAAAGATTATCATTGCATCTCTTACCATCAAGCTTCCTCATGCAACAGATGGATACTAACCCAGAGAGCCACAACTGGTCGAAGTGCAGAGAATAAGAGACTTCGGAGTACTTACCTCTGAATAAGACACCTGTATCAAACCTGGGCCACCCAAGGCTCAAGGATTATTGTAGAAGAGGGATAAACAGCTAGTTAGGACTGTCTGTGGTGGCCCAAGCCTTTAATCCCAGCACTCGGGAGGCAGAGGCAGATGGATCTCTGTGAGTTCAAGGCCAGCCTGGTCTACAGAGAGAGTTCCAGGCCAGCTGGGGCTACAGGGAAACTCTGTCTCAAAAAGACAAAAAAAAAAAAAAAAGCTAGTTAGAGCAAGAGGTGGTGGATCTCCACAAGGAACCAGAGTTTTCCAGACAGCTGGGAAATTACTCATATGAGCTCACATCATTGGTGGCAGCACACACAGGACCGTGTAAGTTCAAGCCAGACAAAATCCCAGCATTCAAGTGGGGAAGTTAGGAAGAAGTCTCAACCTGAGTTGAGGAACTGATAGCTGCTGGGAGGAGAGTCAGTTTTCTTTAAGGATGTGATACTAAAATAGGGTAAGCAGGCTCCGGTGGATGGACCTACGCCAGAGGGCATTTGGGGACACAAATTTGACAATAGGCCTTAATACAAAGGTCAGAGTACATGAAATTGGGTGGGGGACATTAAGGGCAATGTTGATAGAGGAGGGAGTTTAGATATGACCAAAATACATTGTCTGAAGTTGGCAAAAATTCAATGAAAAATTTTTATTAAAAAATAATCAAGGGGCTTCTGGGCATGGTGGTGCACACCTTTAATCCCAGTGCTTGGGAGGCAGAGACAGGCAGATGGTCAGCACATAGGTAGATGGAAGAGCAGCCTTATTTTTTTGCCAGCAGTATCAGGATGTTAGACTCAGGCATGAATGTGCCTGCCCTCTGGAGTGGCTCTTCCTTCCCAAGGGTGGGAGGGACAGGACTCTGCATGACATGGGCATGGAGCAGATAAAAATGAACACCTGGGACCTCAGTCAGGAGGGAGCCGAGGACGGGTGGGGTAGGAATGCCCTCACTGGAAGCTCCTGGAAGGTGCCAGTGAAGCGCATGGAGGTTGAGATTTGAGATGAGAGGGAAAGGACTCAGATGGCTGGATTATCCCCCTGGGGCCTCTGACTCTGCCTGAAATCTCTGGTCTACATAGTGAGTTCCAGGCAAGCTGGGGTTGCAGGGAGACCCTTCTCAAAAAGACCAAGTAAGAAGAAGAAGAAGAAGAAGAAGAAGAAGAAGAAGAGGAGGAGGAGGAGGAGGAGGAGGAGGAGGAGGAGGAGGAGGAGGAGGAAAAAGAGAGGGGGAGGGGGAGGAGGAAGATTTGCCAGGCATAGTGATGCACACCTTTAATCTTAGCACTCCAGAGGCAAGGCAGTCAGATCTTTGTGAATTTCAGGCAAGCCTGGTCTACAGAGTGAGATCTCACCCCCCCCCAAAAAAAAGAACAAATCAAAACAAGAGGTGTATGATTTGTAGTATCTTAATTAGCATTATGCTCTCACTCATGCTACACAGAAACTGGTGGATGCTGAGTCCTAGTTTAAAAAAAAGCAGGGGGACTATGTGAACCCCTACTTCATATGTTAGTCTTTGAGGAAAAGCTTTACAACAACTAGAGGAAGCAAAAATAATTTAGATGTCAGTTTCCCTCTAAATGTATGTACATTTCATTAGAAATTATATGTTCTAAAAGTGGCTGAGACAGAATCTCATACCCCAAATGTTTTTGCTGTTGTTGTTTTTTGTGGGGTTTTTTTGTTTTGTTTTTTTACCATGTGACCTTAACAGTCTTCCTATGGAGAAGTGGAGTTTGTCTTTTCCCTTCAAACCTGGGCGAACATTTGTGACTGCCTCAACCAATAGAATACAGGAGAATGTTATGGAAATTTGAGGCAAAATGACAAAAAGATCAAGTGTTTTATATTAGTCTCTTGGGATTCTCACTATAGGAACTTAGATGGATATCCTGAGGAAGCCCAAAGTAGCTTGTGAAGAGACCACTTGGTATGTCTCAGCTAGCAGCCACTGTCACCTGCTAGATGTGTGAAAATGTGCTCAGTGGTTCTAGTCCCCACATACCCCTGGCTGTTGAGTCTGCCCCCTGATGTTTCAGATGTCACACAGCAAAGAAAGTCACCTCATTGTCTCCTATCAGAATTCCTGATCAACAAAAATCTGTAAGTGTAAAAAAAGTAGTTGTCTTTTATAAACATTTATTTTATTATTTATTTATTATTTTATGTAATGAGTGTTCTGACTAGCTATATATAAGTGCACCACCTACATGCAGTGTCTATGAAGGCCAGAAGGGGACATTGGATCCCTTGGCTCCCGAGTTATAGACAGCTGTTATCTACCCCATGGGTGCTGGGAAGCTGGGTCTTCTACAAGAGCAGCAAGAGCCCCTAACCCCTCCACTTCCTAAGATAGTTGTTTTATGCCACTAAGTTTTAGGATGGTTCATTACTCTAAGCCATATTAACATTTTACATTTCTATAAATTAGCCTGAATAAATTCTGTTCTAGTTTCTTTTCTGTTACTATCATAAAACAATCTAACCAAAAGCAACTTAGGGGAGGAAGGGAGTTCATTTGGCTTACACTTCCCAGTCACACAGTCCATCACTGACGGAAGTGAGAACAGGAATCCATGCAGGAACTTGAAGTGGAAACTGTGGAGAAATGCTGCTTGCTGGCTCCTTCATAGGCACAGAACCACCTGCCTCGGGATGGTGCTGCCCAAAAGTGGGCTGGGCCCTCCTATATCAATTAATAATCAAGACAGTTCCCCACAGACATGCCTACAGGCCAGTCTGATCCAGGAAATTCCTGTCCTGGCCTTTCTCTTAGACCACTCTGGGCTGTGTTGATAATTAAAGCTAACTAGGGCAGAACCACGTGATGGTTATTATTGTAAACTTGGCAGAATCTGGGATCACATAGGAGACAAGCCTTGGGCATGCCTGTGAGGTTAAGTGAGATGGGAAGATCCATCCTGAAGGTGAGCAACCCCATTCAATGGGCTTGCATCCTAGACTGAATGAGCAGGAGCAAATGAGCTGAGCATTCATCGTTCTCTGCGTTCTAGCTTCAGATAGTGTGACTGGCCGCCTTTGTCAGCCCTGCCACCAGGACTTTTTCGTCATGATGGACTATACTCTTAGACCGTGAACTAAAATAAACTCTTCCTTAAACTGCTTTAGTCAGGATATTTTGTTACAGCAGTAGAACAGGTAACTAATACAAACCATATCATCAGCTTTTTCAAAGTAGCCCCTAATGGGGCTAGAGAGATGGCTCAGCAGTGAAAAGCATTGGCTGATCTTGCAAATGACCTGCATTTGATTCCCAGCACCCACATGGGGCTAAGAACGGTCTGTCTGTAACTTCAGTTCCACAGGAATTCCACACCCACTTCTGATCTCCATGGGCACTGCAAGGCACGGGTGAAGTTATATATATGTAGAGAATACATTCTTTTTTTTTTTTTTTGCCTTTTTGAGCTTGTTTACCTCACTTGGCATAGTTGGATAGTATGGTAGTTTTAGTTGTAGTTTTGTGTTTCATTTGTTTTGTTTTTTTTTTGCCTTTTTGAGACAGGGTCTCTCTGTAGCCCCAGCTATCCTGGAACTCACTCTGTAGACCAGACTGGCTTTGAACTCACAGACATCTGCCTACCTCTGCCTCCTGATTTCCCCAGGGCTGGGATTAAAGGCATGCACCACCACGCCTGGCCCCGAATTTGTATTTTTATGAGTAGTCTCTTGCTTCAAGCTCTCCAGCTGTATACCCTAGCATTGTCTCAAACTTTGTTGCTCTCAAACCAAATCCCCATGGTCTTCTTATAAATCTGATTCTTCTGAGAAAATAATAAAGGAAATGATGCAAAATATTAAAATCTGGTAAATCTAGTAAAGAATAAATCAAAGTGCTTCTTTATATGATTCTTACAACTTTTCTGTACATTTGAAATTATTAAAAAAAAAAAAAAAGATGTTGCAGAAGCATGCAGGTTTTTCTTGAGGCCAGCCTTGTCTACATTGTGAGTTCCAGACCAGCCAGGGTTACATAACAAGAACTTGTCTAAAAGAAAATAAAAGAAAAATTTTAAAAGTCTTCCTTTTTGTGAGTGGCAGCTGCGTTTCACTGCACCTTTTCACATTCAGGGGAATAGTATGTCTTTCCCTCTTTCTAAAGAGCTGAGACAGAAGTGTAATGTTTGATCTCTGCCCATCCAAAAGGGTTATGGAGTTCAGGTTGTATGAAGGCATTGTAAAGGTCAGCAGATTGGTAAAGCAACCCAGGTTGACAGGAAGAAATACGGCTTTGGATGGCTACAGTGGGAAAAAGCAAAGGCACAACTGTCTGTGTGGCCAGTCAGCCAGCAAGGTGGTTGGGACCAAAAATAAATCCTAGAACAGAAAGCCAAACCTGTCAAGTAGGAAAAGAAAAGGAGAAATATAAGGAACAATTAAGAAAATTCAGGAATAGAATGATCTGATAGTCAGCTTTCATTAAAAACTGGTTAAAGTCAAGGGTGGCGATGCATATCTTTAATTCCAACACTCAGAGGCAGAGGCAGTCTGAATCCTATCAATTTGAGACCAGTTTGGTCTACAAAGCAAGTTCCAGGCCAGTCAGGACTACATAGTGAGACCCTGTCTCAAAACTAAACAAAATAAAAAACTGACTAAAAACAAACAAATAAACAAGGGACTGGAGAGATGGTACCATAGTTAAGAGCAGTGGCTGCTGTTGCAGAGGACCCAGGTTCGATTCTTAGCACCCACATGACAGCTAACAACTGTCTGTAACTTCAGTTTGGGGGAATCCGACACCCTCTCTGACCTCCATGGGCTTTGCATGACACAGGTGCACTTACACACCTGTAGCCGATACACTCATACGCATAAATAAAAATAATAAATAAAAATAATTAAAATAAATAAAATTTTATTTATTTATTTGTTTATTTTGAGATTGGGTCTCCCTGTAGCCCCAGCTGGCCTGGAACTCACTATGTAGACCAGGCTGGCTTTGAACTCACAAAGATCTTCCTGCCTCTGCCTCCTGAGTGCTGAGATTAAAGTTGTGCACCACCACACCCACCATAAAAAGGATTTTTTAAAAACACAAAAATGAGACAAGGACTAGAAATAACTGAATCTGCCACACATTTTTCCAGTTTGGTTCATGAATGTTTATTGATACTGATAGTAAAACACTTCAGAATAATCGTTCTAATTTCCTCAGCTTTGTTACCAAACCAACTGTGGTGGTTAAATATTCACACACACATACACATCCCCCCACCCCCGTAGGCTCCAACTATTTGTTTGCAGAGGCTTTGAAGGTGTGGCCTTGTTAGAAGAAGCAAGTCACTGGGGGTAGGCTTTGAGAGTTTAGAGCTTGGTCCCATTTCCCATTTGTCTCTCTGCCTCCTGTGCCTGTTTTTTTATTTTTTTAATTTTGTTTATTTATTTTTAATAAACAAATAATGCACTGTCTGCATGTAGGTTTGTGCACCCATGTTGTGCAGTGCCAAGGAGGTCAGAAGAGGGTGTCAGATTCCCCTGGAACTGCAGTTAAAGACGGTTCTCAGCTGCCATGTGGGTGCTGGGAATCCAACCAGGGCCCTCTGCAGAGCAGTCAGCAGTCTTAACCACTAGGCCATCTCTCCAGTCCCTCCTGTACCTGTTTTAAGACGAGCATGCTTAGCTTCTGCTCCAGCACCTTCACCTGCCGCCACTCCTCTGCCACCACCACGCCTCTCCACCATGATCAATTCTGATCCCTCTGGAACCATAAGCCAAATAAATTCTTCCTTCCATAAGTTGCTTTGGTCATGTTTTTTAACTCACAGCAACAAAAAAATAACTAATACACCAAATTCACATTTCAATATTATTTTGCTTTAAAAAAAGTCTCTGTGTAGCCCCCAGATGGCCTAGAATTCATCATGTAGAGCAGGGTGGCTTCAATCTCACAGAAATCCACCTGTCTCTGGGTCAAGAGTGCTGGGATTAAAGGTGTGCACCACCACCACAGTGTATCCTGCCTTTCTTTATGCTATCTAAGGTAGACACTTCATCTTCCCAATATCGAGTTCCTCTTCCTCACCTAACAGCACCAGCAGTTCAAGTTTCCTCTGGAGGCCCATTCTTCTCTGGTTTTGGATCTCATGAAAGGGCTGGATTTGATTCATCCCATCATTCCACAGGTGGAAATACAGGATAGGTGTAGATAGACTTGCATAGATGTTAACAAAGAAGCAGCAGTTTCCTTTAATTGTTCAAATAGTTAAGAAAAAGTATCTATCTTACACCTGTAATCTCATCATGGAGAAGGCAGAGGTAGGCCAATCTTCAGTGAGTTTGAGGCCAATCCAGTTTATGTAGGAAGTTGCAGGGCCTGGAGAGATTGGCCCAGGAGTTGAGAGCATTTGCTGCTCTTGCAGAGGACTAAGGTTCAGTTTCTAGTACCCACAAGACACCTCACAATTATGTGTAAATATACTTCCAGTGGATTTGATGCCCTCTTCTGGCTTCTGTGGGTGCCAGGTACATACATGGCTCCCATACAGGTAAACACTCAAATACATAAAAATTAAATTTTAAAAAAGTTCTAGTGAGGCAGAGGCAAGTGTATCTTTGTGAGTTCAAGTCCAGCCTGGTCTTCATAGTGAGCTCCAAGCCAGCCGGGACTAAAGGAAGACCGTCTCAAAAAAAAAAAAAAAAAGAAAAAAAAAANAAAAAAAAAAAAAAAAAAAAAAAAAGCTCTAAAGTTCTAGGCCAAGAAGAGATACATAGTCCCAGGACCCCAGCTGAGCGAGTGGCAGCTGGTGGAGGCACAGTCTCCATTGGTGACATGAGTTTGGCTGGGGGCCCGAGCTGCAAAAGACGGCTGGAAACCGGCTTTCTGGGCTTCTGGAGGCAGAAGAAGAAGATGAGTTCTACCAGGCGACTTATTTTTTTATTTTTTATTTTTTTGGTCTTTTCGAGACAGGGTCTCCCTGTAGCCCCAGCTGTCCTGGAACTCACTCTGTAGACCAGGCTGGCCTTGAACTCACAAAGATCCGCCTGCCTCTGCCTCCCAAGTGCTAGGATTCAAGGCGTGCGCCACCATGTCCGGCTACCAGGCGACTTATGTAGGTTTCACAGAGGAATCTGGAGATGATGAGTATCAAGATCAGTCAGATACAGAGGATGGGGTGGATTCTGACTTTGACATTGATGAAGGAGATGAACCATCCAGTGATGGAGAAGCAGAAGAGCCAAGAAGGAAGCAGAGTAGTCATCAAAGAGCTTGAGACCTCAGAAGGTCAACATCCCAGCAAGTAGTTCTCAGAAGGCCTGAGAAGAGAAAGCTTTGCTGCAGCTAGAACGACAGGATGATGGCTCTGACAATCGGAAGTCCAAGTGTCAGCCTACAGCTGAGCACACAAGACAGACCCTTCCTTCGGGTTCAGGAAAGGCAAGGACAGTCCCAGAGGCGAAAAGGGCCCCAATGTGAACAACCACTAACCCAGGAAGAACTGCTCAGGGAGGCTAAAACCACAGAAGAGCTCAAGGCTGACAAAAAGAAGCAAGTTCTCAAGAAGCGGAAGTGCCCTGGCCCAATTATGCCGCTTGCTGGGGAGCCTGGACCCAAGGAAGAGAATGTGAATGTAGAAGGACTTGATCCTGTACCAACAGCTTCTACAGTGACCCCGCATGCTGGGACTGGGCCTGCCTCCCCTCCTGCTCGCTGCTCATGTACCATCATCACATTTAGTGATGATGCAACATTTGAGGAATGGTTCCCTCTGGGGCAACCCCAAAGGTTCCTGTTCAGGAGATCTGCCCAGTGATCCATCATCCAGCCTTGTACCCGGATCCTGTTATAGACACACCCTATGCCACTGCTCCAGCCTTCAAGATCATTCGTGATGCCTACCAGAAGTACATCACTGCCCACGAACTGCTGCCCACTGACTCAGCCCTAGGCCCGGTCCGCCACTGCCTGAGTCACTCCCTGGCTCTGGGCCTTGAGCTTTGTGCCAGAAAATTGTCATCAAATGAATAGATGCATGGTCCTCAGAAATCTTCCTCCCCTGACCTGGAGCTCTCGACTTCTCTCCTTTCCCTGCTCCTCACTGTGCCCCCTCTTTATCTTTTCTATATTTCCTCCACCATCTTTTCCTCTGGGTCTTTCTGGTGTTGTTGCATTTTTTAAACTAATAAAGTGGAAAAATAAAACAAAAAGAAGAGATACATAGTGAGACTGTCTAAAAACCAAACAAGATATTAAAGGAAAAGGGCCCAATTGATATTGCTGATTCTGGTTGTTTTTCTTTAGAAAGGAATAAAGGAACATGCATATATTTCAAATACATATTGTTCAGGGTGAATTTACCATAGAAAGATCTTATTTTCTACAAATAGAGTTGACATTCTCTCTCTCTCTCTCTCTCTCTCTCTCTCTCTCTCTCTCTCTCTCCAGTTTTTACCCTAGTTCAAAATATGATTCCTCAATTATATTGAGGCAGGACAATGCCTTGGGAAATAAAATCCTGAAGACTAAAACCTTTTTCCTTTCAAACTTTGTTCAGTGACTATGTTGAAAATGATGGTTTCCTCTTCCAGATGTTTTCTCTCGTTTGCAAAACTGACTAAACAAGTAATCCTCCAGAAAGCCATAATAGTGGACAACACACCTGAAGGAGGAGGGTCACCAAATGCTTTCTTTTCCTACTTTTTGATTTGCCCATACCATAACTCCAGGTCTTGAAACTTAACCTTTTTATACAGATAGAAAGGATGTATATGTTCTTAATTTTATTTATTCAATTTGTGATGTGCTTTTAAAGAGAAGAACCTAGAGCTATCTGGACTGGAGAGACGATGGTGGGGACTTTGGGTTCCCACGCTCTGCTTCACCTTCTTGCAATGCTGACACATGCTTCATCAAATGTATAAGATTAAATGCAATACACATCACATCTTCTGTCCTGTTTCTTACTGTTGAAGATTCAGCCCTTTTTGGCAATGACATACCTAGTACGCCGCAATTCCAGGAAGATGCCACAGTAGACTATTGGCTGTTCTGTGTGGCTTTTTTCCTCTTGCTAAGTCCCATGGGACTGATCTAATGCCCTTTAACCATCCCCCCTCTTTTTTTCCTTTTTGTCCCCTTTCTTTTTGGTAAATGAAGGCTTTAGATTTGTTTTAGTTTTTCTTCTCACCTAGGGCTTCACTGGCAGGTCGAGGCCCTCATACGCTTTCTAGTGATCCACTGGCAGGTCGAGGCCCTCGTATGCTATCTAGTGATCAACGCCGAAACCCAACCTTACTGGTATCTGCTCCTTGGAGGTGAAAAAAATAAATGATTTATAAAGCTCAAATTGGCCTTATCAAACAAAACATCTGCTAGATCAGTCAATGACTGGTGACAGCAGGAGACAGCAGTGCTGGCCTCTCCAATAGAAGTTACTGCAGTTAATGGAAGGTATTATGGGAAAATTCTGGCAAGAAGTTTTTTTCTTTTTCTTTTTTTTCTCTTCCAGACAACTAAAAAAAATTTTTTTAAAGAAAAAAATGTATTCAGTTGCTAGGGTAACTGGTTTTAAAATTACTGTAACAAAAGCCAGATATCACATATCAAACTACCAAATTGTTAATTTGACTGGTATTTTAAAATAACTACTTGAAAGAGATGTTTTCTCCTTATCTTACTTTGAAAAGAAGAGTCGAGGACAGGAAGAAAATGAAGAGGACAGAGAAAAGGTAATTCAGTAGGTTTAAGAAATGTTTTTATCTTACCAAATGTTTGTTGGAAATAAAAGTCTGTTCATGTCATAAATACACGTGTATTCATGAATTAGTCATACAGAATTATCCTATTTTCAATTTTTCTTCCCATATTTCAAATCCTGCTGGTTTTTAAGAGAATGGTACCTGGTAAAAGAACTGGTTGCTTAAGGGAATCACGCATGCTCTGAAATCTTTAAGGGTGACTGGGTTTTCCTACATCTTGATTTTCATCTCTTGACTTAAAGGGTTTACAATAAAGCCATTAAATGCTTGGGTCCTATATCTGGGCATGACTAAAACCAAATTAATTTTCTATCCATTACTAAATTTGTCTCAACTCTCTGAGCCTCAGTTTCTTCATTTTAAAAATGGATATCAGGTCGGGCATGGTGTACATGCCTTTAATCCCAGCACTTGGGAGGCAGAGGCAGGTGGATCTCTGTGAGTTCAAGGCCAGCCTAGTCTACAGAGTGAGTTCCAGGCCAGCTGAGACTAAAGGGAGACCCTGTCTTGAAAGAGAGAGAGAGAGAGAGAGAGAGAGAGAAAGAAGGATATCAGGACCAATGACTCATGTCAACAAAGAAACTGCAAGGAAAAAGAAGGAGGCATGAAATATAAACAAGAAAAGGAGACTTTAGAGACCTAGAGCTTAGCCAGGCATAATGGCTGATGAGGCAGGCAGATCTCTGTGAGTTCAAGGCCAGCCTAGTCTACATAGTGAATTCCAGGACAGCTGGGATTACAGGGAGACTCTGTTTCAAAAAGACAAAGGAAAAAAAAAGACTATTAAAAGATTAAAGATGAAAAGAGACTTGAGACAATTATCTAAATGTTATGCAAGGATATTTTTATTTAATAAAAAATTGTAAAAAATTATTTATGGGCTTCCAGGAGGTATTTGAACATTGATTACATATTTGACTATTAAGGAGTGATTTCAAATATGTTTAAACATGATTATAACATGGTATTGTGGTTTTTCATACATATATTAATGTGGACAAATAAAATGATGTCTGAGATTTGCTTCAAAATTCAGCAAGAGGAAATGGAAGGAGCAATTAAACAAGTTTGGCCCTGAGGTGACAAGGGTTCATGCTGGGTGAGTGACACAGAAGGATTCCTTAAAACATTTTCTCTACTTTTATTTATTTATTTATTTATTTATTTATTTATTTTTGTCTTTTGGAGACAGGGTCTCCCTGTAGCCCCAGCTGTCCTGGAACTCGCTCTGTAGACCAGGCTGGCCTTGAACTCACAAAGATCCGCCTGCCTCTGCCTCCCAAGTGCTAGGATTAAAGGCGTGCGCCACCACGCCCGGCTTTTTCTCTACTTTTAAATATGTATTTGACACTTTCTATAGTAAAGGTTTAAAAAAGAGAGATATCAGTAATACTTGCATGTTAAGAATAGTGTGTGGAATAAGTGGAGTGCCACATGTAAAGCATTGGCAGAGGGCCCGCGATGCAATAATTGCTCAATAGATGCTAGCTGTTATTCTTTTTTTTAAGCTTTTAAAAATTTTTTTTTATGTGTATGAATGTATGTGCATGTAGGTCTGTACACCTGTGTCATGCAATGCCACGGAGGTCAGAAGAGGGCGTCAGATTCCCCTGGGACTGGAGTCAAAGATGGTTCTCAGCTGCCATGTGGGTGCTGGGGATCTAACCCGGGTCCTCTGCAAGAGCAGTCGGTGCTAAGCCATCTCTCCAGCCTGCTAGCTGTTATTCTTAAAAACAAGACCTCCTATTCCCCATGTGAAAAACTGTGGAAGCTAGGACTAGGCATGGTAGCACACATCTGTAACCCCAGGGAAGCAGAGACAGAAGGACTACATGTTTGAGACTTGCCTGGGCTACATAAATGAGTTCAAGACCAATCTGAGATACATAGCATGGTCCTGTATCAAAAGCAAACAAATTAGCAAACAAATAAACCCCAAAGGCTGGGAAGATGGCTCTGTGGTTAAGAGCACATACTGCTCTAGCAGAGGACCTGAGTTTGTTTCCTAGCACCCACTCCAGTAGGCTCACAACTGTGGCTTTAGCTGCAGGGGGACCATCAGACACCTTTCATCTCCACAGGCACCTGCATGCAACATGGACATACCCACACACAGACAAACACACATGTACACACACACACACACACACACACACGCACACACACACAAAATGTTAAAACAAAATAAAAATTCTTAGCCGGGCATGGTGGCGCACACCTTTAATACCAGCACTTGGGAGGCAGAGGCAGGCAGATCTCTGTGAGTTCAAGGCCAGCCTGGTCTACAAATTGAGTTGCAGACCAGCTGGGGCTATAGGAAGACCCTGTCTCAAAACAAAACAAAACAAAACAAAACAAAACAAAAAAAACAAAACCCCAAAACCAAGCCAACAAACAAACCACAACAAGGCCCACCCCTAGAATCCATGAAATGTGTTGCTAACTGAAGCACTAACCTTTCTCCTTTCCCAAATCAGGCAGCTTCTGACTGCTACTGTACTAGCCTCTTGCCCACCTTCCTGGCCTGGTCACTGAGAATCTGTTTCAAAATAGATGTTGGCTTTGCTTTAGTTTCATTGTTTTAGCTAGGAATGGTTTTTCAGAGGAAGGCAAGACTTTTTCTATCTGAACTCTTAGTAAATACAGAGACATTGCTAGGAATTTCTCTACAGAGTTTTACTTAACCTTCACAACAATCCTTAAAAATTGAAGTTCTTAGCTTCATTTTGACAAGTTTTGAGGCCTGCCCAAGATCAGAGCTTTGAGTGGTGAGCTTAACTTATCCTTGGATCCTGAGACTTCCAAAGGGCTTGTGCCTACCCAGAAGAACTGGCTGCCAGCCCTCTTACCTTCGTTTCCCTTGTCCTAGATGAAAAACAACCACAACTCAATGAAGGTCAAGTTAACATTATCAATCAAAAAGGGTCTGAAACTATATTCACCTGTCCTGTGAGAGGCTGCCTGGTGAAAGATCTGCGTATGAGATAAAGGAATCACAGGCTTGACAGGAGCTGAGGCCAGCAGAGGGAGGTTCAGAGGGGGATGATTATGGCCTTTCGATGGGCTTTGGGGATTGCCCTGACATTTGTGTTTCATTTTCCTCTTGTTCCAAATGCTCTGCAACTTTCATTTTTTTTTATTTATTTTTTATTTTTTGTATGTGTATGTGTATGAATGTACTGTCTGCATGTAGGTTTGTGCACCCATGTCATGCAATGCCGCAGAGGTCAGAAGAGGGTGTCGGATTCCCCTGGAACTGGAGTTAAAGACGGTTCCATATGGGTGCTGGGGATCGAACCCGGGTCCTCTGCAAGAGGTTTGGCGCTCTCTTAACCGCTAGACCATCTCTCCAGCCCCGCTCTTCAACTTTCAAGGAAAGAAGGAAGCAGGGAGAGATACCTTACATGAAAACTGTTCAATGAAAAAAAATTAAAGACAGCAGGCTGCCATGCTCTAAATTCAAGCTCCAGCTATAATTTAGTCTAGTGGTTGCATAGACACTCTGAGCTTTCTGGTCATAATCGGAGTTACTAGTTGTTTCCACTAAAACACCTGGGAATAAAGATCAGTCCCAGAGACCCAGTTGCCTAAGAAGTGGTAGTTTCTCAAACTTGGGGATCAGCCTTTAGAGCCTCACTCCTCCGCACTGGGAGGGGGGTCGAGTATTTCCACAAAGGCTTGGAAGATTGTCAGCTAACCCTTTCCCTGCGGAGGCTCAGAGTTCTCAGTCCAAGGGCACAAGCAGCTCGGGCTCACAGGACCGCCCACTTGAGGCGAATCCCTGATCTTCCTCGCGCTGGCCAGAGGGCCTCTTAATTAGGAAACAAGAGGTATTCAAGAAGCCAAAAGCGTGGCTTTCTCCATCCACTGTCACTCGCTCGGACCCCAGGGCAGAGGGGCAGGAGAAGGGGGGGGCACACGGCCGCGGGTGTTCAGCGTGGGATAACCGGCTCTCAGGACCCCGCCCCCTCCTCACGCCGCGGGGGTTCGCCGAGTGGGGAACCCCTCTACACTGCTGCAGATTTGGGGGGAGAGGGTCCCGAAGCCAGGGAAAGGGGACGCTGCGCTCTGTATTCGTATTCTGCCGCTTTAAGTTTAGGGTTGTCTTCAGATTCATCCCAGGCCCTAGCACCGGGTGTCCAGAACAGGGCAAGTGTCTCCGCCACCAAGCCCTTTCCTTGCTCTAAAGGAACAGGCCCTCGCCTCCTTAAAGGGTGGAGATTCCTCCGGTTCCCTCCTTCTGGTGCCCCCGGGTCGGAGAAAAGATGTGGAATTAGGATCGAGTGAAATTCCACGTGCTCTATAATTATGCACACACTGAAATTTTCACCGTTGACTTAAGTTACTTGGCGCTGCGAGGGCTTGGGCCCTGCATATTGATTAAACGCAGCCTCTATTTACCTAAACAATAAATGTAGAGATTAGCAACATTTACTTGATCACAATAATGGGGTTGACAATTAAGGAGCAATGCATCCCAGATGTAACAGAGCCTGTGGAAGCAAGGCGAGCAATACGGGTGGCGGCTTCTCGCGGAGGAGCTGCAGGACGGGGTGCCGGGTGCTGCAGCTGCAAAGGCACCGCAGGAGGCGGAGGGGAGGTCCAGCCGCCGGCCACCCCTTCCCGGCGAGAGCTCCAGCTGGTTTCCGGCGCCCCTACTCCCTGGGAGGTATCGGGAACTTGGAGCCTGCCTCTCCGCGGCGTCGTCACCTTCCTAAAGGCTCTTTGAATACCTCGTTGGGAAGGAGGATCCGGTGAGTGTGATGTTGCCGTCATCAGTAAACTTGCTTGTCGCAGCAGAGGAATGAAGGCGCGAGGCACGAACGTCCAAGGGATGTGCAGCCTCTGTCTACCCCTGTTATGCCCACCGTGCAGTACTCCAGGGAGTCAGGCTGCACTTGGGCTCTCTTAGGGTACAAGAATCATGAAACAGGAGGCTCTAGAGTGGCTGAAATCAAGAAAGAATGGACTTCTTGGGTATGGGGGTGGGTGGGAGGGTTGCAGGGTCCCGAGTCCTTAAAAGGACTCTCTTGACCCACGTGACCCACATTCTCAGGCTCTTACTGAGTTGTAGGGTCTTGACAAGAGATTCCAGGCAGGGGAGTTCTGGAAGGAACTCGCTCCAGCTGAGAGAGAGCGAGAAAGGTGGGGGGAGGGGCTGCGGCCGGGGGGGGGGTTGTGAGAATGAGAATATATGAATATAACCCATTTAGCAGGTTTCCACGTCCGGAGCTTGCTTGGAACAGTGGCTGCAGAAGACACAAGTCTCTCCTTTCTAGGCACCACCAACCGGAAATGCCTCCTGTCCCACACTTAACACAAACAAAAGGATCTGCTCCAGACGCTCAGGAACCAAAAGTTGCTGTTTCCCTCCAAACTAAGCTAAGATCAGGAAAATGTCTAGGGGCAGGAGCTGGGGAGAACACTTAGGTGGTTAGAGAGTCTGGAAGATGGCAAGGGAGAGACTCAGAGAGAAAGGGAGAGAGAGAGAGAGAGAGAGAGAGAGAGAGAGACGAGAGAAGAGAGAGAGAAGAGAGAGAGAGGAGGAAAGGAGAAGAGAGAAGAAGAAGAGAAGAGAAGAGAAGAAAGAGAAGAGACAGAGAAGAGGAAGAGAAGAGAAGAGAAGAGAAGAGAAGAAAAGAGTAAGAGAAAGAAAGAGAAGAGAAAGAAGAGAAGAGAAAGAAGAGAAGAGAAGAGAGAGCAGAGAAGAGAAGAGAAGAAGAGAGGAGGGAGGACCAGGCAGGGATGGAGTTGGACAGGGGGATTCTGTGGTAATCCAGATCTTCAGGCCTAGGGTCTTTCCAGCCATTGATTTCCCCTTCTGCAGAGCTGAAGACAAACGGTCTAGTAGGAGGTAGACAAAAGGAATCCTCCTTTGGGACAAGGAAGGACGTCCCTCCTCTCCTTTCAGGCTCTGGAAAAAAACGGTCAGGAGTCTCCCTGTCTTGAGAAACCGACCAGTGTCTGCAGCCCTGAGGAGACAACTACAAATAGTCTTTGGACTGGGATGGAGAGGGCAGCTTTGATCGCTTCAGCTCTGTTGTAATTTTGTCTTCACCACATAGATTAGCTGAAAGAGTCTGCCCTAACGAGGAGTTCTGTTCCGCAGAGTCCCCTCCCTCCTCACCCCGTCACCCCCCCCCACAACATCACACACACCGGGGCATCTCCCTCCCAGAGCCCGGGCCCTGCTCCTCCCCTATCTCGCCTGAAACTTCAAGGGCTAATGGTTGTGTGCTCCCGCAGTAATTAGGAGGCCACGCAGCTCTCCAGCAGTCCGTTAAACAAACGTGTAAGTCATCCTTCCGGCCTCCCAGGAGGGATCCGAGGAAGGGAGGCAGCTGGTACCTCTGCTGGCGACTTCCTCCACTAACGGAGTGGCGTCTCTGTGACCCTCCGCTACTCTGCTTGGCCATGGTCTTCAGCTCCTCCTTAGAAAGAAGAAACTGGCTGGAGAGATAGCCTAGCGGTTAAGAACACCGACGCTCTTGCAGAGGACCGGGTTCGATCCCCAGCACCCACATGGCGGCTGAGAACCGTCTGTAACCTCCATTCCAGGGGATCTGAACCCTCTTCTGACCTCCGCGGCATTGCACGACACGGTGCCGCACAGACCTGCATGCAACAATACATTCATACACATACAAAATAAATTAAAAAAAAATAAAAAAAAAAAAAAAAGAAAGAAGAAACTGGCAAAGATTATGCATCTCGCCACCCACAGGACGAACTGAGGAACCTGCCTCTTTGCTTGTAAAGTTTTCCAAATTACTCTGGTGGTTCTAAGCTGTGAGGAGCAGCGTCTGGGTCCCCCCACTTCTCCGCAGCACGTCTATAAAGGATATGGAGCCATCTTGCCCACCTCTTTCTTTTTTCCCCTTATAAATCAGCCATATAAATCATTCACATTGTTTAAAGTACATTGATCAATCTAATGGCTTGTAATGGGTTCCTAATTGCCATTTGCAGAAGCCTGAAGGCTCACATTTGAATAGGGAAGGTTCTCAATGCCAGCTCAGTACATTTCAGAACCCAGGAAGACCACCAGAATGGTCCCCTTCATTCCAGCTTCCTTGCCCAGAGAAGAGAGTGTTATAAGGGATACTTGCTATTCCCTTCCCCACCCCCAGATTCACTTCTGAATCAGTATTTCAATGATGAACAAAGCCCAGCCTGCAACTTATTGATTATTGTGGCCTGGAACATATGTTGTTAATATTAGAAACCTTCCTTATTTATATGCCCTCCCTGTATTTGTAGTTATATTAAAAATGTGGTTAGTCACAAACTAGTATGCTTAGTCATATGTTTTTCTTTACTTATTTTAACAGTGGCAAATATGAAATAATATGAAGGAAGATTGTTAAAGGGAAGGAAGACAAAAGGCAAAGTTTTCCCACAGGAATACTGGAGGTATGCTTCAAAACTACCTTGACATCTTACAGTTGTAGTACCTTCCATGAGCCTTGGATAAAGGAGGAAAACACTGGAAATTGGAAGCCTACTCTTAAGCTGTCTATGAAATGGCAAAGCTGAGGAAACTGGTCCTCCAGCCAAGAGAAGATGACTAGTGATCAGAATACTTTGGCCTCTGGATTTTCTTGATATTAGCTTAAGCTTCATATGAAAGAGTCATATAATATCTCCAAAGATGGTTCTGTTTGACAGTTGGCTGAGACAATCCATGTGCATCATCTTTGTAGAGCTTCTCTTAAAAAGAATAAAACTGACACCGGAGGTCATTTTGCTTAGGCTTGGGACCCCTTCAGGGTGGCTGGAGAGGAAGGGAGGAAAGGATAGCCCCAAGCCAGAGGCAGGCCCCCCATAGTTTCCTAGTGATGCAGTAAACAAACCTATGATGCTTGTTGAATAATCTTCCAATAATTGCAGTCATTAAAATCATCACAGCCTACAGTCACCTTCCTTCCTTTGACACACCAGTCTTTCCTTTAATTGTTAATGCATTTTTGGCTCAGATAAACAGATCAAGGCAAGCTTAAAATATATGGCCCAGATACATCTAGCAGCAGAAAATTAGTTGTGCAGAAAATGCTTGGACTGTACTTGATAGACCAGGGACTTTCAATTTCTCTAGCAGGCCTTACAGAGGCAAGAAAGAGTTGCATTTTTTTTTTTTTTTTTTTTTGTCAAAAAGGTAATGTGAAGATTTGCATCTTCACATTGAACACCTTTAAATAGGAAATGGGGGGTGGGAGATGAAAGTCTCATTGGCCTATTGATTCTTCCTGGCTCTTTTATTTGCAAGGGGTGGGCTAAATGAGGGAGGGCATTATAGAACAAATATTAAACGAAACTTCAACAGAAATTGTGGGAGATTTTTCTCAATTTTCCATTAATTTTCTTGATCCATTTGATCTCAATGCTGGCACTTTTAAAGATATAAATATATGTTAACTATAAAAGATCCTGGTCTAATCAAAGGTTGCATTTCATTTTCACTCACACTGACAAACTCCAACTGCGGAAAGGATTCACTCTACTCAACAGGCGCTAAGGGGCTGTTCTGGGCTTCCTTCCCCCTTGCTCAAGGCAGGCAACAAGGGTACACATGCAGCTTTTATTTTTTTCTTAAACTGAAGTTATTATGTTTCTCCCCAACTCCCACACGGTGCTGACCTGATAATCACTGCTCTAGTGTAGATCATGCAAATGAAAAGCATAATTAATTGCACAAATGATTCCAAAAGGGAGCTCTGCGGCTTTAGCAAATAAATAAATAAATAAAGGCAGGTGGGAGGACAGGTCAGACAAATGCTTTTATAGGCTCCTCTCTCTCTTACCTCCGCCCCCACCCCCCTCCCTCTGGGTCTTGGTTCTAGTGGCCCTGGCCCAGTCCTGCCAATTCGAGAACCTTCGGTTCCTCCTCTCCTAACGCCTCCCCTCCCGCCCATATCCCGAGTCTCCAACTACACCTCACCTCACCCAGCGATGAACAGTGCTGTTAAAGTGCCTGGTTAAAGCTGTGGGGGGATGAAGGTGTGAGGGGTGGAGGTGGAGAAACGACCGGGCAACTACCTGATATTTACCCAGCTACAGTATGAAGGAGCTCAGAAGATATCTCGCGTGGCCACCCTACTTCGTGTATCAGGGAGAAACGCTTTAGCTGTGGCAGGAACTCCAATGCTTCCCATCGGCGGGCGATCAGCGCCAACGACCGAATTGTTTCTCTAGCTTTGCCTCCCAAACACCGCAAACTTGAGCAGTTGCTCAGATCAAAGCCTTCGAGAGAGGCAAGATGGGAGAAACAATATTTGTTCAAAGGAAGTGAACTCTTCCCTTTAATTACCCTATTCTTCTTTATTGGGATTCGCATTGATTTTTTTTTTTTGCAAAAAATTATGTTGATTTAACCATAGTGTATTTACGATGTAAATATATTCCAAGATGAAAACGTCACGGATCAATTGTAAAGGACCCGGATACATAATTTTAAAAAATCAGTTTCAGTGTATATGAGGTTCTCACCCCACTTTCTCTGCTCAGTCAGATTTGTTTATGCAGAATCGACATTTAATAGTGCTAATTGCACTCCAGTTAAATTGCCCTGATTGCAGAAAGGGAAGCAATTTTCGTGCTCTCTGTCTGGGTTTGGAAGAAATTGTTTTATATTCACCTCTTTATAAAGAAGTGGAGATAAGGCACCGGGGCCTTTGCACAAATTGCACTTAGGGGCTGACTGGCAGCATTCAGGCGCTATAATAGAGCATTATTTGGCCGTTTTGAATAATGTAAAGCGTTTGCTGAAAGCTATTCTCCTGAAAATTGCTTTAACTTTTAAAAGGGTGATGATTCACTCCAAACCAGGCCTTTGTTACATTGTCATTATTTCCCCAAATGTTTTAACAGTCAGCTCAACACTTTAGCATAACACATTGATCTTTGTTTAAAAACTAGAATTTTTAGAGGATGAAAAAAATCTGTCAGACGGAAAAAAAAAAAAAAACAAAAAACAACTGGACTTCTTCAGAAAGATTTCCCTTGGGTCCCACCTTAGTAGTTGAACTGGCCCAGGATGTTTGCCTGTGTTCTTTGGAAGATTTCCCTAACTTTTATTGTGATGCGGATGCGTATGCCTATGAATACGCGAGTGCCCACGTTGAGAATCTGACAGCTGGAACTAGGTGGAAAACAGCGGGAGGGGGAGGGGGCTGCCGGAGGAGGGGAGGGAGACGGTGCAGGGCGACGCGAGCCCGACGTGCCTTCGAGAACTGTTAAATAAATGGTAGGCTTGGAAGTGTCACCAGTGCTAAGTGGCTTTTCGGATCGTCTTATTTAATACTTTATCAGGTTTCCCTAAAGCGACAGTGTGTTGGGGCCCGGAGGGAGGAGGAGGAGAACTGGGGAAACCTTGGCCCTTCTCTTCCTGGGGTTGCATAGGGTGAGTCGGAAACGCCTTGCTGCCACTTAACAATCCTACTATCGGTAAATCGACGCGAAGACCCTACAGGAAGCCTAAGACCAAGGCTCCACATCCAGGGCAGAAGTCACCTGTTGGGAACAGCTCCCCAGTCCTCCTGCTGGACTTTCTGGCTCTCCCAAGCTGCCTGATCCCCCCAATCTTATACTCTGCACCCCTTAGGAGCTGCAGTCCGCCCCCCCCCCTTCTGTCAGTGTTCCCTATGGCACAGAGCTTCATTCACAAGCTGCTCGGGTCTTCTCTTTCCTGTTTCCCCTTTCTCTGCTATCATTTCCCCTATGCTTTTGCCACCTTACAGCGTTAAAAGCGGGGGGGGGGGGATTCCAGTGAAAATCAAAGAAAGCGACCTACATAGCCCTCCCTGTCCCGGGAGAGCACATGAAGGCACACAGGCTCCATCTTCCATCTTAAGGTCGGAGAAAAGAGCCACTGTGGTCTTTGGGGCCTAGAGATCTCGCAAGAGCAGAGACAATGCTGGGGGCACATTCCCACATCCTTCGCATTTGACCCCTTCTGAGACAACTTGTCTTTTGCACCGGAGCATCTGGGTTTGGTGGTTGTTGTTATTTTTTAAGTCAGGATGTGGGTTTGGAGGGGAATGTACTGCATGTTTTACAGTAGTGCCCAGACCTTCCTGAGGGCGCGGGCATTTCTAGTTCAAAAGCAGCCTCCGGCTATCCTTGAGAAGAAAGTGGAGTCTGGAAAGACACAAAACACTGGAGCACGCGCCCTCGCGTGTGAGGACACTTCTTTTCACACCAGGGAGGACTTCAGGATGCTTCTAGCCCGAGGACGAGGAGGCGCCCACGTGTGGCCTATCTTTCAGGGACTCACCAGTGAGGTCCAGGAGAGGTCCTCTGTGGGTCTGCGATAGCAGGGCGCCCGCTGAGCCTGAGCCTGCCTCTGAGCTCGCTAGGCCCTGGCAGTCTGCAGTGGGGATACGCTGGAGCTGGGGCAAGAAAAATGAGTCTAGAATCATCCTCTAAAACTCAACTCCAAGCTGAATGCGACATGCAAATCTCCGCCGGGTTAAACAAACAGCCCAGCAAGCTGCAGCTTCAGTGGGGGTGGCGGTGGGGGCGGACGCTGCTTGTGAAGGTCTCCGTTTCCAAAGTTGTTACAGTGTGGAAATAAGCGGCTTCGTGCAGCGTGTTGTAGAGGCTGATGCTTCCCACCCCCACGCCAGCCCCCAGCAAAACCTGGCAGATAATCAGCACGTCCCACTGTTTAGTCATATTTGACAACTGGGTTAACCTGGTATCCAGGCGCTGGCGAAGCCATACAAAGGGTGCCCTCAATTACCACCAGAAAGCTTCTGGCCTGAGTGGCACTTGTATTACCCCCCGGGTCAGAGGCCAGAGTGACAATTAGGAAGTTACTTAGACCTCCTGGGGAGGTGGCGGGATGAGGCAGGCGCTGGTCCCTCCCAACTGGATTGTGCGGGTAGAACTGGACAGAGAGGCCCGCTTCCTCTGGGAGAATCTGTCCTTCGTGCCCCTTCCTCTACAGGACACAGCGAGTCGAACTCCAGGCAGTGGATGCCCAAGGACAATGATAACATCAACAAGGAAAATGATGGCTACAAGCTCAAGTTGCTCTCCCCAGGCAAAAACCTGGACACACAAAGTGAACGTTGACATTTCCCTTTCCACTTGGACCCTCAGTTTCTGGGTCCCCACCTCTCTGGCTTCTTTTTCACAGTGGGGAGTGCAGACTGCCAGCCCTAACTTGCAACATCTTGAGGTGGCTGGGGAGGGGGGCGGCTTGTGGCTCGGTCTCAACGGTACTTAAACCTGGCTTGGTGCGTGTGTGTGTAAATTTTTAATTGCACTGTAATTTCTTCTGTCCCCAGCCCCCCACCCCTCCCACCCTCGCCTGCAGACTTGACTGGCACGCGCCGGGAGCCCGGGCTCTGGCCCCGCGGCGCGTCTGATTGGCTGCGAGGTAGCTCCCGTCTGCTCTGCCTGCGCCCTCATTGGGCGAGAGGCGCAGCCAGCGGCACTTCAAAGCGGGTGCTCCTCGCACTTAGGCTGAGTTTTGCCGGCGGGAGCCCAGAGTCCGCTCGGTGCGAGCGCGGGACGCGGGAGCCGCGCGGGACCCGAATAGTTTGTGTGAGCAGCCGCCGCCAGGCTTAACACCGCTCCCAGCCCCGCCGCACAGCCCAGAAACTGCTATGGCCACGTCTATACTCGGGGTAAGTCAAAAGAGCCGCAATGCCTTTGCTTGTTTTAACTGGAGCCCCCCCCCCCCCCCCCCCCCCCGTTATGGCTTCTCTGGTTCTGCAGCTCCTAAGAAACTGTTGCTGGACTGCAGCTTCAGGTTCTTTTTAGCATTTTCTATACTTCGGGGGACTGAGCTTAACCAAGTTGTTGGATCCTGTGCAAGAAAAGGGTATCTTAAGCAAGCTCCTTTTTATTTGATTGTAAAGACAAGCTGAAGGTTTCTTTTCCTCCCTTCTTGGTTTGACCCCCCCCCCTCCTCTAGCTTTGGGGATTGTTGCAGTCACTCCACAGTGTCGTTACCAGAAAACAGTTTTTATCGTTTTGCAGGCCATGCAGTCATGTTAAACATTTACATTCGCAAGGCCCCCAGTTCTGCTTTGACTTTGAAAGCCGTCACTGGCCCGCTTATACTCAGATTATTTTTGTATTCGTTGTGTGCATAAATATTAAAACCACGTTTTGCGTGTGGGTTTTTTTTTTCTGAAAAAGAAAATAGCCAAGTCGTAGCCCCTCGAGGGGGGAGTGTTCCAAGTTTGCCCATCCCTGGACCTCCGTTTCAGCTACACACCTCTGCCCTCACCCGGTGTTTGCTGTCTGTGTTTACCTTTGCGCTTCACCCGGAAGGGCGATTTAGGGGCTTCTGGGAGAGGAGCGGGTTTATGGCGACTACTTAGTCCGCTTCTAGGCTAGGATTGCAGCGTTCGAGGTGGAGTCCACCGAGGCATCTTTGATTTGTAGTCTCACCGGAGAACACCTCTGCAGCGCCGGGCCCTCCACGCCGGTGATCGCCTCTGTCCTGTGCCGGGCCCGGCGCGTCCAACCCGAGCGCGTGGGGAGAAGGCGCGAGCCGGGGTGCCAGGGCCCCCGGGGACCCGCACGGGGGAACGAGCTGCATACGGCGTGCATTTGTGTATGTAAACACCCATTCCCTTGTCTTCTTAGTATTATCCATACCTCAATCCTAATACATCATCAAATAAATAACTCAGCATAATAATCCTACTAATCTTCATCATACTCCTCTTCCTACCTGCCTTTGCCCATCCCTCACCCCACCCACTCCAGGAAGAACCGCGCTTCGGAACGACCCCGTTGGCCATGCTGGCAGCGACCTGCAACAAGATAGGCAACACCAGCCCGCTGACGACGCTGCCTGAGTCGAGCGCCTTTGCCAAAGGCGGCTTCCACCCCTGGAAGCGCTCCTCGTCCAGCTGCAACCTCGGCTCCAGCCTCTCGGGCTTCGCGGTGGCCACCGGCGGCCGCGGCTCGGCCGGGCTGGCGGGAGGCTCGGGAACCGCCAACAGCGCCTTCTGCCTGGCCTCCACGTCGCCCACGTCGTCCGCCTTCAGCAGCGACTACGGCGGCCTCTTCTCCAACTCGGCGGCGGCGGCTGCCGCGGCGGCCGGAGTGTCCCCGCAGGAGGCGGGCGGCCAGTCGGCCTTCATCTCCAAGGTGCACACGACGGCGGCCGACGGCCTGTACCCGCGCGTGGGCATGGCGCACCCGTACGAGTCGTGGTACAAGTCCGGCTTCCACTCGACGCTGGCTGCGGGCGAGGTGACCAACGGCGCGGCGTCGTCGTGGTGGGACGTGCACAGCAGCCCCGGCTCGTGGCTGGAGGTGCAGAACCCCGCCGGGGGCCTGCAGAGCTCGCTGCACTCGGGCGCCCCCCAGGCCTCGCTGCACTCGCAGCTGGGCACCTACAACCCCGACTTCAGCTCGCTCACGCACTCGGCCTTCAGCTCCACCGGCCTCGGCTCCTCGGCCGCCGCCGCCTCGCACCTGCTCTCCACCAGTCAGCACCTGCTGGCCCAGGACGGCTTCAAGCCGGTGCTGCCCTCCTACTCGGACTCCAGCGCCGCCGTGGCCGCGGCCGCCGCCAGCGCCATGATCTCCGGCGCCGCGGCCGCCGCCGCCGGGGGGAGTTCGGCGCGCTCGGCTCGCCGCTACTCCGGCCGCGCCACCTGCGACTGCCCCAACTGCCAGGAGGCCGAGCGGCTGGGCCCGGCGGGGGCGAGCCTGCGGCGCAAGGGCCTGCACAGCTGCCACATCCCGGGCTGCGGCAAGGTGTACGGCAAGACGTCGCACCTGAAGGCGCACCTGCGCTGGCACACGGGTGAGCGGCCCTTCGTGTGCAACTGGCTCTTCTGCGGCAAGCGCTTCACGCGCTCGGACGAGCTGCAGCGGCACCTGCGGACTCACACTGGCGAGAAGCGCTTCGCCTGTCCGGTGTGCAACAAGCGCTTCATGCGTAGCGACCACCTGAGCAAACACATTAAGACGCACAACGGGGGCGGCGGGGGCAAAAAGGGCAGCGACAGTGACACGGACGCCAGCAACCTGGAGACGCCCCGCTCCGAGTCCCCCGACCTCATCCTGCACGACTCCGGTGTCAGCGCCGCCCGAGCGGCAGCAGCGGCGGCAGCTGCGGCAGCGGCTGCAGCGGCGGCGGCTGCGGCCTCGGCGGGAGGCAAGGAAGCTGCGACTGGCCCCAACGACTCCTAGAGGTTGGCAGAGAGGCGCGAGCGAGCGAGCGAGCGGGTAGAGACCCCCAGAGCGAGCGAGAGGTTCGGAGGGCGAGCGAGCGGGCGCACGGGAGGGCAGGGGCTCCAGGGTCGCCCCGGAGCCCAGGCTGGGCGCGAGTTGGGGCCGCATGGGGCTCCCGGTCGCGCCGGGAGTTCCCCTCCACCGATCGCGCCCAAATGAACTTGGAACGCGTGGTCCAGAAACAAAAGCGAACCATCTTCCGACACAAACACTTCAAAAACTGCACACACAGACACACGCACACCCTAGAGACCCACAACTGCAAGTACGCACTCTTGGGCGCTCGCGCGTGCACACACACACACACACACACACACACACACACAGCACTTGCACAAACTTCTCAGCTAAGAGCAATACACAGAAACCCTCCTTCCCTCACTGCCCACTCCCTTTATCCTCTTGCCATTTTTCTCAAAAAAGAAAAAAAGAAAAAAAAAAAAAGAAAAAAAAAACCTAACCACCACTCAGCAAAGGACTGTCATAACTTTGGAACAAGAACAAGTGAGACCTATACAAACAGACCCCTTTGTGTGGATTATATGATACGTAAAACGCTCCAAGTCCTGCTTGATATCTACTTACAATGAGACTTTTTTCTTTAAAAAAGGAAGCAGCAAAAAGGCTTAAGGTGAGATATTAAACTGGAAGTCCAGCAAGTTTCTCTGTACTTCGTAACATCTGTATAAATAGGCTTCAAAGGATTGTGTTCTCTTTTATTTTCTTGTAAATGTTCATTCGAATAGAGGGTTTTTTTGTGAATTCCTGAAATTCAGGGATTTTTTTTTTAATTTTCTGATGCACTTTGTGAAAGTCAGTATATATGTAAAAGATATTTAAAATGTTGAGTTATCCTTTCACTCAAACACGTAAGTTAAGGTCATCTAAAGAAATTAAATGCGTTTATCTGTATGAAGAAAATCTTGACATCATATTTTCATTTTGCTATTATTAAAGAACTCTGAACAACAGACTCCCCCTTTTAAAACAAATCCTGTTTCCCCTAATAACCTTTATGTGGGGGTCAACATTTTTTTGTTGTTGGGAAACAATTCCCTTAATGTTAGTTATAGGTAATGGAGTTTATATGGGTTATAAAAGCCATAACACATATACATTTTTGAGAAGTCAAAATTATTTATTTGTATATCAACAGCATAAATTAAATTGGGTTCTAAGAACGTGTAGTTGTATTACTTAATGGGAGGATTCTCGGAGGTGACATTTTAAATCTTTGCATGGCCCAAATAAAGCAAGATCTTTGGCTGCTTTAACTGGGGAGGTGCCTGCTTCTCCCTGAGGGCTCAGTGAAAACTCTGGTGAGTTTGTTTATAAAAAGTGATTTTGAAACAATCTGTGAAGGGGAGATCTTTTTAGAAAGAAGTCTTTAGTTTCCAAGACCTTCTACGTTGGGAGGCATCTCTGGGGAATAAATCGCTAGAGTCAATACCCCGGAAAAGACATTTCATGCCTAAATGAAAATCTTGTTAAATGTTATTAATTTTGACTTAGAGCACACAGCAGCCCCCAGTGCCTTGTATTCCCTTATTAGGGATTCATGTCTTATCAAATATCTAATTAATCTCCTAGACATCATTTGTTCTGGCCAACTTTATCTCAG
The DNA here is from genome assembly GCA_009823505.1 of Rhizomys pruinosus. NCBI lineage: Eukaryota > Metazoa > Chordata > Mammalia > Rodentia > Spalacidae > Rhizomys > Rhizomys pruinosus. Next base: position 2,948,315 of record VZQC01005840.1, read on the forward strand.
CTGGTCCACGGGGAAAACTCCAAATATTCTCTGTGACAAAGCTCCCTTGAAGATCTTTTTAATTGTCTAAATTAACTGCACCAAATTTGCATGTCAAACGGTAAAGGGCAACCTGAGATAAAATGTAAACGTTTTAAAAGCCCCAAACTAAGCACTTGATTTGATAACTAGGCTTTTTAATGTTATGGAAGACAACTGCTCCTTTCCTTTCAAAGAAGGCTGATCTATGCAAATAGTGAATTGGAAATGCCTAGGTCCCCGCGCCGTCAAATGGCCCTCGCAGGTTATTTGAATATCAGTGGCGCTGCTTCTGAAAAGGTTCAAGGATGCTCTCTGACTTCTTTGTGATTACTCAGTGCGGCGTCTTATTCTGAAGAAAAAAAACTCAGGAATAATTAAAGGCTGGGATCAGGCCTGGGAACACATTTGGGACAGGAATCTCATTTAGACAGTCTCTTTCAAAATAAGGCACAGTTAAATTGACCAGAAGGCAATTATTGAAATGAAAATTATTTTCACTCTCTTTGTCTTCTGACCACCAACTTAACAGCCCCAGTTTAAAAGAGGGAGAAGGAAAAGAATACGGAAAAGAAAATTGGTAAATGAGACAATTTCGAAATATGAAAAAATGTTAGTTTAGAGAATAAAGTACATATTTACAGAATAAAAATATTTCTAAAAGGCTTCTCACACAGTAAGAAATACAAGCAAAGTCAACATCAGATATTTTTTCTTTTTTTTTTTTTTTTTTTTTTTTTGGATTCCTGTCTTTGGAAACTTGAATGAAGATTTTGATTCTTAGAAAAGAATAAATTATTGCTATTAGCAGTCGGCACAATTTGTTCTGAAAAGCCAAGTAGCAAAGTGGCGAGGAGCAGAACGAAGATCCCCCGCGGTGTCTGCAGTCCCGCCGCAGCGACTTCTTCCTCTGCCTCTCGCGCACGCCGCGGTCTCAGCTGCCCAGCTATGTTCCCTCTAGTTTTTCTCTTTCTTGGTCATTTTCTCTCCAGGCTCAGCTATCCCTGTCTGGGATGCCTACCCCCCTAGAGCCTTCGGGTTTGGATCTGGTCCTGGGGGGAAGCTGGCAGGGTGCATTTACTGGGGGGAGGGGAGGAGTCTTGGGCCAAGAAACTGCTGGTCCAGAGGGTGCCCGGCGCGTGTGGGGGCTACTGGCTGGAGGGTGTGGTGGTGGTGGTGGTTCCAGAAGAATGAGGGCGCCGGGGCGGCGGTTCCAGGCAGCTTTGTTTTTTGTTGATAATAAAGGCAGATCAAAGGGGCTGGCTGTGCAGGTCCCCCTCGCCGAGCGGCTCCCTCCGCAGGCCAGTGATCAAGGCCTCTGAGCGCTGCCTCTGCCCCGCGGGTCAGCCCACGTCCATCACTTCGGCTCGGGTGAACTGCGGGCGGCAGCCCCAGGCCCCAGCGTCCAGCGAGGGACGTGTGCGCACAAGCTGAACCCAGAAGGAACGGGACTCCAGCCCCTATCCGAAACCCATAGGGGAAACCTACCAGCCCCAACCCCCCACCAGCCGTAGCCATCCTTGGGGCTCGGAGAACCTTGACCGCAGAGGGTGGCGACTGAGCAAAAGGGAAGAGCGTGCACCCGGGGCGAGGGCCACCCGCGGGGACAGCAGTTGGGTCCCCAGCTGGGGTGCGGCCGCGCCTCCCCAAGGGCCACCTCCCGCGTCTCGGGCGGCTGGGGCCAGTCAGGGTTCTCTGCCAGGAGGCCGGGGCTGGGGTCCGACTTTGGATGAGGGCTGCGGGCTAGAGCTAGATGAGAGGCCGGGCAGAGATCTGGGGCCTCGAGACCCTCCCCCGCCCGGGTTAGGGGAAATGCAATTTCGTTTCAGCGGGTTTCCAGCCTCCCTCGCTGGAGATGGACTAAGACTGTGTTTGCTAGTCCTGTGCTTACCAACTCCAATCCACACCCTCCCCAGTGCTTTTCTTTTTTGACGTTACCCCCGCCCCCCGCCTTCGAATTAACTAGGTCTTACCTGATGAGGAAAAGGGAATAGAAAAAAATTCCTTTCCTCAAGGAGGTTTGAAAACCTTATTTGGACGAGTTTAGATTGTGCACCTGAACGGCGTGTCTGGATATTTCATCAAATCGCCACAAGTCGTGTAAAATTGAATTTCTTTTTATTCACATGGAAACTTATTTATTTTAACTCTAATCTTATTTGCATCTATTATCTGTATTCACTAAGGCTCTCTTCCACTACAAAAATGCAGATGAAGTAAATCTCACATAAATCCCGCCCATTTGTGTAATTGGTATACTAAGTGTTTATTTTAAGTGAGAATAATTTAGCTACAAATTTTCTTAAGGAATAACATTCTTAACACATTAAAAAAAACTGAAAACTCTGATTTGCTTTTATGTTTGACAGTAGCTCTTGATTCCCATAAGAGGAGCGTGGCGAGTGCGGCTCGCTAGCGCCATCTAGAGCTTGGGGATGGGAGGGCCGCGCTGTTTGCCTTGCGCTTGGCTTTAAGCGCGCTGAGACCGGCTTCCCAGTGGCAACCCAGGGAATCAAGCAAAGAAAAGCGAGGTTTTGTGTTTCAATGGGGAACGAGCCCCGCTCAGGGGGTGGTGGTAGGGGGTAGAGGGACAACACACGCACACTGTCTAGCAGTGGCTTCCAGGGAATGGGATCATTTCTGGAACATCCAAAATCCAGGCAAAATAACACCCTGCTTGGGCAGGGTCTTGGCATTCATTGTGTCATTTTAGCATCATTTTCTAGCGGATTTCAGGGTCTTCCAACTCAGTTGAGAAAGCTGAGCTTCGGTAGCGAGGTGGATTCCCGGACAGCGGCCCAGCGCTGGGCACAGCTTGCCTCGGTCAGCGCCCAGCGCCCTGATGGTTCCTGGCTGGTGGGGTCTGCGTGGCCTCTCCGAGACCCCCTGCCACTAAGAGGGCTCAGCCAGGCCACCAAGCCCCGCCCGTGTCCCCAGATCCCCTTGGATGCCAGGAAAGCCAGGCTCCCTCCGTGTTGGCCAGCGGGGACCAGAGGCGGCTGCAGCGGCCTTCTGCAGCGTCCCAGCGCCTGGGTTGGCTCCACCGTCCCTTGTTTCCGTGGGGCATCTGGACAGGCGAGGCCGGCGACGCGCGGGGCCCACGGAGGGCAGAGGCGCCCGCGGAGCCCTCGCCCAGGTCCCCCCGACGGGAGCGCACACCCTCTCGGAGCAGGCCCACCCCTTTTGTCGTCGCCTTTTCGCAAATCCAAATCCGAAATGAGATAACAGTTGGGGGCGTTGGCCAATTTTCTCCTCTGTGCATCGGCCTGCCCCCCGCCGCCCCTTCCCTCCTCTTCCTGGGCTACTTCCCCACCCCCATCCCCAGTCCTTAGACGGCGAGCGGGAACTGTCCTCGCCCCCTTCGTGCAGTTATTGTATTTTAATTTAAAAAGCAACACCTTCCAACCCCGCGCCCGAGACGACAGAGGCGCAGTTGCCTGCAACTGCCAGACCCCGTCAAGGCGCCTGGGTGCCGGGCTCCCCAACTCACGCCAGTGAAACGAAGCGCGTTTCCGGGAACTCACAGCCACCTTTGTAGCGGGTACTCGGCTGGGTTTGTATTTGCTGTTTTAATACAAACCCCGCCGCACTGCCTATTTCAAAGATGTGCTAATTACTACTTGGATAGCAGGGCGCAAAGTCCTTGTCCATTTCCCAGTACAAAGTAGGTTGCTAGAAAATTTGAAATTGCCTTTCAGCCTAAAGCTGCCTTACCTGAATGTCATAATTACAGTAATTATGTACATCCAAATTACATGCTAATTAAATTAGAATCAAATCGTTCTAAATCGAAATCAAATGAGGTAGTGAAGAATTAATCAATGACAACATAAATAGAGAGCTTCCTTCAGAGATATTTATTGTAACGATCCAAGGAGGAATTTGATCTGAAAAAGTCACCTGTTTATTTACTTTCAAATTAGTAATCAGTTATTATCCCTTCTCCATAATTTTAACCGTTCAGAGTTATTTACCCCCCACCCTTTCCAGACGCTGGAGTTTATAGAAATATGTATGAGGTAAATACATAGACATGCCTCCCCATATATTATTGGCGTAATATGTACAGGGTGTTTGGAACTCCAGTTAAAGAGGTTTCCTAATGTCCGTGGGGGCCCGTCCTTCCAGGGTCTGTTTAGGGACCCTGAAAAGCTTGACACCTGAGCTGTCCGGTTTTGTTGTTGTTGTGTTTTTTCCAAGACACTGGGGATTTTGCATTGTTTTGCAGGCGTCTTACCATTTGGGTGTATTCATTTATGAAAGAAATGCAAAATGGATAGAATGTGACTCCATCCATCCATTTTCTTCTCAAAGACGGCTCCTAAGAGGGCATTTTCTGTTTTACTCCAGGAACTAGAGCTTATTAGCCTTAGTTTTCTAAAGCGCCTTCTTCACCTGTGGAGCCCAACCCAGCGGGGACCTTCTCTCCCCTTCCAGACCGCTGCGGACCAGTGCGCCCTCGGACCCGCGCAGGGGAAGCGCGCGGGAGGCCCCGGGAGCTCCTGCCGGAAGCTGGCGCTCGCCAGCGCCGAGCTCCGGGGCGCAGCTCTCCTGGCCGCAGCCTCGCGCGCTTTCTTGTGGCTGGGTGAGGGTCACCGCGGGCCCCCAGGAGCCTGGGGTCTGACCAAAGCGCTAATCTGACCTTTCCCCACACGCTTGTGGCCAGGGAACCTCCTGGCACCGCAGCCTCGTCTTCTAGGGTGTGCGCCCCCAATGCAGCCTTCCTCTGTGCGGAGTTGCCGAGTGCCAGGTGCCGGTTCCCCGAAGGCCTGGGAGACCGCGGGGTGGCGTGGCCTCTGCGGACCGGGCCAGGCGAGCCTGGTCAGGATGCGACCTAGCACGCGCCCGCAGCAGGGCCTCAGCTTCCTCGGGTAAGGCGAGGCTCCGGGACGCCGGGGTCTGGTGCATCCCCCTGGCCGCAGCCCGCACCTCCGAAGCCGCTGCAGCCCAGGCCAGGGCCTCTCCGGGTCGCAGGGGGCGGCTCTGGGGGCACTTGGGCACCTTATGTCTTTCCTCCCTCACCTCGATACATTAGCTACGTTCTGGGGAAAGGGCGGGGATGGTTGGTGGTGGTGGTCTGAGGTCTAAATATCGGGTGCAGCAGGAGAAAGAGGAAGGTATAATAATTATCTGCTTCCTTTTCTGCCACTGGGAACCGGAATGTAGGAGCTTCAAGTCTGGAAAGCTAGGTTGGCAGAGCACTCCCAAACCTCAGCTCTGGGCTTTTGCTCCTCGCAACTTTTAAAAAAGCATTTTTCCTTGATCTGAAAAGATCTTCAAAGTCTGCCGCCAGTGCATGACTGTTAACACTTTTCAAGAAGTGGTAACTATAGTAAACTCTCTTTTCAGAAAACCCACGTACGGTTTAGCCTGCTCCTTAGTCTTAGGCACAGGGTGTGGAGGATTTTGAATTCCGAGCTTCAAGGCTAAAGCAAACTAAATGTTTGGATTAAAACTGGGGAAACGCCCCGGCAGCCAGACTGATTCACCATCCGCAGCGGCTTCACGGAAGAAATAGGCAGAAAGGTGTCTCTAACCTTTCGACAAAAAGCTTTCTTCCAAATGCAGCTATGATTCAAAGCCAGATCCAGTCTACACTGTAGGGTGAGCAGGCCTGCCGCAACGCTGCAGCAACCTCAGCCAATCTGGGCAATTATTAAAAGAAATTATGACTAATTTACTATGTAGACATCCAGATAAACAAGCCCTAACCTAACAACCTGATCTTTCCCGGTCATTTGTAAATCGACAGCACCTCCTACAGGACTTAATTTGCCAGTGTGTGTTAAATGTTAGGCTGGGGAGAATACATGGGGGAAACGGCTCCCCATTTGTCCTACACCTCTTGGTACAGTTCCAGACCTGTGGGTAAACAAGAAACGTCTAGATGTATCCAGATTTTGTTAGAATAATTTCTCTATTAAGGCTAAGAAGAATGACAAATTTCATCAGTCTGAATTTCTAGATGTCACCACCGAGGACTTTGATTAGATTTACTACAGTGGTCCTTACTAGATGTCTCATTTTTTATTTTCAAGATCCTTGTGATTCCCCCCCCATCAGCATATACAGATAAAGTGAGGCTCCTGAAGGCTGTCATCACTGTGAGAACATCTCTTCCATCTTTAGGCTTACAAAGTTAAAATGCTAGCCCATTGGAGCTGTCTAGCATCCTCGGGTGACCAAGGCCGAAAGCCAAACAGCAGAGTGCCATCTTCTATAACCACATGGGGATTTCTCTCAGAACTGGGTGGGTAAAGCTTTTAAAATAGTACCTTATGGTTTAACAATGTTGATAAAAGGATTAAATCAAGAAATTTAAAAATCTTTGGGCTAACGTAAAGTTACTTTTTACTTTGGTGAAAGTAAAAAATATAAGAAATGTTATTTAATTCATTCTTAATTATAGGATGCATTTCAACATTTTTTTCATGAACACCATATTGGTTGGTTGGGAAGCCCTTTTTGAGGCAGTAAGTATTGCATAGGTTTTGACATTATAAAAATTATAAAGTCTAAAAAGGCATAAGGTAGAAAATAATCACTGCAACACTGATGAACTCAAGGTGTAAATTAGCAGTCTTTATAAATTTCAAATGCATGTTTTTTAAGTGAAGAAGGAATGGGACCTGAGGTACACAGGGAGTCACTGAGGAATACTGAGGAGGAGCTCAGTTCCTGAGGTACACAGGAAGTCATTGAGGAATACTGTGGAAGGGCTCAGTTCCTCTGAGGTACCCAGGAAGTCACTGAGGAATATTGTGGAGGAGCTCAGTTCCTGAGGTACACAGGAAGTCACTGAGGAATACTGTGGAAGGGCTCAGTTCCTGAGGTACACAGGAAGTCACTGAGGAATATTGTGGAAGAGCTCAGTTCCTCTGAGGTACACAGGAAGTCACTGAGGAATACTGTGGAAGGGCTCAGTTCCTGAGGTACACAGGAAGTCACTGAGGAATATTGTGGAGGAGCTCAGTTCCTGAGGTACACAGGAAGTCACTGAGGAATACGGTGGAAGGGCTCAGTTCCTGAGGTACACAGGAAGTCACTGAGGAATACTGTGGAAGGGCTCAGTTCCTTTCCCTCTCCAATTTCCTTAATATGAATAATCAAAGGATTATTTACATCTTTAACAGCTTCTTTTAGAGGACATCTCTGTGTGTGTGTGTGTGTGTGTGTGTGTGTACACAAATTAGACATGTAGTTTTAACTCTCAAATTTTTTATTTTACAGAACTTAGAAATTGTTACTGGTATAAACCCATAAATATTCTTCTACTAATTAGATGTTTTTAAAAAATGGAAACTTAACCTAATAAAAATATATATCCATGAAAATAAAATTGAAACTGCATGCTACTTGCAGTTTATTCCACGTTTATCTATAGTTTTCCTTTACTAATCTTTTGGAACACAAGGGAAAATCTGCAACTAAATTTTTTTTTATTTTTTGTTTTTTTATTTTTTTTTAATTTTATTTATTTCTGTTTGTGTATGAATGTACTGTCTGCATGTATGTTTGTGCACCCGTGTCGTGCAATGCCGCGGAGGTCAGAAGAGGGTGTCGGATTCCCCTGGAACTGGAGTCCTCCTGGAACTGGAGTTTCAGACGGTTCCCGGCCGCCATGTGGGTGCTGGGGATCGAACCTGGGTCCTCTGTAAGAGCGGTCGGCGCTCTTAACCACTAGGCCATCTCTCCAGCCCTTATTTTTGTTTTTTATGTTTGAATGTACTGTCTGCATGTAGGTTTGTGCACCCGTGTTGTGCAATGCCATGGAGGTCAGAAGAGGGCGTTGGATTCCCCTGGAACTGGAGTTAAAGACGGTTCTCAGCCGCCATGTGGGTGCTGGGAATTGAACCCAGGTCCTCTGCAAGAGCAGTTGGCACTCTTAACCACTGAGCCATCTCTCCAGCCCCCAAATTTTAAAAGTTTATATACTGACTGGGCACCTTGAGGCACTCTGTGAGTTCAAGGCTAGCCAGGACTAAATAGCAACAGTGAGATCGTCTCAAAAGTAAAACCACACCCTCCAAAACCCAACTTTATCTAGTTTATATTGCTTCATCTTTTTAAGAAGTCTTGTAACTATATGCCAGTAGTAGAAAAACTACTGTAAGCCGGGCGTGGTGGCACACACCTTTAATCCTAGCACTCAGGAGGAAGAGGCAGGCGGATCTTTGTGAGTTCAAGGCCAGCCTGGTCTACAGAGTGAGTTCTAGGACAGCTGGGACTACAGGAGACCTTGTCTCAAAAAGGCCAAAAAAAAAAAAAAGAAAAGCTACTGTAGCAGGTGGCAGGCAGAATAATCCTCCCCACAAGCTATACATGTCCTTAACCCCTGGGATCTATGAATGTTACATTAACATGGAAAATAACACTTCCAGGTACTGATGGAATTAAGGTTCTTTTTTTTTTTAATTTATTTTTTATCTGTATGAATGTACTGTCTGCATGTAGGTTTGTGCACCCGTGTCGTGCAATGCCTTGGAGGTCTGAAGAGGGTGCCGGATTCCCCTGGAACTGGAGTTACAGACGGTTCTCAGCCGCCATGTGGGTGCTGGGGATCGAACCTGGGTCCTCTAGCAAGAGCAGTTGGTGCTCTTAACCGCTAGGCCATCTCTCCAGCCCATAGAATTAAGGTTCTTAAAACAGGAAGATTATTCTAGATCCATGTGGGCCCAATATAATCACAAGGGTCCTTACCAAGAGAAAGAAGGATGCAGAATAGTAAGGTGTCAAAATGGTTGAATGTGAGAAAGACTTTTACTCTTCTGTTAGCTTTCATTCATGGAAAACGGGGCGGGAGCCAAGACTATGGGCAGCATGTAAGTTTCAGAAGGAACACAATCCTGCTCACACCTGCATTTTACTCTAGTGGTACCTAGGCCAGTGTTCTGATTTATAGAACTGTTGATACACTATATTAAGTGTGAGTTAATTCTGTATGGCATTCAAATATAAATAGCATAGAACAAGCATCTTAGAGAACAGTAGAACAAGCATCTTAAAGAAACAATGATCAATAACACTTTTATTTACCTAGTGGATTTCAAGGATTACATTTTTTCTTCAAGAAAATTCAAATCTTAAAGTAACAATTCTGAATGTGCTGTCAATGTACTGTCAATGTTTTAGAACAACAAAAAAAAAAGCCACAGAATTGTTTTTGTTTTTTGTAAATCTAGTACAGGGTAAAAAGAAAGTTACCAACACACAAAAAAATTCTACATCCTCAAAATAGATTATGCAAAAAATATGTGCCAACTTCACTCTTGTGGTACTTGCAGTTTTGTACTTGAAGTGACAGTACACAGACATGGAAAATTAAGAGGGATTTTTATTAGAGAGACAATAATGTGCAAGTTAGCCCTTGCTAAATATACTCAGTAAGAAAATGGCGATGTCTAATTCACCAAGGCTCTCTTTAATCCTTACTCTCTGCTTTCTTCCCCATGGCCTCTGGAGTGCTTATCTCTGAGTGCTCACTGTGCACCCTCTCTCTCTCTCTCTCCTGCATCCCTCACTGCCATGGTTCTGCCATCGTGTCTTCTACCCCGCTCTTCACGGGGACTGTGCTGTGGCCAGGCCCCTCTCTGCTTGTGACTGCCAGGACTTCGGCTTCTGTTCCTCCTGCTGCTGTCAGCGGTGAGGTGGCTTTGGAGTCTCCGGTGTCTGTCAGATTCTTTCTTCTCTGGGCTGTGATGGTGGCTTCTAGACCTTTTGTCAGAGCCAGAATGGCCCCATTTACTATTCTCCCCAGAATGTTCTTGTTTCGGAAACCTCAATTTTTCCTGGGCTTTTTCTTTGTTACTACGACTGCTGGAAAGTTCTTCATGAAATCGTCTCTTTTTAGACTTGCCCTCCTCAGAGTCACTGGTGTTAATTCCTGAACATTTGTTTTGCTGCTGCTGCTGCTTCTTTTTCTTCTTCTCCTTATTCTTCTCTCTTTTCCTTTCTTTCTTGTCATTCTCACTGTCGCTTTCTGAAGTCTCAGAGGAGGAGGAAGAGGAAGAGGAGGAGGAAGAAGAGGAAGAGGAAGAGGAAGAGGAGGGTTTGTTTTTATGTTTTTTGTGTTTACTTCTGCTCTTCTGTAACTTTTTCTTTTTTTTATCCCTTTTCTTTTTCTTTTTTTTCTTTTCAAGTCTATCCAATTTCCTGCAGTTGGAGAAGAAACAGTAAACTGTGAAAAATAGTTCTTTCCTCAACAACAGAGAAATTGTCAATAGACAATATATTTTTTAAAGATGCTACTAAAAATGGTGCCCACATCTAAACACATTTATGTAATGACAAATAATTTTTATTTATTTATCCATTTATTTATTTAATTTATTTTGGCTTTTTTGAACCAGGGTCTCCCTGTAGCCCCAGCTGTCCTGGAACTCACTACACAGACCAGGCTGGCCTTGAACTCACAGAGATCTGCCTGCCTTTGTTTCCCGGATGCTGGGAATAAAGGTGTGTGCCACCACTCCCAGCCTATTTGTTATTTTTATTTTATGAGTGTATCGCCTGCGTATGTAAGCGCACCCATGTCCTGCAATGTCCTTGGAGGTCAGAAGAAGGCGCTGGATCTCCTGGAACTGGAGTTACTGATGGTTGTCCCAGCACCTACATGGTGCTGGGAATTGAACCTGTGTCCTCTGCAGGAGCAGCCATTGCTCTTAACCACTAAGCCATATCTCTAGCCCTATTTTCTTCCTTTTAAATTATTCAAGGCATGTAGACATTGGCTAAAAGACTAAATGTTTTAAAGCAACTTTCTGATCATACTTTCATTAATGTAATTAACATTATAAATATATTTATAATAAAACTTAAATTTTAAAATAAAGCATTCTGGAATCAGAATTTAAAGTTATTTAGCATTCCAAGTAAATTACTATGTACACTGGTGGTATAGTGGTGAGTAGAGCTGCCTTCCAAGTAAATTATCACCTTAGTTTAAAGAAAACTCAGAGGTGACCAAAAAAAAAAAAAGAAATAGCCGGGCGTGGTGGCGCACGCCTTTAATCCTAGCATTTGGGAGGCAGAGGCAGGCGGATCTTTGTGAGTTCAAGGCCAGCCTGGTCTACAGAGTGAGTTCCAGGACAGCTTGGGGCTGACAGGACACCGCTGTCTCGAAAAAGACCCAAAAAAAAAAAAAAAAAAGAAAACCCAGAGGGTTAGGTGTGGTGGCACACATGCCTTTAATCCCAGCACTCAGGAGGCAGAAGCTGGTAGATCTCTGTGGAATGGAGGACAGTCTAGTCTATATAGTGAGTTTCAGGGCAGTTGGGGTTTACCTGGAAGGGATGTATAACATCCTTCTAGGCAGATAAATGAAAAATTAATTTTGTGTGTATGTTTTAAGTGTGGAAATATTAATCAACATTATATTATCAAAATTCAAGAATACATTATCTAGAAATTCTGAATCAGAAAATACTGTATATATCTTAATAGGTTTTTGCTATGTGAGATAATTACCTCACAGTTTTCAGCAACTGTTTGGCTTTATAAATAGTTATCCCACTGTGGCACTGAGAACTTCAGATTCAGAAGCATGACTGGCTTATGCCTGAGCTATGCAGAAGCATCATCCAGCCATTCTCAGCTGCAAGGGCCCAAAACATTTATGAGCTCCCTCTATTGGACTCAACAGATATTTCCTGAATTCTTTAACCTAGAGGGAATGTGTTTAACAAGCTTCATCTTTACTATAAATTTAAACACAGTTACAGTATTCTTCATAAAATTTTCCAAAACGTAAAGTAAAAAATATTTTCTAAGAGCAGTGTGGAAAGATATATACAGATTTATTATGAAAATAAAACCTACAGATAGGTCTTCTTCCAAATTAAATGCTCTGAAAAGTACAACAGTTCTGTATTATAATCGGAGCATTTAATCACTGATTTTCACATTATTGGAAAGACAAAATTGTATTAGTACAGTTGAAGAATAAATCACTAAATGTAATCCAGAGTTTAAGCATCTTCATGAGCTGTTAGGGTCAGGGTTGAATATATATCAAGGTGAAACATGAATATAAAATAAATCCATTAAATATATACTTAAATTACCTGAGCAGTTTCTGTTTTTGTTTGGTTGTTAGTGACTTTAAGAATTCAACCTCTGGATCTTCTTCACCTTCACTTGCAACATACTCCTGAGTCAACAAAGACATCATTTAATTGCTAGACTTTAAGACAACTTAATTATGAGACAGGAAAGAAAACGTTTATAAACAAGAAATTTGGGGACAGTTTGGGGATAATACAGACACATATGACATTTTGGCTTGGGAACTGGGAGGAATTAAAATTCTTAAAAGGTATCTACCTGCTAAGCTAGATCATAAAAAATTAATACAATTGGCTTAAACAATATTAAAGAGATTTTATCAAAAGGCAGGGGATAGACACTGGTAAAGCTTTATGGTAGGCTTCTGTTATTCTCTCTAACTCTTGCCCTGGGTTCAGTCTCCCATAATGCAAGCAAACAAAATTCTTGGGGCTGGAGCGATGCATCTGCTCAGCATCTGCTCGGCACTCCACTGGATGCTCTTGTACTGGACCTGGGTTTAATTCCCAGCACACATGTGGCTGTTAACAACCATCTGTAACTCCAGTTTCAGGGGGAATACAATGCTCTCTTTAAAAACTTAGGTTGAAGGGCTGGAGAGATGGCCTAGCGGTTAAGAGCGCCAACTGCTCTTGCAGAGGACCCGGGTTCGATCCCCAGCACCCACATGGCAGCTGAGAACTGTCTTTAACTCCAGTTCCAGGGGAATCCAATGCCCTCTTCTGACCTCCGTGGCATTGCACGACACGGGTGCACAAACCTACATACAGACAGTACACTCATACACATACAAAAAAAAAACAACAAAAAATTAAAAAAAAAAACAAAACTTAGGTTGAAATAAATAATTTTAGCCTTTATAATTGCAGTAATACATTAGCAATACAGCCTTTAAATCTCAAACCAGAGCAACTAAGATGACTTAGTGTATTAAGGCACTTGCCACCAACCCTGCTTGGGACCTACAGGGTAGAAGGTGAGAACTGATGTGCTACTCTTGACTCCTATCTATCCATGCATGCACACACACACACAAATACACACTCAGAAAACAAAAATTTAATAAATTTTAAAACTTTGAACTACTTTCTTAATTTGTAAACAGTTTAATAGAGAAGTTTAAATATTTTCCATAATATTTAGGAAGTTGCTTTTGTGAATTTCTTTCTACTGGCTCTCAATTTAATGTCACTTCAGGGGTGAGTTAGCAGGGAGGAAAAAACAATCCTATCACCAGTTCGGTTATATACTTTATCCACATAAACCCAGGAACCATTTCATTTATTAAAATATAGGCTTATAAACAATTTCTCATTTAGGTTAAAACAATAAAGAGGCAAAAATCAAAACACATTTAGGCATTTTCTTTGCTTTATCTTACTTTCCTATGGATATATGCATATTGGAAAGCATTAAGTAGCAATTCACAAGCAATCACATTTAGGTTTATAGACATTTTCAGCTTACTGATAAAAAGATCATTACCTGTGATGGATCATTTGCGGTCAAGTTTCTCCCCAGTACATTCCGTTTCAGTGCAAACCCACTGTTTCTCATCTCCGCTATTAGCTCCGAGGGGTGCATCGATGGCCCTGTTCACAAAAATCACAGTTTGAATGTATCATTTATATCTCTCTACCTTTTTCGGACTCCACAGTAGGAATGCAGTTGAAGCTTTGTTAAGTAAAATCACAGCTAAATCAACTCAATAATCTTCTGCTGAGCAAATAATCAGATATGATTTTCTAAAACAGCAGTCTGGAGATTCAGAATAGAAAATAATTGCATTTTTCTTTACGTACAAGGGAATTCTCTCCTTATGTAACTTTGACATGTTGAAAAGGATACATTTAGATGTTGTCTGCTTGTAAGGTTTTAGTATAAAATAAAAACAAAATGTTGAAAAATTATACTTATAATTTTAAAAGTTATTCTAAGAATGTGTGTGTGTGTGTGTGTGTGTGTGTGTGTGTGTGTGTGTGTCTTTTTGAGACAGGGTCTCCCTTTAGTCCCAGCTGGCCTGGAGCTCACCATATAGACCAGGCTGGCCTTGAACTCACAGAGATCCACCTGCCTCTGCCTCCTAAGTGCTGGGATTAAAGTCACCAGCCACCACGCATGGCTTAAAAGGTATTTTTTTAAACAAATACTAAGGGCTGGAGAGATGGCCTAGCGGTTAAGAGCGCCAACTGCTCTTACAGAGGACCCGGGTTCGATCCCCAGCACCTACATGGCAGCTGAGAACCATCTGAGACTCCAATTCCAGGAGAACTCCAGTTCCAGGGGAATCCAATACCTTCTTCTGACCTCTGCAGCACTGCACGACATGGGTGCACAAACTTGCATGCAGACAGTACATTCATACACATACAGAAATAAAATAAAATTTAAAACAAATACTAATACAGAATATAATGCCAAGTGCCCCTCCCCCCAGAAGAACTTTTATTTTATATATGCACCCAGGTATTTTGGAATTTGTAGTTGTTTAGGGTTGGTGCCAAGCAGTTTTAGGTTGGCTAAAGGTATGTGATTTGTATTTTCTCACAAGCTCTTGTTTCTACTTTTACAAAATATCCTAGAGAGTGAGCCTTTGGGGGCGGGTGCCTTGTCATATGCACAATGAAACTTTGTGTGTGTGTGTGTGTGTGTGTGTGTTTGAGATAGGATCTCCCTGTAGCTCCAGCTGTCCTGGAACTTACTATGTAGACCAGGCTGGCCTTGAACTCATAGAGATTCACCTGCCTCTGCCTCCCAAGGGCTAGGATTAAAGGTGTGCACCACCAAGCCCAGCACATTTTTTAAAATTTAAAGGTCTGTTAAAGGCCCCAAACAGGGGCTTATTTGAGGTTAGAGAGATTCCTTCCTCCCCTACATTCCCATTTTCTTTTGCCTCCCCTGCAAGCCAAAAACACCTCATGGTAGCTATTTAAAGTCTCTAGAGTAAACCATCATCATTTTATGTGAAGTCTGTTGGATGACTTATCTGTAATATAGATGGTATGACAGAGTTACATCCAACAAAGATTTCAAACAAGAAAGTAGGAGATAAACAACTACAAATGGATTTCCAGTTTTTTGATCAGACATTCAGCCTGCATTTTGGTCTTTTGATGCTTATTTAAATGTTCAGTTACACCTAGCATGGTGGTGCACGCCACCATCCTAGCACTCAGGAGGCAGAGGCAGGCAGATATTTGTGAGTTCAAGTCCAGCCTGGTCTACAGAGTAAGGTCCAGGACAGCTGGGGCTACAGGGAGACCCTGTCTCGAAAAGACTAAGAAAAAAAAAATAGTTCAGTCACATGTTCATGTGTTAATAATAGCAGTCTTGGTAAAAAAATAGGTGAGAAATTTCAGGTATAGGTTACTGAATTTTCTTTTTTTTATTTTCTGTTTTTTTAGAAAGATTCACAGATACCTCTTTTGTTTTTGTTTTTTTTTGTTGTTGTTCTTGTTGTTTGTTTTTCTTTTGGTCTTTTTGAGACAGGGTCTCCCTGTAGCTCTGGCTGTCCTGGAACTCGCTTTGTAGACCAGGCTGGCCTTGAACTCACAAAGATCCGCCTGCCTCTGCCTCCCAAGTGCTAGGATTAAAGGCGTGCACCACCACACCCGGCAGGTTACTGAATTTTCTAGGTTTTACTATAAGATTATCAAGAACTGAACAATTATTGTTCTAGAGATGAGGCACACAAGAGGGTGAAAATTACCTATTACCAGAGCATAGGAGATTTAAAGTTAATTTCTATGGATTAATTTTCTTGCTAATATTAATAAAACCTTAAGTAAATAAACCCCTAAAACAGTATCATGAAGCTGGGCGTGGTGGCCCATGTCTTTAATCCTAGCACTCAGGAGGCAGAGACAGGCGGATCTTTGTGAGTTCAAGGCCAGCCTGGTCTACGGAGTGAGTTCCAGGACAGCTGGGGCTACAGGGAGACCCTGTCTCAAAAAGACCAAAAAAAAAAAAAAAAAACAAAAAAAAACCAAAAAAAAAAAAAAAAAAAAAACCAAAACCAGTATCATGAAAAATACATGATTATTATTTCCATGAAACTAGAACATTTTCTGGGAGGAAGAATCAGGGGCATTGTAACAGGGTCTCATGTAGCCCAAACTTGGCTCAAACCTGTTACGTAGCTGAGGATGGCTTCAAACTCCTCATCTCCTCTGACTCTATATCCAAATGTTGGGGTTACAGACACTTGGCTTTAAAGTACAACTGTTTCTTTTTTCCTTCCTTAACATTAAATGGACTCTCCAATGAATAAGTTCTTCTCCCCTTCACTAAATAAAAAGGATGCTAGTTATAGTACATTATTCAGAGAGAGAGAGAGATCTATCTAGTGGGAATTATAAAAAACTATCTTATATTTGATTCCTAATTGTACCATAGTAATTTTGCTTTTAAGAAAGCTTTATAAAGAGGCTAGAGAGATGGCTGTATGGTTAAGAGCACTAGATGGTCTTGTAGAGGACCTGGGTTCAGTTTCCAACACCGCATGGCACCTTACAACTATCTGTTATTCCAGTTCCAGGGGATCTGATGCTCTCTTCTGGCTTCTGTGGGCACAAGGTATGCACACAATGCACATGCATACATGCAGGCACTCACACATACATGTAAAAGAAAAAAAATCTAGAAAGCTTATATTAAGATAGCATTTAAAAAAGGGCCAGGCAGCTGGGCATGGTGGCGCACTCCTTTAATCCTAGCACTTGGGAGGCAGAGGCAGGTGGATCTCTATGAGTTCAAGGCCAGCCTGGTCTACATAGTAAGTTCCAGGACAGCTGGGGCTACAGGGAGACCCTATCTCAAAAAAAGACCCCCCCAAAAAGGCCAGGGACTAATAAAAACAAAGTATAATGACATATATTATAAAAATGCCATAATAAACCCATTCCTTTGTGTATTAATTTAAAATTAATGACAGTAGCCGGGCGTGGTGGCGCACGCCTTTAATCCTAGTACTTGGAAGGCAGAGGCAGGCGGATCTTTGTGAGTTCAAGGCCAGCCTGGTCTACAGAGTGAGTTCCAGGACAGCTGGGGCTACAGGGAGACCCTGTCTTGAAAAAGACCAAAATAAATAAATAAATAAATAAATAAATAAATAAATAAAATTAATGACAGTAAAAAGAAGCTGGGGACTCAGGAACATGTAGCCTAAGTCCCATGAAAAAAGTGAAAAGTGAACAAGGCTATTAATAAAGTGTGGGGTATTTTTATTTATAAAGATGAGAATGTTTTATGTATGATTTTTCTAAAGGTTACGCAGGAACCATTGTACTGAATTGTACTAAAACTGTGCCACACTAGGAATTTTCCTGAAACACTACTACCAGTTCATCTCAGGAGGCTGGAAACAATAGTGCTCCCTGTTGCCCTACTCCAAGTTCAACTGAAGACAGCTAACTGGTCTCTATTGAAACATACAATGTAAAGGAAAATTAAGCATTTCATTTTAGTCTATGTGATTGAAAAATACAAAGGCAAAGAAATATGAAACTATCTCTACTGTATACCAGTCAAACTGCTGTTTAAAAAAAACCTTGCATTACAGAACAATATAAAGATACATGACATACTTGATTATTTCTTTATTATTCATGTTTTCAACTTAATTTGTACGTAGTACTTTAGTGATGATACAATAAAGTTAATTCATATGCCAGGAGGACTAAGTAAGATAAGTCACCTGTGTCGTAAAACAATAGTATTAAGTATTAGAAGTTGGTTTAAGTTTAAAGTAAGTTATAGAAATATTAATGCTTCTGAAGTTATCCATGAACCTCAAAAATACTACACTGAGGGCTGGGGATGTAGCTTAGTTGTAGAGTGCTTACCCGGCCAGCATGAAGCACTGGATCTGATCCCCATCACCATAGAAGCTGGGTGTGGTGGTGTATGCCTTAATCCTAACATTTGGGAGGTGGGGGAGGGAGTGTCAGGAATTCAAAGTCATCATTCCTGGCTACACAGTGAGTTTGAGGACAGGGCTACAGGAGACCCGGTGAAAGGAAGGATGAAAGGAAGGACTGAAAGAAGGAGAGAGGGAGTGAAAGAAGGAAAGAAAGAATATACCATACAATTCATTTATATTAAGTTCAAGAACAAGTAAAATACATAGAATTACAAATGAGTCATTATGGAAGAAGGAGGCAGACAGAAAGGGGCAGACAAGCATTCTCTAGGGTTACGATAGTCTCCATCTTGTCAAGGATGTTGGTTATCAGGTATACACACTTGTCAAAACTCAAACCTTATGCTTAAGAGCAGTTGATTTTACTTTTAAAAAAGTTATAACAGGCTGGGCATGGTGGCACACATCCATCTTTTTTTTTGGGGGGGGGTGTCTTTTTGAGACAGGGTTTCCATTCCCTTTAGTCCCAGCTGACCTAGAACTAGCTATGTAGACCAGGCTGGCCTTGAAATGGCACACATCTTTAATTCCAGCACCGATAAGGTAGAGACAGGTGAATCTCTGTGAGATCAAGGGCAACCTGGTCTATATAGCAAGTTTCCAGACCAGTCAGGGTTATATAGTAAGTGAGACCCTGTGGAAGGGGAGATGGGGATTTTAAAGAGTCAGAGGTTGTAGATGACTATAAGGAAAGTGTTTTTCAGACATGAGAGCAGTTACTCATATGAATTCACAGCAATTTTATCAGCATGCACAAGACTTGCATAAACTCAAACTAGATAAAATTCCCAGCACAGGGGAAGAGGTGGGTAAGAAGCCCCAACCCTAGCTGAGGAACCATTAACAGCTAATGGTTTCTGAGAGCCAGTTTTCTTTAAGGGTGTGTCACTGCATAACACTGACCAGGCTCTAGGAGATGGGCCCACAAATTAGACTCAACAGGGCTTAAAAAATGATAGTGGACATGAAATTTGCTGTAGGGGGTGTAGTAAAGGAAGGAGCCGATAGGGAAGGGAATCAGAATATGATTAAAACACATTGTATGAAATTCTCAAAAATTCATATTTTTATTACAAATATTTTTTTTAAAGTTCTAACAATACTTTTAGTCAATAGTGATTACTGAGTGGCAGTACTACACCTCTTACTATTACATTACACCTCTTACGATGAGGAGTGTTGCATAAAGAATTTGAACCTCTGTCCCTATACAAAATATAGTTAAGCCAGGTGTGGTGGCGCACGCCTTTAATCCCAGCACTTGGGAGGCAGAGGCAGGTGCATCTCTGTGAGTTCAAGACCAACCTGGTCTACAGAGGAAATTCCAGGGCAGCTGGGGCTACAGTGAGACCCTCAAAAATACATACACACACACACACACACACACCAAAACACAAAAATCAAAAACAAAATAAAGCCGCCCTGNTAAGAGCAGTTGATTTTGACTTTTAAAAAAGTTTAAAACAGTGGGCAATGGTGGCACACACCATTTTTTTTTTTTTGGGGTGGGCGGTGTCGTTTTCTGAGAACAGTGGGTTCCATTCCCTTAGTCCCACAGTGACTCAACTAGGCTATGTAGGACCAGTGCGGGCCTTGAATGGCACACATTTTAAGTCCCACAGCACACGATAAGGTTAGAGACGGTGATCTCTGTGAGTTCAAGGGCAACCTCGTCTAGTATAGCGTTGTCGCAGACCGAGATCAGGGTTATAGTAGTAGTAAGGAGACCCTTGGGCAGGGGAGATGGGATTTTAAAGAGTCAGAGGTGTAATGACTAAAGGAAAGTGTTTTTCAGACATCGAGAGCAGTTATCATGATGCACACAGCAATTTTATCAGCATGCACAAGATCTGCAAAACTCAAACTAACTAAAATTCCACATCGACAGGAAGAGAGTGTGTAAGAAGACCCAACAGACCAGAGGACCATTTTAACACTTGATGCTGCTAGAGATGAGGCTCAGTTTTCTTTAAGGGTTGGCTCACTGGCATAGATATGACCAGGGCTCTAGGAGATGGGCCCACAATGGAGACTCACAGCTTAAAAAATGATAGTGGACATAATTTTGGCTGTAGGGGGTGTGTAAAGGAGGAGCCGATAGGGAAGGGAATCAGAATATGATTAAAACACATTGGATGAAATTCTCAAAAATAAAAAAAATCATTTATAAAATATTTTTTAAAGTTTCTAACAATAACTTTTCAGTCGCCAATAGTGATTACTGTAGTGTCATTACACGAACCTCTGTACTATTACATTACACCGTCTACGATGGAGGAGTGGTTGCATAAAGAGTTTGAATCCTCGGTTCCCTATACAAAATTATAGTTAAGCCGGTGTGTGGTGGCGCCGCCTTATCTCCAGCACTCTGGGAGGCAGGAAGCAGCCGTGCATCTCTGTGAGTTTCAAGACCAACCTGTGCCTACAGAGAGAATTTCCAGGAGCAGCTGGGGCACAGTGAGACCCTCATAAAATACGTACACACCACACACACCACACACACACCACCACCAAAAAAAAAAAAAAAAAGAAAAAAAAGAAAATATAGTAAATCATTTTTAAAATTTGTAATATTAAAGGTCTTACTAGGACTGTAAGAAATCATGTTTTTAACAGCTGGGTGTGGTGGCAAACGCCTGTAATCCCAGCACTTAGAAGGCAGAGGCAGGCAGATCTCTGTGAGTTCAAGTATGTATAAAGTTAACTGAATTTCATTCTTTTTCCAGGCAACCAAAGGCTAATTTCCTTCAGTTGAAGCTGATGTGAACAGACAGAATGAGGCTGACAGAAAGAGTCATATAAGAGACTTATGGCACTGGAAGGATAACTTGCCCTGAAAGCATGAAGACCTGAATTCAGCAGCCTACCACCCTCATAAAAGGCTGAGGTGTGGTGACATGTGCTTGTAATCCCAGTACTAGAGAGATTTATTTTTATTTTATATTTACGCCTATGGGTAAGTGTACCAGTGTTGTGCAATACCCAAGGAGTCAGAAGAGGACGCTGGATTCTCCTGGAACTGGAGCTACGGATCTTTGTTAGCTACCATGTGGGTGGTGGGAAATCAAACCCAGGTCCTCTTAACCATAAGCTATCTCCCTAGCCCCAAGAACAACCAATTTAATAATGAATTTAGTCACTAACTTATAATTTGTACAAATAGTCTGAAATAACCTTTCTACTGTGATAAACATGACTATGAGGAGGAAAGGGTTTACCTGGCTCATAGGTTACAATCCAACATCAAGGGAAGCTAAGGCAGGAATTCAAGGTAGAAGCTTGAAGCAGAAACCCTGAAGAAATGAATGTTGCTTACTGGCTTATTTATCTAGCTTTTTTATACTTCTCAGGCCCATGTGCCTAGGGATTTCTACCCACCCTAGTCCTGGGCCCTTCCATCCCATATAAATCATTCAAGAAAATCCCCTACAGACACACCTACAGGCCACTCTGATGAGGTAATTCCTCATTTGAGGTTCGCTCTTCACAAGTGACTCTAGCTTATGTCAAGTGGATAAAAGATTAACCAGCACAATTGGTAAATCATCTAAAAATTTGAAGGGCATTATTGGTCTCTGAAGCACATTATAATGTGAAAATTTTCACTAAATAATTACTTTATTATGTCAGTAATTCTTTTCAGTCAACTAGCTTCTTGCATAAAAATTTTATATACATATTACAAAGAGAATTATAAGTGACTATAATCAAGATCAAAACAGAGAGAAATGGTGCCTAATCTCACTTGTTTATTTTGAAGTCTATTCTTTATTCATTTAATGTTTGCCAGTATTGATTTGATTATAATCTGTTCCCACCAAAACTCATGTTGAGATTTGATCTAATTTTATGGTATAGAGACCCTTGAGAGGTGTTTAGGTCACGAGGGAGCTACACTCATATTATATTATCTGGTGGGGGCAAATCTCAATCTTGCTCTTTGCCTTGTGAAACTGGATTACTGACTTTTAGACCTGGTTAGTATAAAGTGAGGCCACACCACCCTTTGTGTTCTGACTGTTCCTTGCTTATCCACTTTCTCTTCCATTTTTTTTTTTTTGGTCGTTTCGAGACAGGTCTCCCTGTACCCCAGCTGTCCTGCACACTCCCGCTAGAGACGCAAGCTGGCCTTGAACTCACAAAGATCCGCCTGCCTCTCGCCTCCCAAGTGCTAGGATTAAAGGCGTGCCCACCACACCCACCCGGCTTCTCTTCCATTTTCAAAGCTGAAGCAGTAAGACTCTCTGAGCAGAGATAAGCATGCTCTTGGCTTTTTCAGCCTGAAGAACTGTAGGCCAAAATAAACTTATTTTCTTTAAAATTTTATTTATTATTGTTGTTTCTGCATGTATGATGTACATGTGGGTGGCGTGTGGGTGTGCATGTGCCATGGCATGTATTTTGGAGTTCTTTGTGTCCACCTTTGTGGAGTTCTGTCTGTCCACCTTTATTTAAGTTCCAAGTACTGAACTCATCATCAGGCTTGCATAGCAAGTACTTTCATTTTCTTTTATGTGTGTGAATGTGTATGTAATATGTGTGTAGGTGCAACGAAAAGCCAGAAAAGGGCATCAGATTCCCTTCCACGGAAGAATGACAAAATGTTAAAGAAGCGGCAAACAATAACAAACTCAATATCCACTGCAATGTTAACGAGGTGGCCACCAACAACAAATTCAATATCCACTGAAATGTTTCTAAAGTAGAGAAGAAACAAAGACCTCAGATCAATAATAATAAAATAAATGAATTTGTTGGTCACAGAAGACTTAGGTTATAGGAAATATTAAAAGTAGTTCTTCAGGGCTGGAGAGATGGCCTACGGGTTAAAGAGCGCCAACCTCTTACAGAGGGACCCGGGTTCGAGTCCAGCAAACGCACATGGCGGCCGAGAACCGTCTAAACTCCAATTCCAGGAGAACTCCAGTTTCCAGGGGAATTAGAACCCTCGTCTGACTCCGCGTGCATGGCACGACACGGGGTGCACAGACCTGAGATGCAGACAGTACATTCATCACATATGGGAAATAAATAAAATTAATAAAAAAAAATTAAAAAATATATAAAATAAAAAAAATAAAAGTAGTTCTTCAGAGAGGAGGATGGCGAAAGGGACATACCATGCTGACAGTAACCAGAAAAAGTTAGTATCTACATTAATTTGACACTAACAGATTTCAGAGCAAGGACAGTTATCAAAGATGAAGAGAGATTGCCTAAGGGTAAAGGGGCAATTTTCCAAAAAAGATATAATAATCTGAAATATGTACATATCTAACCAGAGAGCTCTAAAATACAGGGGGGGGGACTGATAGAAATATTTTTGGAAACAGGTAAATCCACCATTACATTTGGAGACTTTGAAAGCTCTCTACCAGTAACTGAAAGACCCAGCAGGCAGAAAATCAGGTTATACTGAATTGATCCACTGAAAGAATCTAGTTGACATTATAAAAGACTTTATCTAGTAACAGAGAAATAAATGTTTTTTTTTTCTTATTATACTCAAACACAAGACATATTCACCAAACAGAAGACATTCAGGACCACATACCTGCAAAATTGGAAAATAATGGAAATTATACACTGCATGTTCTCAGATCAGAAGCTTCAAACTAAAAATTTGCAACAGACCAACAGCCAGAATAATCTACAGTATTTGGAGATGAAAAAATACCCACCTAAGAGGCTCAGGGGAGAATTATGACTAATTAAATTTTGAATTGCTGGGCTTAGTGGTACGGCCTTAATCCACCAGCACTTGGGAGGCAGAGGCCAGTGGAGATCTTTGTTGTGGGTTCAAGCCAGCCCTCTCTGTATACAGTGAGTTCCAGGAGAAGACTGGGGCCTACGAGGGAGACCCTTGTCTCAGAAAGACAAAAAAAAAAAAAAAAGAAAATGTGAATTAAAGAAACAACAACAAACACAACAGTTAAAGAAGTCTTGGCTGCTTCGTCTTTCAAGTTGAAGAGAGTTCTAGATCCTTGTGAATTTGTCAAGGTGTATAGGTATTATAAAAACCCAGGCTGGGGAAATAGCTCATGCTGGTAAAGGTACTTGCAATGCAAGCTGGACAATCTCAGTCTGATCCCCGGAATCCATGTAAGGAGAGAATCAACTCCATACATAATAAAGTTAAAAAAAAAAAAAAAACACAAAAAACATATCCTTTGCTAATTTAGGTCAACAATGTGACTAATAGTGAGCCCTAAGATAGGCAAGGCCAAGGAGATAACTAAAGATGGTGGTTGGAGAAGTAAGAAATACAAACTGAACTGGGTGTGGTGGCGCATGCCTTTAATCCTAGCACTAGGGAGGCAGAGGCAGGCAGATCTATATGAGTTCAGGCCAGTCTGGTCTACATAGCGACTACCAGGACAGCTGGGACTAAAGAGACTCTGTCTCAAAAAGAAAACCAAAAGAAAAAAAAAAAAAAAAAAAAGAAAAAGAAATACAAACTGTGCTGAGGGCTAAGCTTTGAGTCAGGTAGTAAGAGACCTCTGGGAAGGACAGAGGGGCTGGAGACTGAGTTCAATCATGTATGCACTAAAAAAAAAAGTTCCCGGGTTGGGCATAGTGGCAACAATGTCTAGATATATCTCTGTGAGTATTAGCGAGGCCGGCTTGGATCTAACATAGGAGTTACCACGGCCAGTCTGTGGGTAATAGTTGAAACACTTATTATCAAAAACATAAACAAAACAAACAAAAACAACAAACCAAATTATATTAATTCTATTGGTCACTGGGTAAAAATTGCCTTGGTTGTCCAAGAGGCCAGATGACCATGAAGTTGATCCTCAATGATCCAATATCCATGATAGATAATACAAAAACGACGGCCTCAAGAGGGCTTCAGCAATTAAAGACACATTGGCTGCGCTTTAGGACATGAGGAGCTCGCATTTTCCAAGCTACCAAGTGGCAGCTTAACCCAACACAATGCTTATATCCATGTATCTAGGCCATAAGTACCCGTTGACTCATCTGACTCTGTGGCATGCATGACACACAGAATGCAACTACATACAAGCATGGCTCATAGACTCCTACACATAAAAATAAATAATAGTGAAAGATGATTTGTTAAAAGAGAAAAAACTTTATTTATTATGTCTATTTTATTGGTCTTTTTGGACGTAGGGTCTCCCTGTATGCCCAGGCTGTTCCTGGAAGCATCATTCTGTAACAGGCTGGCCCTTGAACTCACAAGATCCGCTTGCAGCTGCCCCCGTGCGCGCTCATCACGGTCCCTGGCTTTGAAAAAAACTTTAAAAGGAGAGAACTGAACCTTACCAGTTCTGGAAATCTGTGAGTTGGTGCTGGTGGTTCTAGTTTTGTCTTCCATTCTGTGAGAGCAGAAACACTCTGACCCACACCAACTTGGGGAGGAAAGGGTTTATTCAGCTTACATCTCCTGGGTCACAGTTCTCACTCAGGGAGCCCAAGGCAAGAACTCAGGGCAGGAACCTGGAGGCAGGAGCTGAAGCACAGGCCATGGAGGAATGCTGTTCACTGGCTTGCTCCCCTGGCTCATGCCCAGCCTGCCTTCTTATATGGTACACAACAGCCTGCCCAGGGTGGCACCACTCATTGTGGGCTGGGCCCTCCCACACTGCTCGACCATCAAGACAATACTCCACAGATGGGGCCACAGGCCAGTCCAATGGAACCAATTCCCCAAATGAGGCTCCCTCAACCCAGGTGTGTCAAGTTGACGCTAAAGCTATCCAGCACAGGTGCACAAACCTACATGCAGACAGTACATTCATACACATACAAAAATAAATAAAATTTGAAAAAAAATAAGTGCAGTAAAACATTTGAAATTAATTCTAGAGCTGGGGATGTAGCTCAGTGGTAAAGGACTTGGCTTGTTAAAGCCATGAGTTAGATCCCTAGGACTTCAAACAAAAAGTAAACAAAACCCCCCAAATAACTCACTCCCAAACCCAAACCCAATCTTTAACCTTGAAGTGCAAATTAAATCCAAGATGAAATAAAATTGAAAATGGTCAAACCTGAGAGAAAAATCAACCACACTGAAAACTAAAATTGAAAAATCTCATCTAGGCTATCCAAGAAAGGAAAAAGACACAAATGTCTAATGATAATAGAAAGGAAAGAAGGGTCATCTAACAGTCCCAGAGCTGTTAGAGGGTGGTAAGGAAACCCAAGAGACAACTCTGAGCCCTTGAGTTTTATTTACATGAACCAAATTCCATAAGACAAAAATCTAAGAACACTCACACAAAAAAATTATATCAACAATAAATAATGGTTTTTTGAGATAGCAAGCTCTGGGTCCAGATAGATTCACTAGTCAAATCTATCGAACATTTAAATAATGTAACAAGATAGGAAAACTGCAGGCCAGTATCTCTCATGAACACAGGCACAGAAATTTTTAACACATTAGCAAGTTGGATCCAACAAAGTAAAAACACCATAACCAAACAGGATTTAATCCAGGAATGAGAGTCTGGTTCAACATTTGACATTCAATTAATGTAGTTGGGCAGGGTGGTATGCTGGAATCCCAATACTTGGAAAGCTGAGGCAAGAAATCCAAATTTTCAGGCTAGCCTACACTACACAGGAAGTTCTGAGGCCTGTCTCAAAAAACAAAATCAATTAATATAATCTATCAATCATATTATCAGGCTATACCATGCAAAACACTTATAAAATAAAAATAAAGGCCAGGCACGGCAGCTCAGGCCTTTAATCCTAGCATTTGGGAGGCAGAGGCAGGTAAGTTCAAGGCCAGCCTGGTCTATGGTCTACTTAGTGAGTTCCAGGACAGCTGGGATTAAAAGGGAGACCCTGTCTCAAAAGGACAAAATAAATAAATAAATAAATAAATAAATAAATAAATAAATAAATAAACAAACAAACAAATAGTCAGTATATATAAAAATAAAGACAACAAGACTTGGGACATAGCTTCAGCTGACTGAGTGCTTGCGTAGCTTGCACGAAGTCCTTAGTTTGTTCCCCAGCACCACATAAATCTACCATAATGGTAGCTTTTTTTTTTATTATTTTATTTACTTTTGTATGTGTATGAGTGTACTGTCTGCATGCTGCATGTAGCATGTAGGTCTGTGCACCCGTGTCGTGCAATGCCACGGAGGTCAGAAGAGGGTGTCGGATTCCCCTGGAACTGGAGTTCTCCTGCAATTGGAGTTACAGATGGTTCTCAGCCGCCATGTGGGTGCTGGGGATCGAACCCAGGTCCTCTGCAAGAGCAGTCAGTGCTCTTAACTGCTAGGCCATCTCTCCAGCCCCTTATAATGGTAGCTCTTGCATGTAATCCTAGGACTCAGGAGGTGGAGGCAGGATTAGAAGTTCCAGGTCATCCTCAGCCAGCTTAAGCTTCATGACACTCGCTGTCTCTGTCACATACACACACACACACACACACACACACACACACACACACACACACACACACACAGAGCTATATAGTACAGATAAAAGACTTACAGGCTATAAACTAGCCATTTAATTATACCATAGAAAATATTATCAAAATTCAGTCACCACTGAAGCTTACAAGTTTTGGAGATAATTTTGATATATCTGGAGTAGATGAAAACTTACAAACTTAAGCTGATCTTATCAGTAGAAAAGATATTCTAAACCAGCTTAGCCCAAAGAAAAATTTTGATTGCCTAATTTAACTTTGTAAAGGAGAAGTAAATCTTATAGCTGGTCTCTGTAAACCTCACAGCTGGAATATTCTAACAGCACCTTGCAGTTTCCAGTGATCAAAGTAAGTTACTTTATATACTACACTAAGAATTTCATAATAGAAATAATGTAACACCAGGGGGTGCGGTTATCATGAAATAATTACACTCCTGGGAGATTACAGGCACAAGGCTGTACCCCAGGGGTGTGATTATCCCATGATAACCACATCCACTGAAATTGCCTTATTGCAAAAATAATCTCTATTCACTGGCGAGACATTATTCAATAGGTGAATTTTTTTAATGAAAAGACATTTTTAGCTTGAATCAGCAAGTGGATTAGGAAATTGGTCAGTTTATTTCCCATTGCATTCAAATTCAAAATACATCATCATTATTTTTTTCTTTTCTATTTGACAGAGTAGTATTTTAATTTTGTTTTGGGGACGCTTTTAAGAGTTTCTATTAGCTTTCCGTAAGTGCTACTGCTAAATTCAGGCCAAACTTAAAATGCATTATGAATGGAGCAATACAAGTAAAGTAACTATTTCCTATGTGTAATTTTTAATTCTTTTAAAACAATGTTCATTTAAAAAGATGAGATGTAATTTACTTTCACAGTTGGAGATACAGAGATACAGAGAAATAACAATACGAAACAAAATACCTTATACAATCCTACTAGCCCAACATAACCACGGTTAATATGTGAGTCTATTTCCTTCCAACTCTTTCTAAATGTATGTTTCTCTGTCTGTAAGCCTACTTAAAGATAAATGTAGTTACTGTTTTAATTAACTAATGAGTTAAATGCTGTGATGTTGGGGCTCAAATCTAGGACTTCCTGCATGCTAGGCAAGATTTTTACCACTGAGCTTCACCTCTGGCCTTACCTAAAAAATTTATTATTATTAACTTTTTTCTTTGGTCTGGAGATAGGGTCTCCCTATAGTCCCAGCCGTCCTAGAACTCACTTTGTAGACCAGGCTGGCCTTGAACTCAAAGGCGCACTCCTTTAATCCTAGCACTTGGGAGGCAGAGGCAGGTGGATCTCTATGAGTTCAAGGCCACCCTGGTCTACATAATGAGTTCCAGGCCGGCTGGGGCTACAGGGAGACCCTTTCTCAAAAACACCCCCCCCCCAAAAAAAAAGAAGCCCCGAGTTTTAAACTCCTTTTCTAATTTTAATAAATCAAACATTTTAAAATAAAAAAAATTTCCTGTAATTTCACAATATATGAACTATTTTTTTTTCTTATGACCTTTTTTAGTCCTAATTTATAGGCATAAAAGGTTTACATTAGTCCACATTAAATTCACTTGATACAGCAATAGTTTATCTTGACCATTCCCCTAGTACTAAATTGTTAGTAAAAAATAAATGTTGAAAATATGCAAATCACCCTTATTTTTTTTATTAAGTTCTTTCAACAAATTGCTATTTTTCCTTTTCTACTACATTGTCCCCTTCCAAAACAATCAGGCAATTCACACAAATGCACTATAACATCAATTTTGCTTGCAACAGATTCCCCAAATTTCCAGATCCTTGAGTGTCATGGGGGCACAATACTCAGGTGGCTTCTTGCTGCATTCCTATCTACTAGCCTTCTGTGACAGGGCTTGGAAGCTAACATTCAAATGATCCCTTACATTAAGTAAGTTTAGGAAACACAGGCCACAGCACAAATGGCCAATCCCCATTTTGTATTCCACTTTTTGACAGCCATTTACATCTGATTCTAAGTATCTACAGTCACCCATGTTAAACTTTGTGTGCTTATCTTTTGTTTCTGGTCTTTTATGGTCAAAGCTTTTCTTCTTACTGTCTACATTTTAATTTTCAAAGGTCTATCTAAGGATTGGTTTTCCTTTTTTCTTTTTTAAAATTTATTATTTTTATTTCATGTGTCTGAGTATAATGCTTGCATGTACACTAGGTGCACCCATCATGCAATGCCATGGAGGTCAGAATGGGGCATTGGATCCCCTAATACTTTAGGGATGGTTGTTAGCTACTATGTGGGTGCTGGGAATCAAACCCGGGTCCTCTGCAAGAGCAGTCAGTGCTGTTAACTGCTGAGCCATCTCTCCAGCCCCAACGACCAGTTTTTCTTGTTTAAGTAGATTCACATATAATCAAGTTTTTTCTCAGCTAGATTATAAACTTAGAACTTTGTTTCTTAGACTGTATGGGTAGAATATTCTTCTCCTCCCTCCCTCCCTTCTTTCTTCTTCTGTCTTTTTGAGACAGGGTCTCTCTGTAGCCCCAGCTGTCCTAGAACTCACTATGTAGAGAAGGCTGGCCTTGAACTCATACATATCTGCATGCCTCTGTGTCCTGAGTGCTAGGATTAAAGGCGTGTGTCATCATGCCTGGCTTGAACATGTGTCTTCTATGAGTTTAAATTATAAAGTTCAAAAAGCAAAACTGGGGGTTGGAGAGATGGTACACTGGTTAAGAGCACATGCTTCTCCTTCAAAGGTCCTAAGTTTAATTCCCAGCATCCACAATAGGCAGCTTACAACTCTCTCTAACTCCAACTCCAGGAAGCCAACACCTCTGGCCTCTATGGGCACCTACACTTACATGTGCATACACACACACACACACACACACACACACACACACACACACACAAATCTGCTGGGTGTGGTGGTGAATACCTTTAATCTTAGCAGTTGGGAGGCAGAGGCAAGTGATCTCTGAGTTCAAGGCCAGCCTGGTCTACATAGTAAGTTCCTGGTCTACATAGTAAGTTTAGCCGGGAGACCCCGTCTAAAACAAAAGACCAAAATAATAAAAAATATATAAAAATAAAAATAAATCATAAAAAAAAATGAACAAGGGGCAGGGAAATGGTTCAGGAGTTAAGAGCACTGACTGCTCTTGCAGAAGACAGGTTTGAATCCCAGCACCCACATGGTGGCTAACAACTGTCTGTAACTCCAGTTCCAGGGGATCCAACACCCTCTTCGGGCCTCCAAGGGCACTGCATGACACGAGTATACCTTACATGCAGCCATAATACTCACGCACATAATAAAATTAAAAAAAAAAAAGAAAAAAAAGAAAAGAAAAAATAAACAAGAGGACCTGGAAGTGGCCCAGGGATTAAGAGAACATACTACCTGCCTGGAAATACTGTGCAGCAGAGGCAGCCATATGCCTGTATATCCCAAACCTAATTGGCTATTGGCTCTCTCCTTGGAGGAATAATCCATGGCTGATGCCACAAGCTTACATCCTCTACAGGTTAGGAGATGTTATAAGCCACAGTAAGACCCTGTCATATTTAACAGGAAAAAATGTAATTCATGGATTAACATATCATCCAAACATATGTGTCTATACCAAAGTAACCTACCATAACTATTAGTGCTGTTTAAATACCTATATATCTAATTGCTTGTGCTTCATTAGTAGGATCGAAAGGTTATTCCTGGACAAACTGTCAGCCCATGAAAGGAAACAGCCAGAATTGACCAGAGGTCTAAGAACCCACAAGCTCCAGAGAGAGTGGACTGTTTTGCTTCGTCCTCCTCATCCACCCGGGGTGGCACTTTTCCCTAAGCCTAAAGGGAAAACGAGATCTGGTGGGAGAGGGGGGACGTGGTAAGAAATGTAAGGGCTGTGATGGGGGTGAGTGGTGAAACTAACAGCAATGTAGTCTGGACAATTATTTGATAATCACCTTTGATTGAACATACAAAACCCCCACCAAACCCTACCCACACCCCCCCTGGAATGTGGGGCTGGTTTGAGGGTTATTGGGACACAACACCCGCAAATTGGGTTTCATTATGGAAGGGATAGCTTTGTAACATCGATGGAATCATCACTTAATAGCTTAAAAAATGAAAAGAAAAAAAAAAAAAAAAAAAAAAAAAAACTGAGAGAAAGAGTCAGGACATGTATGGCCAAAGGCAAATGATCTGAAATGGGGTGGGGGTAGGGGGGAAGTGAAAGAGAAATATACCTGAACAACTGAATTGGGAACACATGCTGTTATGAACTGCCACAAAAGCATCAAATCTACAAAAAAAAAAAAAAAAAAAAAAAAAAAACATATTTTTTTTTTTTTTATTAAAAAATAAATGAAAAGGATGAAGGACAAAAAAATAAAAAAAAAAAAAAAAAAAGAGAACCAACACTACTCCCGTTGCAGAGGAAAGAACCCAAGGTAAAGAGTTCCCCCAATTTCCTTTATTATCATTCCCCCAGACAAAATTCGGGTGACTCACCAACCTTTTCTATAAAACGCATAACTTCCACCTTCCAAGGGGACCCCATAAGCTTACCAAACCCCCGGTTGGCTCCACCATGCACACATCCTCACCAACATTGGGGTGACAATACTGCCCGCCCATAAATCAATAATCAAGAAATAAAAATCATCCCCCTTTTAAAAAAAAGTAAAAGGTAAACAAACTCTAGTTTCAAAAAAGAAACTAATTTTCTACCGTTGGTGAGGCAGAGGTAGATTGATCTTTTTTTTCAGTTAAAAAGGCCCACCTGGTCTACATAAATAAGTAAGTTGGAAGTTTTTCCCCCCCAGGGAACAGCCTGGGGCTAAAAAAAAAAAAAAACGTAGACACCTGGTGTCGGGTCCCCAAAAAAGAACCACCCAAGACCACCCCACCCCGAAAAAGAACAATTTAATTTTCAAAGTCAGGCACAGTGGCTCAGTACTTGAGAGGTGAGGCAGCAGGATGCCATGAATCTGAGGGCAACCTGGGCTACAGGTACATGGTAAGACCATACCAACACTATCGCCCCCACCACCAAATTAATTATTTTTAAATAGTGGCAAAATGGTTCTACAAAAACAAATCCCCCATCAATCCCCTGACCACTTAGTGTTTGCTGAGTACGTTTTTATTTTCACTCCCAACCCCCCTTTGCGTGACATCATTTGGGTTACGGTTTTCGCTTCCCCCTCTTTTTTTTCAACTCTTCTCAACCCCCCTTTTTCACAGCACCCATACTCCCTTGGCCAAATGTAAACCCACCACTTTAAGATCTCACTCTCCACGCTTCCGATAACAGACGTGGCTCGGCTCCAAAGAAAACAACAAATGAGGCCAAGTGTTGGAGCGGTTTAGGGGAAAGGGGAACGCGCATCCACTGCTGGTGGGAATGTCAGAAACTTTGGTACCACCACGTATGGCACGTCGTGTGGAGAACCACTTGGAAAACTCCCACAATGGCTTAGACCATTGACCCCGCCCAATAGCCACTTCCTGTAATATAACCGACAAAAGACCACTGATGAGTGAATAAGAGAAAATGTGGTACACATGTACAATGGGGAGTTTCTATGCCAAGCAGTAAGAAGAATAACAAGTCATGAATTTTTGGCAGGTAAATTAAATGGATGGAACTAGAAGATATCATGTTTAGCGAAGTAACACAGTCTCCAGAAAATTGAAAAATGACGAATGGTATCCTTATTAAATCCTATGATGCTAGTGTCAATACCCCAGTTGTAAATACTTCTTATTGGGAAGGGAATGCATATTAAAAGAACACAGAAAGACTGCATCAAAAACGGACTGAAATGGTGAAACTGGAACGGTGGGAGGGTTGGGAGAGGAACACAGGTCTTAATTAAGTCGATTATAATGTAGATGTAATTTCTACGGTCACGTTTTACAAGTTAAACCGCCAAACTTTTCCCTTTTTTTTTTTTCCCCAAACTCTATCTACAAACAACATGGTATTTTAGGACTCAATAAAAGTACAAATATCTTATATTTAAAAAACAACCATTGGTTTTTAAAAAAAAAGGTTTCAACAATTAGGTTAAACAAAAACGGTAATACACCTTAGTTAACTGGAAAATATAAATTGTTGTCCACAAGTTGTTCTACTGTAAAATCTGAATAGTAACAAATACCTTGGGATTAACATATACCAAATGCTCTCTATAAATTTTCTTTTTCTATTTTTCCTTTTCTGTGTTATAATAAAACTGTATCATCGTGGCAAACATTTCCTCTTATTTTACCATGATAAGGAAAATAATTTAACTTAAGGAAATAAGTTTAATTCCCAAATTAACAACATACAGTCAACCCAAAACAGCTTTGTGTTGGGGGTAAAGTTTAATAATTTAACTGAAATTTACACCAGTTTGGGGTCAAAAATAGAAAACCGATA
Source organism: Rhizomys pruinosus (assembly GCA_009823505.1). Taxonomy (NCBI): domain Eukaryota; kingdom Metazoa; phylum Chordata; class Mammalia; order Rodentia; family Spalacidae; genus Rhizomys; species Rhizomys pruinosus. Next base: position 2,982,177 of record VZQC01005840.1, read on the forward strand.
GAATAAAAAACAATAAAAAGGGGGGAGACAGTTATATAATTATACCTTTTTTCAAATTTTTATTTTTTCAAATTTAAATCTTTAAAACTAACTAAGGGAAAAAATTTGTATGTTCCAACAGGTCAAAAATCAGGTGCAGACAAACTTAAAATATAAAATGGCTGAAAAGAAAAGAAAAGAATAACAGCTTTCTTGCAATGTGCAGGAATGTACCAAAGAAAATAAACCAGCCAGAGAGCTGGCCCATCAAATTCACCAGTCCTTAGCATATAAATTAACTGATGATAATGTATACTTTTTAAGGTTTTTTTTTTTAATTTCATTCATTTTTTTTTTTTTTTTTAATAAATAAAATATTGTTTAGCCAGCTGTTGTGGTGCTTGCCTTTAATCTTATCACTTGTGAGGCAGAGGCCGGTGGATCCTTGTTGAGTTCAAGGCCCATCCTTGGGGCCTACATACTTGAGTTCCAGGCCAAGCCTGGGCTATAGGGAACCCCTAATCTAAAAAAAGACAAAAACCATGAAAAAAAAGATTTTTTTTTTTTTTGTGGGGTGAGGAGGGTGGGGGGCAGATATCAAAAGCACACGATGTAAAGTCAGAAGATAACCTTTTTTTTACATTTAATTATTTTTTAAAGGGACCTCACAAAAAAAGAGCATAGTTTTTTTTTGGTTTTCCAATAACATTAAACATTTGCTCAATTTATTGCCATAACTATTTAGGTAATGGCAATAAGCATCCACAAATGAGGGATAAAACATATCGTCATATTGTTGTTTGTGTTCCCGCTGCAGAATTGATGTTTACTTCACTTTAGCATGAATATCTTTTCTGAGCCCCCGACTCCATCCATTTTTACCTGCCAAAGCACTCATGAAAATGTCATCTTTTTCTTTACAAAAAGTATACTGCTGCATAGAACTCCATTTTGTGTTTAGATTTACCGGAACATTTTCTCCTATCCACTCCCGTCGTTGAGGGGCCACATTGGGTGTGGTCCAGCTTTCCACCATTTGTGGAGATCTGCAATAAAACCGATGGCTGTTACCATGTATATCCTTTCTCCATAAAATCCTCCTGAAATCCTCTGGCGTAAGATGAGTCTTGTGGTGATATACCCAGGAGTGGTAATGACAGGGTCAGTGGTAGGTTAAGGTTTACCATTTTTGAGGTGTCGCTTTTCCCAGGGTTCCCTCACACTACTGCTTTCCATAGTGCTGTATGAGTTTACATTGCCGGTACCAAGCAAAGAGATGAGTGGTGTCTGCGTTCCTCCCTACCCAACCTCTTCTGCACTTGGTATCATTTGTGTACTTTTTTTTTTGTTTTTTTGTTTTGGTTTTGTTTTTTGGGGTTTTTTTGTTGTCTTTTGTTTTTTTTTTTTTTTTTTTTGTCTTTTCAAGACAGGTTCTCCCTGTAGCCCAGCTGTCCTGGAACTCACTCTGTAGACCAGGCTGGCCTTGAACTCACAAAGATCTGCCCGCCTCTGCTTCAAAAGTGCTAGGATTAAAGGCGGGTGTGTGGGGCATGCCCAGCTCATTTGTGTTCTTGATTCTATCCAGTCTTCTCCAAGTGAGATGATATCTTAAAATGGTTTTCATTTGCCATTTGAACACTTTTTAAGATGTTTCTCAGCCATCTCTAATTTCTCACTTGTGAAGTCTCTGTTCAGCTCTTTGCTCCATCTTTTGAGTGGGTCATTTGTTTTCTTTCTTCTTTGTTTTTTGAGTAGTTTATATATTCTGGAAATCAATGCTTTGTCAGATGTATCTCCAGTGAAGGTTTCCTTCTATTCTGTGGGTTTCCTCTTCACTTCCTTGTTTCTTTTGATGTACAGAAACTTTTGAGTTTAATGAGGTCCCATTTGTCAATTGTCAGCTTTATTTCTTCTGCAGCTGTTGTCTGATTTAGGAAGTCTTTTCCTATGCCTACGTCTTGTAGTCTGCTGCCAACTTTTTCTTCTATTGCCTTCAGAGTTTGGGGTTTCATGTTGAGGTCTTTAATCTATCTGGAGTTGACTTTTGTACAGGGTGAGAGGTAGGGGTGTTTTTAAAGTTTCTGATACATACTCTCAAATGGCCCTGTAGAAAGTGTGTTCAAATTTATCAAAGGAGAATCAAAATGCTTATTTGACCACACTTATTCCAATACTGGGTATAAAATTCTTTCTCGATAAAGGAGGAAGATGAGAAAGAGGAACATTAAAGTTTAACAGTTTCTTAAAAAGGATAAAAATTTGAGTTATACTATTATCCTTATTTTATTATTATTTTTTTAGCATTTTATTTTTTGGTCTTTTTGAGACAGGGTCTCCCTGTAGCTCCAGCTGTCCTGGAACTCGCTATGTAGACCGGGCTGGCCTTGAACTCACAGATATCTACCTGCCTCTGCTGCCCAAGTGCTAGGATTAAAGGCATGTGCCACCATGCCTGGCATTTGTTTACTTATTTATTTTTGGTCGTTTTTTGAGACAGGGTCTCCCTTTAGTCCGAGCTGGCCTGGAACTTGCTAGGTAGATCAGGATGGCCTTGAACTCACAGAAATCTACCTGCCTCTGTCTCCTGATTGCTGGAATTAAAGGCATGCATCACCACGCCCTGCAGGCTATCACTTTTTTTAAATTTTTATTTATTCTTGTATGTGCATGAATGTACTGTCTGCATGTAGGTTTGTGCACCCGTGTTGTGCAATGCCTCGAAGGTCAGAAGAGGGCGTCGGATTCCCCTGGAACTGGACTTAAAGAGGGTTCTCAGCTGCCATGTGGGTGCTGGGGATCGAACCCGGGTCCTCTGCAAGAGCAGTCGGCACTCTTAACTGCTAGGCCATCTCTCCAGCCCTATCCTTACTTTTTAAATAAGGAGCTGAATCTCCTCAAAGTGAAATGCCTTGCTTAACATGATGGCATTAAGTAGCTAATTTCTATTTTTGAGTAGGGGCTGAATTTGTGTGTCTGTCTCAATGAAACACTAACCAGGCAAATTAAAGTTAAACTCTTTCAGGTTTTTTTTAGTATTTTATTTAAGGTGTGAGTATATTGCCTGGATGTGAGAACACTGTGTCATGCAATGCTGCGGAGGTGAAAAGATGTCAGATTCCCCTGGAACTGGAGTTAAGGACAGTTCTTAGCCACCATGTGGGTGCTGAGCATCAAACCTGGGTCCTCTGCAAGAGCAGTCAGCTCCTAACTCCTAACTCACACACACACAAAACGAGATTCTCTCCAGTCCCAGTTATATTGTTTTAAAAAAGAAACAAAATGACACCCCCCCCCCAAAAAAAAATCGAGCAACCCTTGAGGACCAGATCCTCAACTGACCTTGAGAAAACAGAAACCTTGGTTAATCTGGGCTGACTGTGTGGTCTTAAGCATCCATAAGTAAAGTATAACCAGAAATAAATAATCAATAAGGTCTGAGAAATTGTATTTTAGATATAAAACTTGAGAATCCTTCAACCTTCAATGACAGATGGGGAATACTAAGATATCCAGCTTGTAGACCCAGTGGCTACTAGGATTTGAGCCTCTTCAGAGTGTAGACTGCCGTTATTTGACTACCCATGCTATGTCATGGAGGCCAGTGCAGGAAGATCAAGACAGGACACATGCTTGCTGGACCTCATTTGGGTGACCATGGTGGGAGGGACCCCAGTGTGGAGCACGGGGGCAGGATTGATGGTTGTTTGGGTTTGCCAAGGAGGAACCTTCAAGCACTTCCTTGGGGAAAACATGACATCTTTTGGTAAAAAAAAAAAAA
>VZQC01005840.1:2996922-3052756 GCA_009823505.1 Rhizomys pruinosus
AAAAAAAAAAAAAAATTAAAAAATTATTTGTCTTGGTATAGTGGCACATCTCAGGACTTGGGAGGCCAGCCTGGTCTACATAATGAGTTCCAGGCCAGCCAGGGCTACATAGTGAACCTTATCTCAAAACAAACAAAAATAAGGCTGGGCATGGCGCACACACCTTTAATCCCAGCACTAGGAGGCAGAGTCAGGTGGCTCTCTGAGTTCAAGGCCAGCCTGGTCCACATAGTGAGTTCCAGGACAGCTGGGGCTACAGGGAAACCCTGTCTGGAAAAGACAACCCCCCCGCCCCCCAAAAAAACCCCACAAAAATAAAACGACACTCCCTAACCCCGAACCTTTGTAATATTATGTTCCCTGATGAATGAAAATAACAACCCAAGTTGGGAATGCAAACAATACACAACCTCAAAAGCAAAGCAGCCTTACTTTTCTCGTGGAGCTCCTTTTTGCCATTCAAATTTGTATTCTGTTTCTCCTTCTGTTTCTTCTTTCTAAAAAAAAAAAAAATTCTTTCAATTTTTCTATAAAATCACAATCAATTGTTAAGTAAATTCAAATAGAAAACAGTTCATTACCTCTTTGTTTTCTTGATAGCATATCAAAAGCATTTGGGGGGAAAAGAAGGACAAGTTAAAAACGTTAGTATACAAGTCTACTATGTATAATACAATATAAAGTCCTTAAACTTTTGTTTAGATAGGGTCTCCCTATAGCCCCAGCTGACCTGGAACTCACTACGCAAACCAGGCTGGCCTGAACCTCACAGAGATTCACCTGCCTCTGCCTCCTAAGTGCTAGGACTAAAGGGATATACTACCAAATCCTGGTCTTAATTTTAACTTATAAGAATTTACTGTTTATTTCTCTAAGACAAAACTTGAGATAAAAAAAAACAAAAAACAAAAAACAACAAAAAAACCTTGAGATCATTGAAGGATAAAATACAACACTGAGCAAGAGTTCAGAATAAGCATGTTAATTCCTAATTTTTTTTTAATTTCTATGTTTCATAGTGGTAAAATTATATATACACACATATATACATATATACACACACACACATATATGTAAAATAAATTTAGTAATCTAGGTGTGGTAGCACACACCTTTAATCCCAACACTCCTTTAATCCCAGGCAGAGGCAGGCAGATCTCTATAGAGGGAGTTCCAGGCCAGCTGGGGCTATAGGGAGACTTTGTCTCAAAAACACCAAATAAACATATAAATAAAGGACTAAAGATATCTGTATATATTAAAAGAGAATGAATGTACTTCCGCTCCTGTTGAGCAGTTTACCCGCCGTCAAAGGACATAAATTACTAGATTAGAAAAATATTTTACATTTATTCTAAGGCATTTCTTTTTCTTTCTTTTTTTTTTTTTTTTGAGACAGGGTCTCCTTGTAGCTCTGGCTGTCCTGGAACTCACTCTGTAGACCAGGCTGGCTTTGAACTCACAGAGATCCACCTCCCTCTGCCTCCCAAGTGCTAGGATTAGTGCCACCACACCTGGCTCTAAGGCATTTCTTAAAGCATTTGCTTTATTATCTTTATATAATTATAAGAGATAAAGAATAACCTTTAAAAATGTGTCAGTCATTCTCTATCTTTAATTGTAATCACATCAAAGACTCAAAAGAAAGGAGGTAAATACCTTTTTTAACTCCTGGTGGGGCCTCATACATGAAATTAAGACCATTCTTTACACGTTCATCTCCCATAAGTAATCTAAATGAAATAAAATGAACAATTTTAAGTAGGAAGAAGAACATAATGGAATACCCTTTCCCTTAAAAAATAATCCCAGCCAGGCGTGGTAGCCCACGCCTTTAATCCTAGCACTTAGGAAGCAGAGGCAGGCAGATCTTTGTGAGTTCAAGGCCAGCCTGGTCTACAGAGTGAGTTCTAGGACAGCTGGGGCTACAGGGAGACCCTGTCTCGAAAAGACCAAAACTAAATAAATAAATAAATAAATAATCCCAAGAACTAAGCTAAAATATTTTTGTTAGAGATAAAGTACTGCTTCTTCAATAACAGGCTATAAAGTCTGAGACTTTATCTTTGCTTCTCCCCCAAAAGAGAAAAAAATGACCTGGCTGCTCTCAAAGGATTTTCATAATCTGCAATGTTGCTAAAAGAATTTTATTTATTTATTTTTTATTTATTTATTTTTTTGGTCTTTTCAAGACAGGGTCTCCCTGTAGCCCCAGCTGTCCTGGAACTCACCTTATATACCAGACTGGCCTTGAACTCACAAAGATCCGCCTGTCTCTGCCTCCCAAGTGCTAGGATTAAAGGCGTGAGCCACCACGCCCGACTAAGAATTTTAAAATCCTACATGCAAACCATGTATTTGGTTATAAATCCTTTTCATTGTGAGGGATCAAACAGTTTTGAAAAATTAGTACGAGATTTCTCTAGAAAGTAAAATTCAAGTCAAATCCAAGTATCAAAAACAATGCACAACTGAAATGAGAATCAAATTATTTTTGTTGTTATGTTTGTATAGGCCCCCCACCCTGTGTGTGTGTGTGTGTGTGTGTGTGTGTGTGTGTGTGTGTGTACCTGACCATAAGTGGAGAGCAGAGGTCAACATCAACGTTGGGTGTCTCCTTCCCTTCCTCCCTCCCTCCCTTCCTTCCTTCCTTCCTTCTTTCTTGTGTATATGAATGCAGGACAGGTATGGGGAGCATGTATGTATAAGGTGAAAGTCAGAGAGCAATGTTGTGTAGACAGTTCTCTCCTACATTTTCATGGGTCCTGGGATTGGAACTCCAGAGTGTCAGGCCTGCACGGCTGGTGCCTTTCCTGCTGAGCCATGTCACTGAGATATCTATGTCACTCCAACTTATTTTTTCAGACAGGGTCTCTTACTCATTTCACTAGATTGACTACTTAGCAAGGATCTTCCTGTCTTCACCTCCCAAGTGCTGAAATTACAGGCTCGTACCACCACACCTGGCTTTTTAAGTAGGTGCTGGAAATCCCAACTCAGGTCCTGGGGCCTGTAATGGCAAGCACTTTACAAATTGACCCATCTCTCTAGCTCCACAAATCAAATTCTTTAATTAGAACAAAAAAGACAACTAATGTAAAGAAATTCTGTAATAAGCTAATTGATATAATAAAGTATGAATTTTCCAAACTTCAAAAATCTTGTTTTTTACATTAGTAACACTGAAATTTCTTTGTTCAGGTTCTGTGTATAGTGTGCTGTTTGGCTTTTTAGGAAAAAGGTCTACAGTAAAGTTAAAGTGAATGAGTCAGATGAGTTAAAGTTAATTTAGAAAACTCAAGTGTTGGAAAAAAAGCTAGCGTATAAGGGCTGGAGTGGAGAAGCAGCAAACTCTGGAGGCCAGGTTCACACTCATGCCGCCCCCCCCAACCTTCCAAGCACCCAGCCAGTGGCCAGCCTGTCCAAGATCAAGACCATCTTCATCTTCAACAATTCCAGGAAGCTGTTTACGCTCCAAATTGTACCAGCCTCATAATAGAGATTGATAACACAGCAGCAGATCAGCAGGGAGACTTCTCACTTGGTATCTAAGCAAGATGAAAATTTGTGATTTCCTAGGAGGAGGATGGATTTTGGTAATCAAGTCGTAAGCTATGTATCTTATTGTGGTCTATGGAGTTAAGCCTTCTTTTTTTTATTTGTAACTTTTTAAAAAAAGATTTAACTCACCGGGCGTGGTGGCGCATGCCTTTAATCCTAGCACTTGGGAAGCAGAGGCAGGCGGATCTTTGTGAGTTCGAGGCCAGCCTGGTCTACAGAGTGAGTTCCAGGCCAGCTGGAGCTATAGGAAGACCTGTCTCAAAAAGACCAAAAAAAAAAAAAAAAGATTTAACTCCATAGACCACAATAATTTTTACTGTATGTGTATGAATGTATTGCCTGCATATAGGTAGGTGTACCTAAGTCGTGCAGTGCCTGTGGAAGTCAGAAGAGAGTGTTGGATCCCCTGGAACTGGAGTTAAGGATGGTTATTACCTGCCATGTGGATGCTAGGAATTGAACCAGGGCCTCTGCAAGAACAGTCAGTGCTCTCAACTGCTAAGCCATTTCTCCAGTACCTCTTAAAGATTAAAAAAATTTTTTTTGTCTTTTTTGAGACAGGGTCTCCCTGTAGCCCCAGCTGTCCTGGAACTCATTCTGTAGACCAGGCTGGCCTTGAACTCACAAAGATCCGCCTGCCTCTGCCTCCCAAGTGCTGGGATTAAAGGCGTGCGCCACCACACCTGGCTTAAATTATTTTTTTTATGTGTATGAATGTACTGTCTGCATGTAAAATTATTTTTAATTATGAGTATTTGTGTCTGCCATGAATGTATAGGTGCCCACAGAGGCCAGAGGAAAGTATTAAATCCACTGAAACTGAAGTTATAGGCAGTTATAAGCCACCCAATGTCATGGATGCTAGGACCTGAGCCATCTTTCCAAGCCCAAAGTAAATCTTAATTGCAGAATATGACAAGAAACTGATTTACAGATATTATGCCACACTGTATTTTGTCTTCTGTGTGGTCTTCTCAGAAAGCGAACTTGGCCAGGGGAGACAGAGGCAGGCGGACCTCTGTGAGTTCAAGGCCAGCCTGGTCTACATGGTGAGTTCCAGGCCAGCTGGGGCTACAGGGAGACCCTGTCTCAAAAAGACCAAAAAAAAAAAAAAAGAGAGAGAGAGAGAGAGTGAACTTGACATATTAGACCTTTTCAAGTATTTGTGGAAACAACATTAGACAAATATTTTTAAAATTTCTGTGAACTAGATTTAATAGTCTATGTAGAAAAGGTTCATATTCTTGCAGAAGTGGTGATGGGAGAAATGGAACTGGAGGCCACATTACGTGAAGACTCTTCCACAAACTGATGCACAAAACCTTCTGGCCACAACATTTGGGCCAAAAGACACTCCACCTTTTTTTTTCTTTTTTTTTAGATCTTTTTGAGACAGGGTCTCCCTGTAGCCCCAGCTGGCCTGGAACTATGTAGACCAGGCTGGCCTTGAAGTCAAAGAGATCTGCCTGCCTCTGCCTCCTGAGTGTTGGGATTAAAGGCGTGCTCCACCACACCCGGCCACTGTCCTTATAAATGTCCTGTGCAGGGGGCTGGAGAGATGGCCTAGCGGTTGCCAACCGCTCTTACAGAGGACCCGGTTCGATCCCCAGCACCCACATGGTGGCCAAGAACCGTCTGAAACTCCAATTCCAGGGGAACTCCAGTTCCAGGGGAATCCGACGCCCTCTTCTGACCTCCGAGGCATTGCACGACACAGGTGCACCGACCTGCATGCAGACAGTACATTCATACACATAAGAAATAAATAAAATTAAAAAAAAAAAAAAGATTTACTCAATAATCAATTATTCTCATGTAACTGATTATTCTACAGAAACTAGTATGGCAGCATTTCTTACCTGTTGTCATAGGATTCTTGTTCTTTAAGGTACTGTTGCATTAATTCTTCTTGTTTCTTTTTATCATATGATATCTTCTGCTCTGCCATCCATACCTGTATTAGTGAAGCAAAATAAAATTAAACAACTGGACTCTAATTAAATAGGAAGCATGCTGTGGGGTGGGGCAGGTGTTAACAATAGCTGTCTTCTTCCTTCCGAAATTGATCTCCACTTTATTTACTGAGTATTCAGCTCTGGGTCTCTCCTTAACCCAGAGCTCACCAATTCGTCTAGGCTAGCTACCCAGCTTGCCCCCTGGCCATCCTGTCTCTGTCTTCTGACTACTAGGACACAAGCAGGCCACCATGCCAAACCAGCGTTTATGTGGGTACTAGTGGTCCAAACTCTGCTCCTCATGCTTGTGTGAAACTCTCATTCCTGGTTCTAGCCCAGGAGGAAAATGATTGTCTTTTCTTCCAGTTTATTCCTCTTGAACTCTGTAACCAATTAATAATGGTTGCCAGAAATGGTTTCTGAGGAGGATAAAGGAAATATCAAGGGCTCAATCTATTCAGCCATTTCTGTAGCCCTGCAAGTCTGCTTTTCTTCTACAGTAAAATATAAACTGTCAATGTTTAGCTAAGTGTGGTGGCTCATGCTTGTAATGCCAGCACTCTGGAGGCTGAAGGAGAAGGACTAATATATGAGGCCACCTGGGCTATTCAGGGAGAAGGAAAGGGGGAAAGTAGGGGCAGGACAATTTGTTGCTTACAACATAATCGTTTGATCATTTTGGTAACACCTGAAAATGTGATTTGTACCTTGATGTTAAGTCCTTAACTCTTCTTATTTTTATTTATTTACTTTTGGTCTTTTTGAGATAGGGTTTCCCATAGCCCCAGCTGTCCTAGAACTCACTATGTAGCCCAGTCTGGCCTTAATCTTGATTGCTGGGATTAAAAGTATGGTATGCATCCACCGTACTTAGCTTGGATTAAAGGTGTGCCCCACCAAGCCTGACTGGGAATTGAACCTGGGTCCTCTGCAAGAGCAATCAGTGCTCTTAACCGCCGAGCCATCTCTCCAGCCCAGTCCTTAATTCTTAACTATTCAAAATATCTAAACTTTCAGACAAAAGTACCACATTTGAGAACTGTTCTGAGTATGTACGTAGTAATACCTCCTTTTGCTGACCTTGAACTCACAGAGATCTGCCGGCCCCTACATCCCAAGTGCTGGGATTCATAATAGTTTCTTGAACTCACTTACTGTATTAGTTCAGAAAGTAGAACAGCCATCTCTCAACATGGAATACTCTAATCTAGACAATTTCTTAGCTCAGGGCAAAATTAGTAGGATTAAACATGACCATGAATGCTACCTGATGTCAACAATAAGCCATGACAAACTGGAGCAGTAGGAAGAGAAAAGAGAAATGAGATGGAGTTGTAGGGAAAAAAACATCAAAAAACAGAAGCTTCGCCTTTAATCCTAGCACTTGGGAGGCAGAGGCAGGCGGATCTTTGTGAGTTCAAGGCCAGCCTGGTCCACAGAGAGAGTTCCAGGCTAGCTGGGGCTACAGGGAGACCTTGTCTTGAAAAGACCAAAAAAAAAAAAAACAAAAAACAAAAAAACCAGAAGCTACATGTGGTGCCTGAACGGCCAGCATTTGGAAGGCAGAGGCAGGAGGATCAGAAGTTCAAATCTATTCCTGGCTATATATCTAGTTCCTTGGAGGTCAGGCTGAATAATATGACAAGGTTGCAACCAAAACAAAAATAAGTAAATAAAGGCAGAAAGTACTAAGAAGTGCTACTCAGGTACATGAATACCTCAGGTCAAAGGAGTCTCTGTGAAATTATCAAAATAGTCAACTTGGTAAAAGCCACATAATATTTGCAATGATATTTGATCATACTATACCAAGTTTAAAAACTCTCAGTACCTACCAGGTTTGGAATGCAGAACAAAATATTTGAAACCTTTTCTCCAAACATGCTAACTTTTTGGAACATAACTGTAATGACCAACACAATGAATTGTAATAATTAACTGTAAGTGTGGATGAGAGTCAGATAAACGTGGAAAATGTGGAAGGTTTTTTTTTTTTTTTTTTTTTTTTTTGTCTTTTTTGAGACAGGGTCTCCCTGTCGCCCCAGCTGTCCTGGAACTCCCTCTGTAGACCAGGCTGGCCTTGAACTCACAAAGATCCGCCTGCCTCTCCCTCCCGAGTGCTAGAATTAAAGGTGTGCGCCACCATGCCCAGTGAGAATGTGGAAGTTTTAGAAGTAAAACAAGGCCCACCAAGATGGCTCAGGTGGCCAAAGCCTTTGCCCTTCAACTGTGGTGAGCGGAGTTCCAGCCCTAGAACCAATGGTAGAAGGTGGGAATGGACTCCCCAAAGCTGTCCTCTCACCTCCACATAAGCCCATGCATGTGGGCTCATGCACACAAACACAAGAAAATTTAAAAAAGCAAAATATGAGTAGTTACCAGCACTTTAATAGCAATGGGGTAGGAAAGTTTATTGGGAACACAGTTTAAGATGTGGAGAAAAAAGAAAGAACTTATTGGAAATAGAGCATATAGAAATTTCATTTGGAAAGTTTCTTCCACTGTGGTGCTATAGTTGAAGAAAAATCTACCCTTAGGAAAGTATAAGTACATACTTAGAATTTTCACAGAAGCCCAAGATGCAAATAACACTGCAGAACTGCAAAGCTTACTGTCTTTTCCAGTAACACAGCATTTTTGTCAGGAAAAACTACTACCTACCTCATGCTTTAGATTTCAGTTATTTCACTAGTCTCAATTGCTCAAATTCCATAAATGGAAATAAAAGCAACACACAGCTCTTCTGTTTAAGTACTCATAATGACTCTTCCACATATTAAAACTATTTCATGATTTAAAAAGGAGAAAGGAAAGCCAAGTGCAGTGGCTCCTGTCTCTGATCCCAGCATTTGGGAGATGAAGGAAGGAGGACTGGGAATTTAGGGCCAACCTTGGTGAGTTATCAAATTTGAGATTAGCCTGGACTTTATGAGAGCCTGACTCAAAATAGAACTAGGAAATAGAAATATGTACAAAATAAACAGAACAAGACTTTGGGGGATGCCAAGAAGACTGATATAGAATGATTTATAGCAAGTTCTATGTTTCTAAATATATATAGGTCTTTTTGAGACAGGGTCTCCCTGTAGCCCCAGCTGTCCTGGAACTCACTCTGTAGACCAGGTTGGCCTTGAACTCACAAAGATCCATCTGCCTCTGCCTCCCAAGTGCTAGGATTAAAGGCGTGCGCTACCACACCCGGCTCTAAATATATTTTTAAATTAAGTATCTATAAGGCTGGGTGCGATGGCACACACCTTTAATCTCAGCACTTGGGAAGGAGGCAGAGGCAGGAGGATCTGTGACTTCAAGGCCAGCCTGCTCTACAGGTTCCAGGTCAGCTAGGGATATATAATAAGATAAGATTCAGCCCTCCCCGCACCCCCAAACTTCCCACAAAACAACAACAACAACAACAACAAAAAACAGTGCCCATATTCACAAGTAACCAGTGTTACCGTTTCTTGTACATTCATTCTTCCACAGATGTATAGGAAGACACTGACATAACAAATACTCTTTGTTACATATAATGGTAACATACAAAACTCACCAGAACTGGTTTAGAAACAACTAAAGGTTTACTTTATCTTCCTCACAACTTTTTGTGTACCAGCAATTAATTTTTGAGTACTACCTTTTTGAAATGCTAAGCCCTCGTTTGGCGCTTCTATTTATTTTTGTATGTGTATGAATGTACTGTCTGCATGTAGGTTTGTGCACCCGTGTCGTGCAATGCCGCGGAGGTCAGAAGAGGGTCTCGGATTCCCCCGGAACTGGAGTTCTCCTGGAATTGGAGTTACAGACGGTTCTTAGCCGCCATGTGGGTGCTGGGGATCGAACCCGGGTCCTCTGCAAGAGCAGTCGGTGCTCTTAACCGCTAGGCTATCTCTCCAGCCCCGCTTCTATTCTTTCTATACTATCTTATTTATCCTTCATAACAATTTTACAAGTTAAGGCAACTGACACTGCGCATTCTTCGTTGGTAGAGTAGGAGGCAGATGATTAGTGATATTATTTTGTGCGAGTCCTCAGAACTAAAAGCTACTGTGCTGGACTAACAAGAATCCTGGTCAGGTTCTTTTTAGAGCTCACTTTGTTGCCACCAATCTGATTCCGTAATTTTCGCCAAGCTCTTTCTGTACACTGCACGAGGCCATCAGACACGACACTCCCAGGTGTGATGAAGAGTGAAAGCAGGGGGCAGAGCTTCTTCACCGGGAGAGCAAGGCTCAGAAGGCTTGATCTTGGGGATCCGGAAGACCAAGCTGGAACAGACAGCACTAGGAACGGCGGCGCCCATCCCCACATGGGATGTGCACTCTTGGCTGAGCGCTCCGTGGAGCCGAGGCCCAGATCTGCCAGCTGCGGCACAACAGGCCAGCAAGAAGGAAGAGGCGAGGACGCGAGCCTCCCGGCCCCGGGATACCCAGCGCCACCACGTCCCCAGCAGCCCCTGGCAACGTAGCCATCGTGGGAGACTCTTCTCCGGGCCCCGGACTCACCTTTTTGATGTTAGACTTGGAGGCAGGATGAAAATCCTTTTTGCACATGAAGTTGGCGAACGACTTCCCCATCTTTGAGTCCAAGCTGAGACGCCAGCCGCAAGGTCTGAGAGTCGTAAACAAACCGGAGCTTCGGCCGGAACTGCGAAGTGAGCGCTGGGGAGAACTTCCGGGGTCAAAGGTGACAGCTTCCGAGGACTAGTGCTTCTGCCCGCCCCTTCTTGCCCCTTCTGGTTGTTGAATGGCAGTTCAGGCGGGCTGTGAAGCAGAGGTCAGTGTGGCGGTGGGGTCGCCGTACGGAGTCCAGCTGTGCCAGCTGCGGGTCAACGCCGGCCGCGGGGCGGCAGAGGCCTGAGGCTCGAGCCCCTTTGCTTCTGGCAGCGCCCCCTGAAGTTGCCAAAAACTTAGCATTGCGCTCCGGCTTATTTTATGGAGACATTCTCGCCCGAAACCTGGTACTTTTGTCAGGTGTCCGTGGTGGTGCACACCTTTAATCCCAGCACTTGAGGCAAAAGCAGGTGGGTTTCTGTGAGAACGAAGCCAGCCTGATCTACATAGCGATTTCCAGGCTAGCTGGAGCTACAGGGATACCCTGTCCCCAAAAGACAAAATTGGTGTTTCTGAAAGCACCCGAATAGACTGCTAGCTCAAAATGCAAAGTCACGGTTATTACCAGTGGTGAGTGCCTGGTGCAGAAAGGTGTTCAATAACATTGGCTGAATGATAAGTAACTGGTTAGGATCAAGGCCTTTCCTTTTAGATTGATAGGGTGCGGTTCTGTCCAGGGGAGAAGTTTCCTTAGTTACGGTGAGGACCCCAGTTAGAATTGGTCACTTTACCGCAGCTTAATGGCCCCAAGAAAAGTTTTGTGTTAGCCCATGAACCAAGTCCTCTGGCAGGGTGATAAGAATGAGCCAAATTGAAAAAAAAAAAAAGAATGAGCCAAATTACAAATGACATCTTTCATTTTGAGGGCGCACTGTGCCTGTTAGACCCCTGTCTTGTTTTGTCTTGCTTGAGACAGGGTCCATACTAGGAAACCCAGGCCATAATTCTTGACTTGGACCACGAAGCTGGACTTTCACTTAAGTATTGTGCTGAATACTCACAACAGCCCTATTAGACAATGACATTTACTTTGCTGGTGAGTCTGAACGAATAGAGAGAGCGATTTCATGGCCTGTCAGAGTTAGGTAGCAGGGTAGCTAACTTTGGAGCACAGCAAACAAGATCCAAGAGCTAAGTGGGAAATACACAAAGAAAAGCTGGGCAGCTCTTCCCAGCAGCGAGGAAACGGAATCTTCAGGATTTTCCTGGTGAAGTTGTTTCTTGAGTTATTTTGTTTTCTTTTGAGACAGGGTACTCTGTTGTCCTTGTTAGATTTAGAAGGACAGAGAAAGGGTAAGTTTAGGTAAAAGACCAGAGCCAGACCTTGCAGCAGACTGAACAGCTTTATTCACCAACGTGGCAACAGCTTTCTCCCACGGCAAAGGAAGCTGTGCCAAGGTGTGTGTATGTGGAGGGGGCAGGGGTGTGTGGGGGGTACTGATGAATTATATATTGCTAGAAAATAACACACACACCTATACAGCTGGGAATTCTGCGTTGAAGTGTCCTTGGGCCCTTTTCCTGGAGTTGCTTGTTTTAGCAGAACAAAGAAGCTGTTTAACTTGGATGTGGCTAGTTTGATATCAATGGAGGAAGGACAACCCTGGAAGAGGAGTGGGTTGTCTGGTAGCTGTGGCATTCTAACAGTTCTTGAACTTACTCTGTAGCCTAGACTAGCCTTAAACTCTAGGTCTTCCTGCCTCAATCTCCCAAGTGCTAAGATTACACATGTGTGTACCACACTCTGCTTTGTTTTAATTTTAATGAAACATTTATTAGATTTTTCTGTTTAAAAATGACTAGAGGCACCAGGTACACACCTTTAATCTCAGCACTGGGGAGGCAGAGCCAGGCAGATCTCTGTGAGCTTGAGGCCAGCCTGGTAGACATAGTGAGTTCCAGGCCAGCTGGAGCTACGGGGGGGGGGGAATGAATANTGATTTGAGGAATGAATATATATATATATATATATATATATATATATATATATATCCATTAAGCGTTCTACTAAAACTGAGAATTTAAGAACGTCCAAGTCACAAATGAAGACAATTTATACCACAGTTCTACAATCAGGATTTAAAGGTTACACTTACGAACCTCCATCTGAAAATATTAACAGTTGGAATTTTTGTTTTCTTTTTGAGACAGGGTCTTCCTTTAGTCCCACCTGTCCTGGAGCCTGTTATGTAGATCAGGCTGGCCTTGAACTCACAGAGATCCTCCTGCCTCTGTGTCCCAGTACTGGGATTAAAGGCGTTTGCTGCCATGCCGGGCCTTAGTTGAGAAGGTTTTACAGAAGAAATTTGACCTGTAGACTGGAAGAAAGTGACTTTCATTGTCACTTTCTTACTGGTTCTTGTAGTACATGCTTGATTACTAATGATACTTCTGTAATATCTTTATTTACTTATTTATTTTGAGACAGGGCCTTAGTATGTAGCCCTGTCTGGTCTGGAACTTGCTGTGTAGATCTGGCTGGCTTGGAACTCACAGACATAGTATGATATTTAAGTTTAATATACACCCTCATTGGAGATATCCCTTTGTCATAGAGAAAAGTTTTGTTCTGTGTACTTAAAAGTGTTCTTTATTTTGAAACATTATTTTAGTTTTTTTTAGGAAATGGAACCCCGTTCTTGTGACACTTTTGTGGCATTACCTCCCGCAACAGTCGATAATAGGATTATTTTTGGAAAAAATTCAGATAGACTCTTCAATGAAGTACAAGAGGTAGTTTACTTCCCAGCTGCAGTTCACAATGTAGAAGAACATCTTAAGGTAGGCAAAATATGCATTTTGTTAGCAATATGCTTCTTTTAAAATACCATAAACAGTTATTTCTATCATTAACTATCAATTGACTGAAGAGTGTTGAAGTTAAAATTCAGAAATCTGAGATTGAAAATAATTTGAATCAAAAAGAGACTTCTGGTCTTTCAACATTTCAGAAGAAGTAGATACAACAAAAATTGCTTCTTTGGGCAAATATTTCTACGTTTTTTTATGTTATATATGTTAGATAGGGTATGGGCTTAAGGTCAGCTATTAAAACTTAGACACAGGACTAGAGAGATGGCTCAGTTGTTAAGAGCACTGGCTGCTCTTGAAGAGGACCAGTGTTTGATTCTCAGCACTCACATGGTGGCTAACAGCTGTCTTTAATTCCTGTTCCAGGATGTAGTGCTCTCTTCTGACCTCCAAGGGTGTAAACATGACATGGGTGCATCTTATATACATGTAGGTAATACACTCAAACACATTAAATAAATAAATAAATAAATAAATAAATAAATAAATAAATAAAACTTAGATACTATCTGATAGGAGTATAGAAATAGACTGTATATGCAGCTAACCCCTCAATAAAGTAGGATTATTTAAATGCTAAATCTAAGTAGGGGTGGCATGCTGTGGCAGCAGAAAACATTTGATTCAAGCTAGGGTTTAAGGAATAATTCAGTAGGGGTTGGGGTTTCAGTTGATAGAAAGGATTCTGGTTGGTGTAGAATAAGAAAAATAGACTCTAGAAATAACAGATTTTTGTTTCCTTTTTATTGTGTGTGTGTGTCTGTGTGTGTGTGTGTCTGAGTGTCTGAGTTCCTGGAGATCAAACCCAGGCCTTGTGCTAAGCAAGTGTTCTGTCGACTGAGCCATATTCCCAGCCTTAGAAATAGAGTGATAGTCCATTAAGAAAAGGTTTATTAGCCTCCTAATAAAACCATCGACATGAATTTTATGCATTTTCCTCACCTCATGTATGGACATTAATTAAAGGGGCCTTTAAATTTTTTATTTAAAACCTATTTACATGGAATTTAAAGTTTTTATATTTTATTGCTAGGTCATAACCTGTAGGAAACTTTCTTTTTATGATGAACAGGGACCACGCGGCCCTGCTAAGGAGAATGGGAGCACAGTGCTTGCTTTGCGGACACTGTGGGGAGCTGACCCTATAAAGAGGGACCAGTTATAAGGGAACAAGATAGACTCCATTTTTCTATTTTGTGGAAATAAACCGTCTGAGAAACAGCCCCCATCCTCAGATTCCAGGAGAAACCACAGAATATCTCAATAGCTAACAGGGAAGGACCAAAGGTTGGTTGTTGAAAATAACTAACAGGGAAAGACTGAAGGTTAAACATGTTTGCTCTTCTACCAGGATGTACTTGGTGAGTAAAATCTCCCCACCGTAGCACCACCAAAAGCTGCCAGGTGGCCCCGACCTATCAGTCTAAAAATCATGCTTCCTCAGTCTCTATGAATCAATAACAAAATGCCCAAACTGGAAAATTCCCCATTTGCAGGTTTTTGGGTTTTTTTTGTCTTTTCGAGACAGGGTCTCCTTGTAGCCCCAGCTGTCCTGGAACTCGCTCTGTAGACCAGGCTGGCCTTGAACTCACAAAGATCCACCTGCCTCTGCCTCCCAAGTGCTAGGATTAAAGGTGTGCACCAACACGCCTGGCTTCTGTTTGCAGTTTTTTTTTTTTTTTATAAAATATATTATCAAAAACATCAATTTTACTTAAAAAATACAGTTCTTTCACATTTCTTATAAGCCAGATGCTATAGAGATGCTAAGAGAACGTCAACACACTTCTACAGCTGATCCAAGTTATCTTCTGGCTTAGTGTTAAAGTGAATGTTCCCTATCTGGGTTCTCAATGTACGTTTGTTCTTTACCTCAACCCCAATGTACTCCATGCAACTTGGTTATTACAGCAATTACACACCAATCCTCATTCAATGCAAACATTCCTTGCCTTTAAATGGAGGTATATTGTCATACTTCACTGCAGTACAACTACTTTTTCACTCCACCTTATAACATCACAAACATTTCTAAAGATAAAAGCTTGATTAAACCCGTATCTGATATATAAAAGTCAGCCAGAAATTACTCTAAAATATTATATCCAAATATGCAAGGAAAAGGTTAATGTTATTTTGATGAATTCTGAATGTATCCAACTGCTAAATCACAGGATACAAGTCCTGGGCTGAACTTTTTCGTAAATAGTTTGCATGGGCAGACTCTGGTTTACTGGGCAGTTTCCTGTCCTGTCAAGTCCCTGGCAAGCTGGAAGGCAGGAGGAAAATATTGCCCAGCATTGCCGGTCCTTCTTGAACCCAGCTGCTCCCTGCTGGATATGACAATGGCCCAAAAACAAATGGGCAATGAACAAAGGATGTGGAGAAAAATCACCACAGACACTGGTAGAAAACAGCCAGTGTCCATCATGTCCTATCATGTACCGTGTGGGGAAAATAATAAAGTCAAGATGCCAGAAAAGTGCCTGGACCAGTAACATAACTCTAAATGATAACCTACTTTTCAATGAAATATATTTGCAAGAAAAAAGCTATTAAATGTTTAAAAAAATTACTATTTTCACTGGAAAAGTAGAGCAAAATCACAAGTTGGAGCCATGGAGGTAAACTGCATATGAAAAGATCATATGTCATGATCCCTGGTTTCGAATGACTTAAAAAAAATTGGGGGGGGTATCTTTTTGAGACAGAGTCTCTCTGTAGTCCCAGTTGGACTAGAACTCAGTATGTAGACCAGGCTGGCCTCAATTTCACAGAGCTCCACCTGCCTCTACCTCCCAAGAGCTGGGATTAAAGATGTCCACTACCATGCCCAGCAACCCAAATGATATTTATATGGAAGTAATTTTAATGGGATAAACAGATCAAACTGATGTCTCTCACTTCTGTAAAACAAGGAGTCAAAAATTTGCTAATCAGTAAAAGGGACAGCAAAAATCTTCAGTGAAGCTCTATAGACATAATTACACAATTATATTTTACCAGTGAAAGAAAGCTAGGGGGAAAAGAGAGAAACCAGGGCCAAACCAAAGAGAAAACGTCGGTGACCAACTCTTTCCTATTAAGTGTGGGGTGGTTTTTGTTCTGTTTTGTGTTTAAGAAATTATTATGAATTCACCCTAACTCACTGCTCCCGTCTTTGGCTCTTCCTGACCCTAAGAAAGCAAAGTAAAGCAGGTTTTTATCCAGCACACTTGGGAAGAAAAGGGGCTGGCTGGGCTTAGGTCAGGAAGAGTCGAAAGCTACACGAGCCCAGGAAGGAGATGACTGCGTAGCTCTTCTTGTACAGTGTGTCATATGCGTGTGTCACAGCACACTTGTGCAGATCAGAGGACACTGTTCAGGAGTCAGTTCTCTCCTTCTACCATGTGGGTCCAGGAATCAAATTCAGATCATCAGGCTGGGGAGCAAGTGCCTTCACCTCCTGAGCAACCCTTTACTTTTAATAAACATAAAGAAAGGGACCATCTGGCAACTGTGTTTTAGAAAGAGATACTTTTAACTTTATGAATTAAATCCCCTTACGATAAATAACAAAATTAAATCAGAATCTTTTTTTTCTTTTTTTTTTTTGAGATAGGGTCTCCCTGTAGCTCTGGCTGTCCTGAAACCAGCTATGTAGATCAGGCTGGCCTTGAACTCACAAAGATCCGCCTGCCTCTGCCTCCCAAGTGCTAGGATTAAAGGCGTGCGCCACCACGCCCGGCAAATCAGAATCTTAAGAAATATACTTACTTAAAAGAAAAATGGGAAAAGATTCAAAACTAGAGTTCTGCCCTCCTGAGAATGTCTAATGTGCTTACAAGTATTGGAAATCAGGCTTTTTTTTTTTAACCAAAGGCAATGTTACAACATAAGAATCGTAATCATCAACATAAACTCATAAAATTAGGGAGCTAGTGGAAACCAGTGTGCAGAGAAGAAACATGGCAAAGACACAGAATGGAGAGCAGGTGCTTTGGGAATAAGGCTCTGGCTGATGAAGCACAGTGGTCCAGACTGGAGGTGGATATCTCGTCAGCCATCTTGGCTCCAAGGGGAAAGAAGGAAAGTAGCAGGATTCAAGCCGGAGCACCGCCGCAGGCTCCAAGGCAAGTCTCTAATTTCACTCCCGAGAGGACGTGTCCCCAAACTTCAACAAGATTCTCCTCAGGAGGATTTGCTGTCCGACATGAAGTGACGATACAGGAAACCTATGAGAATAGCGCCTACAATGGGGACAATCCAATACGCCCAGGAGCTTTTGCATGTACTATTTTTTGAAGGATCCTTGCTGCCACCTTCAGGTTTAAGGTCAATCGGATGGACATCACCAATGTAGTACTGCTTTAGCATTTCCCTGGCATCAGGGGAGTGCCCAACATCTTCAAAGCTTTCAGTCGCATCAGCACCAGCTTGTTCCAGCAGAACTTCTTCTCCACCAGGATGCTCCTCTCCAAGGTATGGTTCTAGCCAAGTATGTGGTGCCCACTTTTAATCCCAGCACCTGGGAGCCAGAGGCAGGCGGATCTTTGTGCGTTCAAGGCCAGCCTAGTCCACACAGCGAGCTCCAGGCCCGCCGGGACTAAAGGGAGACCCTGTCTCAAAAAGACCAAAAAAAAAAGAGAACAACTGTTCTTAACCACTGTACCCCTGTTTGCAGTTTTTAAAAGACCCCCTCTCGCCCCCCGAGCTTTGGGACCGCTTCTCCCAGCCTGCTGTCAGGAGGGTGGCAGTCCAAGCTCAGCTTGAATTAAAGATTCTTTGCATTTAACATCGGAGCTGCATGTCCTGGTGGTCTTTTGGGGGGTCCCAGTGATCTGGGTATAACAACCCCTCGGCACAGAGGCCAGCTGGCTACTTCCCATAGCCCAGCCTGAGTGGTACTTCCAACTCAGGCCCTTAGCCTGGTCCCACAAGACACGTGTTCCACTCTTGGCCGTGGCTTCCCACCTGCCCAGAGACTGCTGAACCCAGGACAGGAATTTCAGGCTGATGGCTGATGGCCTCCCTTCAGCCAATGTCCACTCACAACACCAGCTACCCAGATTGGTGGTCCGCAAGGGGAACCTTTTTCCAATTCACTGGCCACCTGAACGAAATGCAGGCCTAACTTAGCCTTGTACATGCACAATAATTAATAAAAATAACAGCCAGGAATTCCGTGATGATATTACTATGAAATTCAAATTTATTCCTTGCTACAGCCTGCTTTTATAAACCAAATGACATCAGTTCCTAGAGCCAATCATAAGTCCCCCAGCTCTATGCCACTGCATACTGTTGTCCCACCCAGCATCATGCACCTAGGCCACGTTGTTTGCTCCTCCTTGGGGCGGTGCCCTGAGGTGTGCTAGCTGGACAGCTAGCCTGCAATTCAAGCTGGATTTTCCCACAATAACCTTTTGGATTTTTTAATATTCTAAACTACTGTGCATTATGTATAAGTCACTTTTCCTGAGGCTAGCCATCTGGGATACCATTTTTACTTTGTCTCTGTAGGTTAACGCTTGTAAACCAGTGGTTCTCCTTCTTTGTACTGGTGTCAACATACCTCATAGGTAACCTGAAGCAGAATTTCCATGACAATTCTCTTGTGACAAAAGATCACAAGTACTAATCCAGAAATGCTAGGCACTAAACATGAGAACTGCTTTCTTAATCTTTGACTCACGTTAATTGTCTCCGCAAAAATTTCAAGGTTAATACTCATTGCTCTCCAGAGTGTCCATAGCAGCTTATGTTCATTTTTCTTTCTGGGCTTTATAATTTATGTATTATATCTTGAGCTAATGTAGAGGTCTTAATTTCTTGAAACCAGGCTCTGTGTTGATTTATCTTTGTTTTTTTTTTGTTTGTTTGTTTGTTTTGTTTTGGTCTTTTCGAGATAGGGTCTCCCTGTAGCCCCAGCTGACCTGGAACTCACCTTGTACACCAGGCTGGCCTTGAACTCACAAAGATCCACCTGCCTCTGCCTCCCGAGTGCTGGGATTAAAGGTGTGTGCCACCATGCCAGGCAGATTTATCTTTGTAACTGACATGTCTTAGCAGAGTGCTTTATAATAGCAGATGCTCAGAAAATATTTTTTAAAAAAAGAAAATATTTAAATGAATAAACCTTTAGAGTCAATTCTGAATTTTTTTTAGGGTTAAAGCTCTTACTGAATATTTCAATTTAAGTGTTGAAGTTCCATTGTAGACATGTCACTTAGGGCTTGGCATCTCATAGATGTTTATTCTTTGTGTTTGACCAGTTGTGGAACTCTGTAATAATCTCCATATAATGGAAAAAGAAGCTTCTTTGATGACTGGTGACTGGTATACTTGTCTGTAAATATAAGTATCCATATTTAGTATACAATAAGAAATTACATTTGTCTAGGTATGTAACAGACATAATTTTTTCTCAGGACCTATGACCTCTCTAGCTTATGTATTTGGCTGTGTTTGTAGTACCACATATGAGTTCCCTCCTATTGAGTGGGTTTTAGGTTCAATTAAGTAGATATTGATTATTCCTAAGATAAAAGTCCCATTACTGCACTAATAGAGATAGTTTGCTGTACTGGTCTATTGGTCTTTATAGCTGGGGTTGGACAATTGATTGATTGGGTTTTTTTCCCCCTTGCATAGACGGAATGCATGAAATCCAGTAGGGGGCTATGGGATGGTGCAGATGGATAGGATCTAAAAATGATTAAAATGTATGAAATGCACAAAAATTTAATAAAAATATATAGTCTATGAAAAAGAAAATTTCAGTTTAGTTACATTTCATCTACCATGATAATGATCAAGTCTTCTGAATAATGTTTCCAATTTTGAACTAAGTAACTTTTCATTTTGAGTTTTTTCGTTTGTGTCTTTTTAATACAGTTTTTTTTTTTATGTGTATGAATGTACTGTTTGCGTGTAGGTCTGTGCACCCGTGTTGTGCAATGCCACGGAGGTCAGAAGAGGGTCTCGGATTCCCCTGGAACTGGAGTTCTCCTGGAATTGGAGTTTCAGACAGTTCTTAGCCGCCATGTGGGTGCTGGGGATCGAACCCGGGTCCTCTGCAAGAGCGGTCGGCGCTCTTAACCACTAGGCCATCTCTCCAGCCCCGGTTTGTGTCTTTTTGAGACAGGGTTTCCCTTTAGTCCCAGCTATTCTGGAGCTCACTCTGTAGATCAGGTGGGCCTTGAACTCACAGAGATCCATCTGCCTCTGCCTCCCAAGTGCTAGGATTAAAGGCATGTGCCACCACACCTGGCTTATTTGGGGTTTTATAGTTATTATATGCCTTTTTATTTCTACAGTGTACTTATATAGAAATTGATCAGGTTCCTGAAACATATGCTGTTGTCCTGAGTCGTCCAGCTTGGCTGTGGGGGGCAGAAATGGGAGCCAATGAGCATGGAGTTTGCATTGGGAATGAAGCTTTATGGGGAAGAGAAGATGTTTGTCAGGAGGAAGCACTACTGGGCATGGACCTTGTCAGGTAACTTCTATTATGTTTTCTTCCTATAGAACTTGTCCAAATTTTAACTTTGGTTTAACTCTTTAGTGATTTTATTTTAGGACTTTGATACTTTATTTCAGAAAAGGTTAAGTAACAACCAGCATGCAATTTCATGACTCTTAAAAATCATTAATTAGGCCGGGCGTGGTGGCACATGCCTTTAATCCTAGCACTTGGGAGGCAGAGGCAGGTGGATCTTTGTGAGTTCAAGGCCAGCCTGGTCTACAGAATGAGTTCCAGGACAGCCGGAGCTACAGGGAGACCCTGTCCCAAAAAGAAAAAAAAAAAAAAAAAAAAAAAAATCATTAATTAGTCTGGGGAGATGGCTCATTCCATGAAATCTTTGTTATACAAGCAGGAGGACCCGTGTTTAATCACTAGTTCCCATGTAAAAGGCCAAGCATGACAGTGCACTTCTGTAATCTCAGCACTGGGGAAACATAGGTAGGTAGGTGGATCCCTGGGCCTTGCTGGGTAGCTGGTCTAGCCAAACTGGGAGTTCCAGGTTCAGTAAGAGACCCTCTCTTAAAAAATAAGGTGGAATATGGGAGCAAGGGAGATGATGGCTCAGCAGTTAAGAGCACTGGTTGTTTTTCCAGAAAATCTGGGTTGGGTTCTCAGCACCCACATGGCAGCTAACCGCTGTCCATAACTCCAGTTCCAGAGGATTCAGTGCCCTCTTCTGGCCTCTGTAGGGGTTGCATGTATGTGGTACAGTAACATATATACAGACAAAACACACAGATGATAGATAGATAGATAGATAGATAGATAGATAGATAGATAGATAGATAGATGAATAGATAAATAGATAGTATAGTAATATATTTACAGACAAAACACACATAGATAGTACAGTAACTTATATACAAAAATAATAGATAGATAATAGATAATATAACAACATATATACAGATAAAACACATAGATACTTTTTTTTAGAAAGCTTTTTTTTAAATTTTATGTATTTTTTATGTGTATGAATGTATTGTCTGTATGTAGGTTTGTGCACCCATGTCGTGCAATGTCGCGGAGGTCAGAAGAGGGTGTCGGATTCCCCTGGAACTGGAGTTCTCCTGGAATTGGAGTTACATATGGTTCTCAGCCGCCATGTGGGTGCTGGGGATTGAACCCGGGGATAGATACTTTTCTAAAATAGATAGAATCCAGTTAAGAAAGCCATTTGACGTATACCTCTGGCTTCCACATGCACGCTTATGTGAACACAACTACATAAACATTTACATGCAGCACACCAACACCCACACGCATTTTTTAAGTCAGAGGGGTCAGAGTTGGAAATTGTGATTTGTTTAGTCTCTGATCTGTCTTATCCCTTCATTGGATAATGTGTTAGTTACTTTTCTGTTGCTGTGATGAAACACCACGACCCAGGGAACTTACAAAAGGAAGAGTTTATTTAGTTTATGGTTCCAGGGGAATTAGAGTCCATCAAGGTGGGGAAGCTTGGTGGCAGCAGGTGCCAAAGCAGGAGCAGAAAGCGGAGGTTCACATCTCAAAGCAGGCACAGGAGACAGCAAGCAACTATAGATCCTGCAAGACTTAAGCACTCTCTAATCCCACCCCCAGTGGCATGCTTCTTCCTCCAGCAAGGCCACACCTTCTGAGATCTCCCAAATACTAATTTGTCCCCAGTAATTGGGGACAAAATGTCCAAATACTTGAAGCCTATGGTGGACATTCTCATTCAAACCACCACAGCTAATATCTTTATTTTATAAGAGCTATCTGAATCTTAGAGATAAGAATCAGTTTCCTAGCCAGGCATGGTGGCCACACCTTTAATCCCAGCACTGGGGAGGCAGAGGCACATGGATCTCTGTTAGTTCAAGGCCAGCCTGGTCTACATAGTGAGTTCTGGGCCAGTTGAACTCACTACAGGGAGACCCTGTCTCAAAAAGACCAGAGAAAAAAAAAAAAAAAAAATCAGCTTGCAGTAAATTACTAAGATGGAATTTGACTCCAGAAACTTTTTTATTTTCCCAAATTGACTTCAGAAGGAAAAGTTTAAGAAATTTCATTTTATCTGTTAGCTTGAGAATGTTTTACTTTGAATGTAGTAAATAGTTTCATCATCATGAAATTAATTAAGAATAAAGGAAATTACTTTTAATTTGAGAACCTCAATATTTTTTATTTTAGACTTGGCCTTGAAAGAGGTGATACAGCTGAAAAAGCTCTTGATGTCATTGTTGACTTATTAGAAAGATACGGCCAAGGAGGAAGTTGTACAGAGGATAGCACTATGGAGTTCAGCTATCACAACAGTTTCCTGATAGCTGATAGGAATGAAGCCTGGATTCTGGAGACTTCAAGGAAGCAGTGGGCAGCAGAAAAAGTACAAGGTATGGAGGATAGGTATTTGTTTGTGTAGATAGTTATTTGTAATTTTATATGATCATATAATTAATAAAATATACACCTAACTGCACAAAATGCATTTAATTGCCTTTCAAGTTGTATGGAGAGATGGATCAGCACTTAAGATTTGTAACCCATCCCAACAAAGGATAAGCTGCAGGCAAAGTTAAAAGTTGGAAAGAACATAGAGGGAAAGAGAAGGATTGTGATCATTCTTAGAGAAATAAGAAGGGAGCATTATCTCTGTGCAGCAACTTTTGAATGTTTTATAGTATTTTTTCTCCTTTTAATAACATAACCTATTATTTCTTTTTTAACATTGGGCCAGGCGTGGTGGCGCACGCCTTTAATCCTAGCACTTGGGAGGCAGAGGCAGGCGGATCTTTGTGAGTTCAAGGCCAGCCTGGTCTACAGAGTGAGTTCCAGGACAGCTGGGGCTACAGGGAGACCCTGTCTCAAAAAAAACCAAAATAAAAAAAAAAACCAAAAAAATATTGGATAAAATTCCAGAATTATATCACATGTAGGTGTGGAGGTAAAGAAAAGGGAGTTGGATTGGGGATGAGTATCTTTGGATCAGTGTTTAGAAAGGATACGTTGATATAGGAATAAAACAAAATTTGGTATTGTGGCATTTACTACTGGACACTACAAATTGCTGAGAACCTGTTTCTTCAGAACTGTCTTGGAGCTGACTTCTCAAACAAGAGCTAGCCCTTTGTTTTATTGAAGAAGTATCTCTAGCATGAAATGGGGAAGTAGTAGTCAGATCCTTTGTAGGGAATTTTGCCCTTTCTGATCCCTAGACCTAGAGCAACACACACACACACACACACACACATGAACAGATGTTATCAGTTTCTCTCATTGTTTACAATGAGATACGTTCTGTTCATGTACCATGTTCAATTTTCTGCAGTGCTGATGACTGAACACTAGGCCCCACTTAGTATTTTTACATGTAGCTTACCTCCTTTGTAAAACTAGGAGATTCAAGAGGTAAGTACACAAGGAGCATGTGTTTAGGATTCAACACAACACTATCCTCCAACTAAAGAACACTAAACTGGGGATGGAAATGAAAAGACCTCTCACTACTTCAACTTACTTTAAGTCACTCTCGATTTCTTCATTCAAAATTAAGAGGACAGGCTGGGGAGATGCTTAGTGGGTTAAGTGCTTTGCAATACAAGCATGATGACCTGAATTCAAATCCCCAGAACCCATATAAAGGTGGGAATGGTAGTATCTATCTGTAAATCGCAATACTTCTAGGTAAGATAACAGACAATGATGGGAGCATACCCAGAAGCTTACGGGTCAGCTAGCCTGGTGTGTGCAGCAGCCACAAACAACAACCTGCCTGAAAGGGTAGGTGAAGACTGACAGCCAAGATTGTCCTCCGATCTTCACATGCACACACACTGTGGCACATACACCCCCCATGTATACACGCGTGCATATCAGACACACCTAGAAAAATTTTAAATTAAGAGGAATATATGATCACAAAGAAATCATGGGAAAATCAGTTCTAAAAGAACTTACATTGTTTTAGCCAATGATACCGTGTGGGAATGACTTCTTTCTTTCTCTTTCTTTCTTTCTTTCTTTCTTTCTTTCTTTCTTTCTTTCTTTCTTTATTTATTTATTTATTTTTATTTCTGTATGTGTATGAATGTACTGTCTACATGTAGGTTTGTGCACCCATGTTGTGCAATGCCGCAGGGGTCAGAAGAGGGTTTCAGATTCCCCTGGAACTGGAGTTCTCCTGGAATTGGAGTTACAGATGGTTCTTAGCTGCCATGTGGGTGCTGGGGATCAAACCCAGGTCCTCTGCAAGAGCAGTCGGTGCTCTTAACCGCTAAGCTATCTCTCCAGCCCCGGGAATGACTTCGATAATATGAGCAAGCTCTTTTAGGTCAAGGACAAGAAAGGGTCATGAGGGATTAAATCCATAACCTCAGGTCACTTATAAACAAGCTAAGAAGATTAACATTTTGCTTGCTAAGTTAAGGAGAAGTCATCTGTACAGAACCTGTCTGTATTTTAGAAGTCATTCCCACATCCTCAGTTCTTTAGTTGGAGGACAGTGTTGTTGAATCCTAAACGCATGCTTCTTGTGTACTTACCTCTTGAATCTCCTAGTTTTACAAAGGAGGTAAGCTACATGTGTAAAAATACTAAGTGGGGCCCAAGGAGGTAACTCAGTTGGTATTGTGCCTGCCTCGTATGCACAAAGCACTGTGTTCAGTCATCAGCACTGCATGAACATGGTGTCTTTGTTAAAATACCAAGTGCTGCAAACAGAACTTATCTCACTATGTATTGAAGTGCCACACTAAAAGACATAAATAATTGTGATTTTATGTGTCCTTAAAATATTTATCAACCTGGGGCTGGAGAGATGGCCTAGCGGTTAAGAGCGCCGACTGACTGCTCTTACAGAGGACCCGGGTTTGATCCCCAGCACCCACATGGCGACCGAGAACCGTCTGAAACTCCAATTCCAGGAGAACTCCAGTTCCAGGGGAATCCG
This sequence comes from Rhizomys pruinosus, assembly GCA_009823505.1. Lineage (NCBI taxonomy): Eukaryota > Metazoa > Chordata > Mammalia > Rodentia > Spalacidae > Rhizomys > Rhizomys pruinosus. Next base: position 3,022,285 of record VZQC01005840.1, read on the forward strand.
ACACCCTCTTCTGACCTCCGTGGCATTGCACGACATGGGTGCACAAACTTGCATACAGGCAGTACATTCATACACATACAGAAATAAATAAAATTAATAAAAAAATATTTATCAACTTAAAAAATAACTAAATTGTTGGGGCTGGAGAGATGGCTCAGCGGTTAAGAGTGCTGACTGCTCTTGAGAGGACCTGGGTTCGATTCCTAGCACCCACATGGCGGCTAAGAACGTTCTTTAAGCCAGGCGTGGTGGAGCACGCCTTTAATCCTAGCACTTGGAAGGCAAAGGCAGGCAGATCTCTGTGAGTTCAAGGCCAGCCTGGTCTACAGAATGAGTTCCAGGCCAGGTGGGACTTACAGGGAAACTCTGTCTCAAAAACACCAAAAAAAAGAGAGAGAGAGAGAGAGAGAGAGAGAGAGAGAGAGAGAGAAAGAAAGAAAAGATAATTCCCTATAGCACTACCACACCCCCTAGGGAATTATCTTTTAGATGGAAAATTCTTCGTAAATGTTTTTAATGTTGTTTTGACTCATCTTGTATTTTTTTTTTTTTTTTTTTTTTTTTTTTTTTTTTTTTTGGAACTCACTCTGTAGACCAGGCTGGCCTTGAATTCACAGAGATCTGCCTGCCTCTGCCTCCCAGGATTAAAAGCGTGTACCACCATGCCCAACCTGACTCATCTTGTTTTTGTAGTGAGAGTATCTCACAAACATATGACATCATTAGAGTGATAATATATACTTGGTATATTGGTATTCTGAATCCATTTTACAACACAATTTTTCGCGGGGTGGGTGGCGCACGCCTTTAATCCTAGCACTTGGGAGGCAGAGGCAGGTGGATCTTTGTGAGTTCAAGGCCAGCCTGGTCTACAGAGTGAGTTCAGGACAGCTGGGGCTACAGGGAGACCTTGTCTCAAAAAGACCAAAAAAAAAAAAAAATCAATTTTCATTGATCATGATCTGTATCGTCTATTATTTCTTTAGAACAGGCTTTTATTGTTTTCTGTTTTTTTCTGTTGTAGTTAAAAATTTGTTTATAAAAGTATATCTACATATATGTGTGCTTATAGATACATTTGTGTTATATGTGTGTGTGCACATTTCTATGTATGTGGGTCTGTATATGTGGCAGCTAGAGGTTTTATTACTCTCCATTTTATTTTATTAAAAATATTAAAACTGGGGGCTGGAGAGTAGCCCTGAGCGTTAAGAGTGCCCACTGCTCTTGCAGAGGGACCCAGGTTCGATCCCCAGCACCCACATGGCAGCTGAGAACCGTCTGTAACTCCACATTCCAGGAGAACTCCAGTTCCAGGGGAATCCGACACCCTCTTCTGACCTCCCAGCATTGCATGACACGGGTGCACAAATCTGCATGCAGACAATACATTCATTGCATAAATAAATAATTTAAAAATTATTTTTAAAAATCTTAAACTTTTTATTAGTTCTTTTTTTTTTTTTTTTTTTTTATTGGTCTTTTCGAGACAGGGTCTCCCTGTAGCCCCAACTGTCCTGGAACTCACTCTGTAGACCAGGCTGGCCTTGAACTCACAAAGATCCGCCTGCTTCTGCCTCCCAAGTGCTAGGATTAAAGGCGTGCACCACCACGCCTGGCTATTTAGTTCTTTTATGTGTATGTGTGTATTGCTTGCAATGTGTAAGTGCACCCGTGTCATATAATACCTGTGGAGCACAGAAGAGGGTATTGGATGCCCTGGAACTGGAGTTATAGACAGTTGTTAGGTACCATGTGGGTACTGGGATTTGAACTTGAGTATTCTGCCAGAACAGCCAATGCTCTTAACCACTCTTGAGCCATCTCTTCAGCCTCTCATTTTATTTTATTTTTTGAGACAGTGTCTCTAGGTTTTCTGCTACACTGGCTAGCCAGCTAGACCCTGAGAGGAAGGCTTCTCTACCTCCTAGTAGGGCTTCTTCACCTCCTAGTGCTGGAGTTACGGACTCCCAAGACAGCCTGTAGTTTTACAAGATGTCATGGGTAAAAAACTGAGTAAACTTTATAGAATACCTCTCTGGATGTGCTTTCACAAAACTCCATATGAATCTGTAATTACCTCAAAATAAAGTTTAACTTTAAAAAATTTAATTCATCTTTTAGAATATTTAATTACATGGCACAAAATTTAAAGTCTATATTTAAGTAGTGATTAAGGATCAAAATGTAAAGATACTTTATATTCTATGTAACTTTTCTTTTCCCTTTCCTTCTTTGAAAATAGGAGTTCGTAATATTTCAAATCAGTTTTCTATAACAACCAAGATTGATCGGGAACATCCAGACATGAGAAACTATGCTAAGCTGAAAGGATGGTGGGATGGTAAAAAGGAGTTTGATTTTGCTGCAGCATACTCTTATATTGATACGGCCTTGATGATGACTTCATCAAGCAGATACTGTGAGGGCCACAAGCTTCTGAATAAACACAAAGGTAATTTTATATTAAATTATATAATAATTGATATTTTGTGCAGATATAATATGGGAGTGATAAAATCTTTTTTTATTGAGGTTTTGTGTATTTCATACTAAATCTATACCCACTCCCCCCTCCCTGACCTGCACCCTGCCAGAGTTCATGCATTCTACCATACGTGACTTTCATCTTAACTGCTGAGCTATCTCTCCAGCCCTAATAAAATATTTCTATAAATCAGAAAGCAACTATTCAGAGATAGATCAGTGACTGAATTTCTGCCTTTTAGGTATTCATTAAAAATATTTATCTTGCCGGTGTGGTGGTGCATGCCTTTAATCCTAGCACTTGGGAGGCAGAGGCAGGCAGATCTTTGTGAGTTCAAGGCCAGCCTGGTCTACAGAGTGAGTTCCAGGACAGCTGGGGCTACAGGGAGACCCCGTCTCGAAAAAAGCCAAAAAAAAATTTATATATATATTTATAAATAATATCTATATATATATTATATATAGTATAAGTTCTCATGTTAGTATATTGTATATTCAGTATAAAAGTTTGTGGGCAGATAATTTTTTAAAACCAAANAAAAAGAAGCTTCTTTTGAGATAGATCTGGTGACTTATAACGTTGTCTGTAAAATAGTAAGTATCATTATTTCAGTAACAATAATGAAATTATCATTGTAGGTATTAAAGCAACATAGATTTTTACTCAGATGACCTAACCTCTCTAGCTTTATGTATTTTGTACTGTGTTTATATTACACATATGATTTCTCCTCCATTTGAGTGAGTTTAGGTCAATAAATAGATATTAGTTAAGTCCTAAGATAAAATATCCCATTACTGCCACTAATAAGAGATAGTTTGACCTTGTACTGGTGCTATTTGGCTTTACAGTTGGGTTGGACAATTGATTATTGAGTTTTTTTTCCCCTATCAATAGACGAAATGCAGAAATCAGTAGGGGCTATGGGATGTGCAGTATGTATGAAATCTACAAAATAGATTTTAAAATGTATTGAAATGCGACAAAAATCTTAATAAAATATATAGTCTATTGAAGAAAATTTCAGTTTAGTTACATTTCATCTACCATGATAATGATCAAGTCTTCTGAATAATGTTTCCAAATACACTAAGTAACTTTTTCATTTTTGAGGTTTTGTTTGTTTTTCCTTAAGACAAGTTTTTTTTTTATGTGTATGAATTACTGTTTGCCGTGTGTCTGTCACCTCGTGTGTCGCAATGCCCACGGATCGTCAGGAGAGGCTCGGATTCCCCTGGAACTGTAGAGCTTCTCCGTGATAATTATTTTCAGACAGTTCTAACCGCGCATGGTTGTCTGGATGAACCTGGGTCCTCTTAAGACGGTCGGCGCTCTTAACCCACTAGGCCATCTCATCTCCAGCCCGTTGTTCTTTTTGACAGGGTTTCTTCCTATTCTAAGACTCTCCCAGCTTTATTCGCTTGGGAAAAGCCATTTAATCACTGGCCTCAAACTCACAACGATCCAGCTGCCTCTGCCTCCATATGCTGGGATTAAAGACATGCTGCCACCACACGTCGCGAACTTTTGAGGTTTATAATTTGTATATGCCTTTTATTCATACAGTCTACTTATATAAGAATTGATTCAGGTCCCGAAACACTATGCTGGTCCTAGCGTCCATGCTTGGCTGTCGGGGGGCACGAAATCTGGTAGCTCAATGAAATGGAGTTTCCATTGAATCGGAAATGAAGCTTTATGGGAAGAGAATCTTTGTCAGGAGAAGCAAATCTACATCGGCCAATGGACTCTTGTCAGGTAACTTCCTATTTAGTTTTACCTTCCTTACTAGACTTACTTGTCCAATAAATTTTTAATATTGGTTTTACACCTCTTTATGATTATTTGATTTTAGACTTTTGCATACACTTTATTTCAGAAGAAGGTTATAGTTAACCACTCAATCAATTGCAATTTTCTATGACCTCTTAAAATATCCTGTATGATATTAGCCGGGCTTGTAGCGTTTACATGCCGTTAATCCTAGAACTTGGGATGCAGACGGTGCAGTGGTTCTTTGTGAGTACTTTAAGGCCAGGCACTATCCTGGTCACACAGCAATGTAACGCTGGCCAGGACAGTCCGAGATACAGGGAGAGCCTGTCCCAAAAAAACCAAAAAAAAAAAAAAAAAAAAAAAAAAAATCATTAATAGTCTGGGGAAGGCCATTCCGATGAATATGCTTATAATTACAGCAGAAGGAGACCCGTGAGAGTGTTTTTAATCACTATTTCCCATGGTAAAAAGGCCAAGCTGACAGTACGCACTCTGTTAATCTCAGCATCTGGGGAACATTAGTAGGGTAGTGGATCTCTGGGCCTTGCGAGTACTGGTCTAGCAAAACTGGATTTCCAGTTTTCAGTAAGAGACCCTGTCTAAAAAAAGCTGGAATATGGAGCAAGGAGATGGATGCTCAGCAGGTTAAGGAAGCACTGGTTTGTTATTTCCAGAAATATCTGTTTTCTCAGCACCCTATTCATGGCAAGCAACCTGCGCCATACTCCATGCAGAGGAGGTTCAGTTCCCATCTTCTGGCCTCTGTAGGGGTTGCATGTATGTGGTACAGTAACATATATACAGACAAAACACACAGATGATTAAGGAGTCTAGATAGATAGATAGATCAGATACATAGAAGGATTTAGTATAATGAATAATAAATAATAGATTATAATACTATACAGACAAACACAATACATAGTTACAGACTTATAATACAAAAATAATGATAAATAATAGATAATATAACAACCATTAATTATACAATAAAAACACATAGAAACTTGCTTTTTTGTAAGAAGCTTTGATATTCCAATAATGTCATTTTATTTTTTTCTTTTAAATTTTAGTGTTTTTATGTGTACATGAATCGTATTCTGTTATGTAGGTTTCACTGCCACCATGACGTGCCATTTCCGGAGGTACAGAGAAGATGTTCGGATTCCCCTGAAACTGGAGTAGTCTCCTGGAATTCGACGTTACATATATTCTCACCACCATAGTGTGGTGTGGACGGATTTAACCCGGATAGCAAACAAATAACCTTTTTACGACTTAAAAATAGATAGAATCCATTTAAGATAATGCCAATTGACGAATCCACTTCTGGCTTCCACATGCACGCTTATGTGAACACAACTACATAAACATTTACATGCAGCACACCAACACCCACACGCATTTTTTAAGTCAGAGGGGTCAGAGTTGGAAATTGTGATTTGTTTAGTCTCTGATCCTTCTTATCCCTCATTCGTGATTAATGTGTTAGTTATTTTCTGTTCCCTGTGATGAAAACACTCACGACCCAAGGTAAACTACAACAAGGTAATAAGTTAACCGTGTTAGTTTATAGGTTATCCAGAATGGGAATTAAGATCCATCAAAGGTGGAGGGTAAGCTTAGTGGCAGCAGGTGCCAATAAGCTAAGGAGCATAACTCGGGAGGTTCACACTCAAAGTCATCACACGGAACCACATAGCAACTCTTATATGATCCTGCAAGACTACAGCACTCCTCTAATTCCCACCCCAGTCATGCTTACTTCTCTCACAGTAAAGGCGACACCTTCTGATCTTCCCAAATACTATATATTCCACCAGTTAATTGTGGGACAAAGATGTCCATGAATACTTGGAAGGCCTTATGGTGACATCTCTATATCAACACCACCCAGCAAAAGCTAATACTCTTAATTTATAAAGTAGCTACTGAATCCTTAGAGATAAGAATCCAGTTATCCTAAGCCAGTCCTACCTTGAATTGTAATTAGCCAACCACGTATCACCAGCACTGTGGAAGCAGACGGCGAGCAGGATCATCTGGATTACTTCAAGGCCGCCTGTTCAATAGTGGTTTCTGGGCCAGTTTGAACTCACTTATACAGGAAACCCTTATTCTTCAAACAAGACCAAAAAAAAAAAAAAAAAAAAATCAGCTTGCAGTAACTTATACTAAGATGGAATTTGACTCCAGAAACTTTTTTATATTCCCAAATTCACTTTCAGACAGGTAAAGTTTTAAGAAATTTTCATTTAATCTAGTTAGACTTGAGAATGTTATACTTTGAATGTAGTAATACTAGTTTCATTCATCATGAAATTAAATAAGAAAAGGAAAATTTATCTTTTAATTTGAAACACAAATATTTATTTAGACATTGGCCTGACATGAGGTGAATTAAGCTAGAAAAACTTTGATCAATCGTTGACTGAATTAGATAAGGATAACGGCCAGGAGAAGATTCCATACAGCGGTATAGCACTTATGGAATTTCAGCTATTCACAACAGTTTCCGATAGCCTGATAGGAATGTAAAGCTGATTCTTGTAAGACTATTCAAAGGAAGCAGATGGCAGCAAGAATAATTAGTACAATGGTTGGAGAGAGGTATTTGTTTTGTAAATAGTATTTTTGTAATTTTATAAAATCATATAAATTAATAAAATAATACAACGCTTAAGCTGCACAAAATGCATTTAATTGCCTTTCAAGTTGTATGGAGAGATGAATCAGCCTTAAGATTTTAACCCATCCCAACAAAGGAATAAGCTTGCAGTGCAAAGTACAAAGTTGCGAAAGCAACATTAAGAGAAAGAGAATGCATGTAATTACATTCATTTATAGAAATAGAAGGAGCATCTATCTCTGAGTCATGCGACTTTTAGAGATTTCTATATGTATTTTTTTCTCCTGTTTAATAACAATAACCTATTATTTCTTTAACATTAGGCAGGTGTGCGCAGCCGTTAACCTAGACTGGCGGAAGCCAGCAGGCGGATTCTGTTGAGTTGCAAGCCACGCCTTAGTGCATACAGATGATGAGTTCCAGGACAGCTGGCATTACAGGATGACCACTTCTACAAAAAAAAAAACCAAGAATAAAAAACAAACAACCAATAAAATATTATAAAATGTCCAGAATTATATCAATGTAGGTTGGAGCAGTAAAGAAAAAGGGTAGTGGAGTGCATGAGTATCTGGATCGATATTTAGAATAACGTCCCGTTATATTAGGCAACTAAAACAAAAATTTCGATTGTAGCATTTACCGACCTGACACTACCAACGACGAAAACCGTTTCTTCAAACACTTACTGATTTCCCCCGCCGACTTCTCCAAACAAGAGCTAGCCCTTTTTTTATTGAAGAGAGTATTCTCTAGCATAATGAATGGGAGAGTAGTTAGTCAGATCTTTATATGAAATTGCCCTTCTACCCTAACCCAGGCACACATCTACACACACACACACACACACATTAACAATCGTTATATCAGTCTTTCATCAGTCTACAATGAATAGTTTCTGTTCAGTACCATGTCAATTTTCTGCAGTGCCTGATGACTGAACACTAGACCCCACTTATATTATTCCGACAATGTGAGTCTGACCTCCTATGTAAACCTAGGAGATTCAAGAGGTAAGTACACAAGGAGCATGTGTTTAGGATTCAACACAACACTATCCTCCAACTAAAGAACACTAAACTGGGGATGGAAATGAAAAGACCTCTCACTACTTCAACTTACTTTAAGTCACTCTCGATTTCTTCATTCAAAATTAAGAGGACAGGCTGGAGATGCTATAGTGGTTAAGTGGCTTTATGCGAAATAGCAATGCGATGATGATGTGAATTCAATCCCCAGAACCCCATATAAATGGGGAATGGTAGATATCTATCTGCTGAAACGCTATACTTACTTAGGTAAATAACAGGACAAGGAGGGAAGCACACCGATAAGCTTACGTCAGCTGCCTGAGGGTTTCGCAGCAAGCCTACAAACCAACTCAACCCCTGCCTGCAGCAGCAAGCGGTACGACAATGACAGCCAAAGCATTGTCCTCCGATCCCTTGCACATGCACATCACACCTCTAGCACATAGCACCCCAATACACGCCTGCATATTTCAGACACCCGTAGAAAAAATTTATTAAGAGGAATATATGATCACAAAGAAATCATGGGAAAATCAGTTCTAAATAAAGCTTTAATACTTCTTAAGTGCCAATCTACCGGTTTGATTGGACTTCTTTCTTCTATTCTTTCCTCTTCTTTCTTCTTTTCTTTGGCTTTCCTTCTTTTCTTTTCTTCTTTCTTCTTTCCTTCTTTCTTTTCTTCTTTCTTTCCGATGCGATCCAATCCGCCTAGCCTATTTACTTCTGCCATGGCGAGAATGTACTCATACATGCACAATTGGCACCCATGTGATTTTGCACACGCGCATGGGTCGAGATACCCAGCAGTACAGGGTTGGTCAGCAGAGAATGGAGGGTTTAAGTATTCCCTTCCGTGTCTGGAACTGGAGGTCTCCTGAATTGGAGTTACAGATGTTCTAAGTGCCACGTGGGTGCGGGAGATCGAAAACCCAGTTCCTCTGCGAAGAGAGCATCGGTCTTAACCTTTAGGATATCTCTCCAGCCCGGGAATGTACTCGATAAGAATTGAGCAAGCTTCTTTTAGTCAAGGTACAAGAAAAGGGTCATGTAGATAAATCCATAACTCAAGAGGTTCACTTAGAAACAAGCTAATAGAAAGGATAACATTGCTTGCTCAAGTTAAGGCAGAAGTCAGTCCGTACAGAACCTTGTCTGTATTTTAAAGTTCATTCCACACCTCATTGCTTTATTGGAGACATCGTTATCCTAAAGCAGCGTCTTGATACTTACCTTCTTACTCACTAGTTACAAAGAAAGCTACTATGTTAAAAAATTAATAAGTGGCCCAAGGAGTAACTCAGATTTATGGGCGGCCTATGCACAAAGCACGGGTCAGTATCAAGCTCAATAAATGCTTTGTCCTTGTTAAAATTACCAGATGCAAACAACACTTAAATGATTGATATCCACACTAAAATACAAAAAATTATATCTATGGTCTTAAAATATTTATCAACACTGGTGGGAAGAGGACTAGCGGTTAAGGCGCGCCTAGACGTCCAGTACAGAGACCCTTTATCCCCCACACCACAAGCACATGAGAATCTGCTGTCTATCTGAACTTCCCTAATTCAGGAGAACCCAGTCCAGGTGAACCAACCCTTTCTGATCTCCTCATGCACGACTATGGTGCACATGAACTTTGCATACAGGCATACATTCATCAACATTACAGAAATAAAAAATACATAAAAAATATTCTATAACTTAAATAAATTAACTAAAATTCTACGTTGGGCTGAGAGAGGCCATCCTCCCAGTTAGAGCAGGCGACTGCTCTTCGAACGACAGACGGTTCGATTCATAGAGACCCAACATGGAGTATACAGAACGTTCTTAAGCGCAGGCTGTTCACTGAACGCAGGAGCCTCTTAACTCCTTAGCACCTGATAGCAACAAGCGAGAATGATCTCATGTGTAAATGCCAGGCCTGTCACAGACAAGAGTCCAGTCCATTGGATCTCTTACAGCGAAACTCTTTGTCTCAAAAAACACAAAAGAGTAGAGATAGATGAGAAAGAGAAGAACAGCGAGGAAGAGAAAGACACGAATAAGCAGATAATATTTCCCATACTGACCACCTTACACACACCCCTAGGAATTTATCAACTTTATGAATACAGATATTCTTCGAGAGTTTTTAATTTGTTTGCTCTCATCTTGAATTCTTTTAAAGTCTTATTGACCATTAGTCCTTGATAAACAACTCTGTAACCATTGCCTTAAGATTCAAAAGACGGCTCATCTCTCCCCAGATAGCTCTGTCACAACCATGCCCAACCTGAACTCACTCTTTGGTTTTGTTAAGTAGAGTATCTCAAAACATATAACCATCAGTAGAGTGATAATATATCTTGGTTATTGTTTTCTAAATCCATTTACAACATCAATTTTCGAGCCGCACGGCGCGCCAACGCCTTATATCCTAGCACTAGGCTGGAGCGCGAGAGGCTGATCTTTGTGAGTCAAGGCCAACCTGGTCTACGAGTGAGTTCCAGGACACTGCTACATTAACCTTGTTTCAAAAAGACCATAAAAAAAAAATAAAATATATTTTTTTGTTTATTTTTTTTTATTCTGGTCTTTTTTTTCCTCAGTTTCTGTTTTACTTAGTTTCTGTTTTTTCTTTGTAGTAAAAATTTGTTATAATGAAGTAATATCCACATAAGTTGCTTATAGACATTTGTTAATGGTGTGTGCACATTCTATTTTATGTGACGTCTGTATGTTGGCAGCTAGGAGTTTATTACTCTTACTATTTTTATTTTTATTAAAAACATTTTTAAATTTTTTTTTATTATTATTATATAATAAATATAATAAAGGGATCATGCTCTTGCATAGGACCCAGGCCTGATCCCCGTCACCCACATGCATGCATGAATGAACCGTCTGTTAACTCCAATTCCAGAGAACTCCAGTTTCATCCAGGGAATCGACACCTTCTTCTGACCTCAAAAGCATTGCACAACATGAGTACAATTACATACACTCAGGCAAAAACACTCATACAAACACACAAAATAAATAATTTAAAAATTATTTCTAAAAAAAATCTTAAACTTTTTTTATTTTAGTTCTTTCTTTTTTTTTTTTCTTTTTTCTTTTTCTGAACAGGGTCTCCTGTAGCCCAACTGTACCTGGAACTCACTTCTATAGACCAGGCTAGGCCTTTGAATCACAAAATCCGCCTGCTCTGCCCCCAAGTCTAGGATTAAATGCTGCACCACACGCCTGGCTAATATATAGTTTCTTTTATGTTTATGTGTGTCTTTCCTACATGTACGTAAGTGCACACATGCGTACAATCCACACCCAGGCAACAAGTTGCCATCGGATTCCCTGGACTTGGGGTTACAGACGGTTCTAAGCCAAAATGTGGGTGCTGGAAATAAAACCCAGGTCCTCTGCCAGAACAGCCAATGCTCTAATAACCATCTTGAGCATCCTCTTCACCTCTCATTTTATTTTAGTTTTGAGACAAGTTCTCTAGTTCTGCTACACTGGCTAGCCAGCTAGACCCTGAGAGGAAGGCTTCTCTACCTCCTAGTAGGGCTTCTTCACCTCCTAGTGCTGAGTTCACGGATCAAGACATCCTGTAGTTTTTTTTTTTTTATTTTTATTTTGTTATTTTGGCTTTTCGAGCAGAGTCTCCTCTGCTTACCCCAGCTGTCTGAAACCTCACTCTAGATCCAGCTGGCCTTGGCCTATGAACTCCAAATCCGTCTCGCTTCTACCAAGTGCCTAGTATTAAATCGTGCTCGCACCTACGGCCCGCCGACAGCATTCTATTTTACAAACTCATGGGATAAAAAACTGAGTACAAACTATAGACATTACTTACCTGGATGTGCTTTCACAAACTCCATATGAATCTTATATACCTCAAAATAGAATTTAACTTAAAAATTAATTCATCTTTTAGAATATTTATTACATGCAACAAAATTAAATTATTATATTAATTAGAGGGATCAAAAATGTAAAGCTTACTTTATATCTATGTAATTCTTTTCCCTTTCCTTTCTTTGATTAAATGTGAGTTCGTAATATTCAAATCAGTTTCTATAACAAACCAACTGAATTGATTCGGGACATCCAGACATGAGAAAATATGCTAAGCATAAAAGGATTGATGTCAAACGACGTTTTGATTTTGCTGCAGCTTACTCTTATATTATACGCACTTGATGATGACCATCATCAAGCAGATACTTGAGGCCAACAATGCTTCGATAAACATCAAGGAAAGTATTATATTAAAATTATATAATAATCTGATATTTTGTGCAGATATAATATGGGATTGATAAAAATCTTTTTTTTATTGATGATTTTTTGTTTTCAGACTAAACTGATTAACCCACTCCCCCTCCCTGACTCACCTCCAGATTCATGCATTTCTACACAACGAACTAATACATCTGAACTGCTGAGAACTATCCCTCCAGCCTAATAAAATATTTTTTACTTATAAATTCTTGCAAGGAAAAAAACATATTCAGAGATAGATTCATTGAACTGAATTCTGCCTTTTAGTATATTACAAAATATTTAAGCTTGCCGGACGCGGTGTGCATGCCTTTAATCCAGCACTTGGAGCAGAGGCAGGAATCTTTGTGAGTTCAAGCCAGCCTGGTCTACAGAGTGATTCCAGGACAGCTGCAGCTATAGGGAGATGCTGGAGAACCTTTTTCAAAAAGCCAAAAAAAAATTGTATATATATATTATCTAATAATATATAAATAAAAGTACAAATGTTAAGATATAATTTGGTATTTCAGATAAATTATGTTGCAGATAAATTATAAAAAACAATGGAAAACCAGGGCCTACAGAGATGCTCATTGGGCTTTAAGGATGCTAGAGTGCTTGCTGCCCCTCCACAGGATTGGAATTTGGTTCCCAGCAACCATATCAAGTGGTTCAAACCACCTGTTACTCTAGCTGCAGGGCAATCCAACACCCTTTTCTGGACTCCACAAGCACCTTACAGTGCATAGACACACACAATTAAAAACAAACAAATGAGGGGCAGGAATGTGGCTTAGTAGAGACAGAATACTTGTCCCATTTGCACAGGCCCTGAGTGTGATCCTCAGCACCACATAAAACAAGATGGTGCATACCTGTTATCACAGCACCTGGGAGGGAGGTAGAAGCAGGTGGATCAGAAGTTCAAAGTCATCCTTGAGTTCAAGAACAGCCCAGGCTACATGAAGTCCTGCTTTTAAAAACAAAAACCAAAAAAACAGGGGTACAGGGAGTTCTGAAGAGATGGCTTTGTTGGGAAAGTGCTTGTTTTACAAGTTCTGTTTGGAACCCCAGCACCCACATAAAAGATGCCATAATGTGTGCATATAGTCTTAGTACTAGAGATCCTGGCCAGTTAGTCTAGGTGAATCATGGAGCTTCAGGTTCAGTGAGAGACCCTGTCTCAAAACACCAAGTGGAAGCTGTGTGTGGTGGGGCACGCCTTTAATCCTAGCACTTGGGAGGCAGAAGCAGGTGGATCTCTGTGAGTTCAAGGTCAGCCTCGTCTACATAGTGAGTTCCAGGACAGCTGGGGCTACAGGGAGACCCCATCTCAAAAAGACAAAAAAAAAAAAAAACCCCAAACCCCAAAACAATAAAAAACACCAAGTGGTGAATAATAGAGGAAGATACCTGATGTTGATGTCTAGCTTCTACATGTGCACACACATGTCTGAACATCTTTGTACACACATATACATGCAAAAACAGAGATATAGGCACACACCCCACATACACCAAAATAGAGACCAATAATGCTTAATTAAGATGAAAGGCAATCAATTAGGTATGGTGGCTCATGCCTATAATCTCAACACTTGGGAGGCTGAGGCAGGAGGATCGCCAACAGGTTCAAAAACAGCCTTGGCTGTATAGCAAGACTTTGTCTCAAACAAGATGAAGAGAAAATGTGAAGAATTGCAAGGTTTAGGGTAATTGGACAAAAGGAATAAAACCAAATAAAGTTAGCTATAAATTATTTATCTACTGTATTGAAATCTGTCATATTTAACTTAAAATAACCAAATCATAGATCTGAAATGCATACCTGCACATAGTAGTGGATGCATCTGACACAAACCTTATCTTTTCAAATGCACAGTTAATCCAGCTTCATATTCTTTGCCAAAAGAATAAATGCCTTTCCAATAGTTCCATAGGAAATTGTCTGCTAGTATATTATAGTTAAAATTTCCTATGATTTTTCTAGATAAAGAGCCTGCCTGCCTTCTTTCCATCTATCCCTACTTGATAGCTATTAACTGTGCTGCATGTATATCCAAATTGTATCTATATTCACTCATGTATTTTAAGTAACTAGTTTAAATTGCAATGAAATTGCACCCTGTGTTTTGCATTCATTTTGCTGAACCCTTCCACTGCAGTCTCAGTACTTATTCAATGCTTGCTAGTGGATTACTTACAGCTATCCTACTCAAGTGATCATGTAAATCCTTCTTTCATTTTGAGAATTGTAGGTTTTGAATACCGAAAACATTTTTATAATATCGATATTATCACAGTGTTATGGTTCTGACATTGTTTTTTATTAAAACTTGCCATTTATAGGAATTTAGACTTGAATCACTTTTAAATCTCACTAGGTGTTGAAGCTTTGTGCCTGATGGATAGGTGTGAATGGTAGGTTTTTGCTTTATTGTTGAGTTTAATATTAAGGGCTGATTCTAGCTATATTCCCCCTCTCCCCCCAGTGTTTCTCAAGATTAACTAAAAGATACTGCTCCTCTAACAAATTTTATATAAATGCAGTAAGTTATTTTTCTTGAACTTGAAATCATGGCTGTATTATAAAAGAAACTAAATAAGAGACTTTTATAAACCTATTTTCATTAATATAAAATAGTTGGCAGCTTGCATGTTTAACTAATGGCAGAATGTAAGGCTTTTTTCATATGAAAGTTAATTTCCTTTTTAATTTGAAGCATCACAGTTGTAGTTCGGATACTGACTGGTGTTTTTCTTTTGATCCCATGTTATCATGGGAAAGGAGGAAGATTCTTGCTTTTTAGATTTTTTTTTTTGAGCTAATCCAGGGCCTCATATATGCTAAGCACATACACCACATTGATAGCTTTGCCTCCAGTCCCAGTTATTATAGGGTTTTGGGAATGAGTAGAGAAATACCTGTGTTCTGTGAACCACAGGTAAATGTTCATGTTTCTTTAGAACTAATTTTAATCTAATAATTAAACATTTCCAATGTAATTTTGTATGAAATGCACAGAGCTTCAATAAAACATTGGCTTTGAAAAAAAATTTCCACATAAGGTATCTGAGTATGTCTGATGGCAGAAACCATTTTACAATTTAAAAAACTACTTATCATATAGATTTACCATGGTCATTGCTATTATTAGGAAACAATCAATAATTTAGTGTCAAAATTGGCTGCTATAATTGGTAAACGAGGGGTGGAATGGGTAGTGGAATGGATAAAAGCCTCCTGCTGGGTGTAAAGGAGTACCTGATACTAGACTTTGGTCCTTCTAAGAACAACTGTAAGATGTGGAGAAGGAATGCCCACTGATTGAAGGCATAAATGAATACTCCACAAAGCCTAGATGAGAAAATTGAGAAAGCCTGTTCTAAGGCTTTGACATGAGCCTTTTCTCTTCCTTTCTTTTCTTTTTTTTTCTTTCACACTGGATAATGAATCCAGGACCTTGCATATGCTAGGCAAGTATTTTACCACTGAGCTACATACTCAGCCCAAGAATCTAATCACAATTGGCACTTAAAGGAATTTTTGACTTACATGTGGTATGAACGAAGAGAAATTCAGCAGAAATTAACTCTGAGTACCTTAAAAGTTAGCCATAGATCTTGCCAGCATCATAAGGCTTTAGGACAATATTTGAGGGTCAACCAAGTAAGAGGGAAGTAGAAAGCAGTCCAAGCTTCCAGAATGGTTGCTGCTTTTTAGAGATAAGAATGAACAATGTTGCTCAATCTCAACAGGATCAAAGTAATCTCTATATGTCCTGTTTGTTTCCAGAAGAGTATCAAATCCTCTGTATCAGAAAATTTTTTACTGAACTTTTATAAAATTTCATTTGCAGTGCATTACATTTAATCAGAAGCAATTAGCTTGGGGCTGGGAAAATGGCCCTAAAGTTAAAGTGCTTGTTATGCTAGGGTGAGGCAGAAAAGGCCTTTCATAAAATTCAACATTCCTTTATGTTTAAAGTCCTAGAGGGACTTGGACTGGAGGGAACATACTTCAACATAATTAAAGCTATATACAACAAACCCATAGCCAACATCATTTTAAATGGAGAGTTTAGATCCCCTGAACTCTCATAAATGCCAGGTGATCATGGTAACCTAACTGTAATTCCAGCCTTGGAAGACAGAGATGGGATCCCCAGAGCAAGCTGACTAGTGAGACTAGCCATATTGATAAGCTCTGGGTTTGATTGAGAGACCATGCCTCAGTGAATAAGGTGGAAGAGTGATTGAGGATGATTCCTGTCATCAGCCTCAGCCTCCACATGCACAAACATGTGTGTCCACACACATGTAAAACAAACACATACCACACATATGCATATGTACATATATTTCAAAATTTAAAAGGAGGGGGAAGAGATTATCAGGCTTGCCAAGAAGCAGGACTGAATGACCGAAAACCACGACAAAAAAGGCTCATGTTAGAAACTCACCCACGAGCCAGGTGTGGTGGCGCACACCTTTAATCCTAGCTTGTGAGTTCAAGGCCAGCCTGGTCTACAGAGTGAGTTCCAGGACACCTGGGGCTACAGGGGAACCCTGACTTGAAAAGGCACACACACACACACACACGCACACACACACACACACACACACACACACACAAAATAATAATAACAATAATAATAATAATAATAATTATTTTTTGTTTTACACTTTTTTTGGTATTTTTGAGACAGGGTCTCCCTTTTAGTGCCAGGTGTCCTGGAGCTCACTCTGTAGACCAGGCTGGCCTTGAACCCACAGAGATCCACCTATCTCTGCCTCCCAGNAATATATAAAAACCAATAATAACGTTAAGTAGCTATAAATTATTATCTACTGTATGAAATCTGTCTATTTAAAACTTAAAATAACCAAATCATTAGATCTGAAATGCATACTGCACATAGTAGTGGATGCATCTGACACAAACCTTATCTTTAAAATGTCACATTATCCAGCTTCATATTCTTTGCCAAAAGAATAAATGCCTTTCCAATAGTTCCATAGGAAATTGTCTGCTAGTATATTATAGTTAAAATTTCCTATGATTTTTCTAGATAAAGAGCCTGCCTGCCTTCTTTCCATCTATCCCTACTTGATAGCTATTAACTGTGCTGCATGTATATCCAAATTGTATCTATATTCACTCATGTATTTTAAGTAACTAGTTTAAATTGCAATGAAATTGCACCCTGTGTTTTGCATTCATTTTGCTGAACCCTTCCACTGCAGTCTCAGTACTTATTCAATGCTTGCTAGTGGATTACTTACAGCTATCCTACTCAAGTGATCATGTAAATCCTTCTTTCATTTTGAGAATGTAGGTTTTGAATACCGAAAACATTTTATAATAGTCGATATTATCACAGTGTTATGTTCTGACATGTATTTTTATTAAAACTTGCCATTTATAGGAATTTAGACTTGAATCACTTTTAAATCTCACTAGGTGTTGAAGCTTTGTGCCTGATGGATAGGTGTGAATGGTAGGTTTTTGCTTTATTGTTGAGTTTAATATTAAGGGCGATTCTAGCTATATTCCCCCTCTCCCCCCAGTGTTTCTCAAGATTAACTAAAAGATACTGCTCCTCTAACAAATTTTATATAAATGCAGTAAGTTATTTTTCTTGAACTTGAAATCATGGCTGTATTATAAAAGAAACTAAATAAGAGACTTTTATAAACCTATTTTCATTAATATAAAATAGTTGGCAGCTTGCATGTTTAACTAATGGCAGAATGTAAGGCTTTTTTCATATGAAAGTTAATTTTCCTTTTTTTAATTTGAAGCAATCACGTTTGTATGTTCGGATACTGACTGTGTTTGTTTTTCTTTTGATCCATGTTATCATGGGAAGGAGGACGATTACTTGCTTTTTAGCTTTTTTTTTTAGCTAACCTAGGGCCTCATATATGCTAAGCACATACACCACATTGATAGCTTTGCCTCCAGTCCCAGTTATTATAGGGTTTTGGGAATGAGTAGAGAAATACCTGTGTTCTGTGAACCACAGGTAAATGTTCATGTTTCTTTAGAACTAATTTTAATCTAATAATTAAACATTTCCAATGTAATTTTGTTATGAAATTGCACAGAGCTTCAATAAAACATTGGCTTGTGAAAAAAAATTTCACACAAGGTGGATCTGAGTAATGTCTGTGGCAGAAACCATTTAAATTTAAAAAATACTTATCATGAATGATTTACCATGGTCATTTGCTATTATAGGGAAACAATCAATAATTTAGTGTCAAAATTGGCTGCTATAATTGGTAAACGAGGGGTGGAATGGGTAGTGGAATGGATAAAAGCCTCCTGCTGGGTGTAAAGGAGTACCTGATACTAGACTTTGGTCCTTCTAAGAACAAAACTTGTAAGATTGTGGAGCAAGGAAGTGCCCACTGATTGAAGGCATAAATGAATACTCCACAAAGCCTAGATGAGAAAATTAGAAACCTGTTCTAAGCTTTGGACATTGAGCCTTTTCTCTTCCTTTCTTTTCTTTTTTTTTCTTTCATCTTCCACTCGATAAAATGCATCCAGCGACTTGCATATGCTAGGCAGGGTATGTTTGCCACTGAGCTACATACTCAGCCCAAGAATCTAATCACAATTGGCACTTAAAGGAATTTTTGACTTACATGTGGTATGAACGAAGAGAAATTCAGCAGAAATTAACTCTGAGTACCTTAAAAGTTAGCCATAGATCTTGCCAGCATCATAAGGCTTTAGGACAATATTTGAGGGTCAACCAAGTAAGAGGGAAGTAGAAAGCAGTCCAAGCTTCCAGAATGGTTGCTGCTTTTTAGAGATAAGAATGAACAATGTTGCTCAATCTCAACAGGATCAAAGTAATCTCTATATGTCCTGTTTGTTTCCAGAAGAGTATCAAATTCCTCTGTATCAGAAAACTTTTTTACTGAACTTTTATAAAATTTCATTTGCAGTGCATTACATTTAATCAGAAGCAATTAGCTTGGGGCTGGGAAAATGGCCCTAAAGTTACAAGTGCTTGTTATGCAGGGTGAGGCGCAAAAGGCCTTTCATAAAATTCAACATTCCTTTATGGTTTAAAGTCCTAGAGGGACGTTGACTGGAGGGGGAAAACAGACTTCAATCGATAATAAAGCTATATAAAAAACCATAGCCAACACATTTAAATGAGAGTTTAGATCCCCTGAACTCTCATAAATTGCCAGGTGCACATGGTAACCTAATGTAATATGCCATCTTGGAAGACAGAGATGGATCCCCAGAGCAAGCTGGACAGTGAGACTAGCTCATATTGATAGTGCTCTGGGTTTGATGGAGACGCATGCCAATCGATGAAAGAGGTGGAACGAAGGAGTGAGGATGATTCCTGTCATTTAGCCTCAGCCTCGCACATGCACAAACATGTGTTTGTCCCAAACACATGTAAAACCAACACATACCAACACATATGCATATGTACATATATTTCAAAATTCTAAAAGGGGGGGAAGATGATTATCAGGCTTGCCACAGAAGCAAGGACTGAATGACCGAAAACCACGACAAAAAAGGCTCATGTTAGAAACTCACCCACGAGCCAGGTGTGGTGGTGGCCACACTTAATCCTCTCAGCTTGTGAGTTCAAGGCCAGCCTGGTCTACGAGTGAGTTCAGGATACTCTGGGGTACAGGGCTCTGCACTAAAAGGCAACACACAAACAAAAAACCTCCACCCACACACCACACACACACCCACACCACAACAATAATTACATAACAATATACTAATTAATAATAAAATTTAAATGTTAAAATAATAAAAATTTAAAACCTAGCCACCTGGATGGCAGGGTAGGCAATGATCTCTGTGGTTCAAGACCATCCTCGTTGGTCTACAGATTGAGTTTCCAGGGGATAGTAGGGAGCTACAGGGAAGACTCTGTTCCTCAAAATGAAAAAAGAGTATCAGAGTTGGGAGAACAGGTGAGGGGCTACGGAGGAAGAACCTGTCAAAAAGGAACTACAAGGAAGAGAAGGAGGCGAGGAAGGAGGAAGGAAGGAAGGAAGGGAAGGAAGGAAGGAAACGAGACGGGTCAATAAGATAAAATGGAGAAGAAAGAAAGAAAAGAAGACTAAGCAATGTTAAGAAAGAAAGAAAGAGAAAAAAAGAAAGGAAGAAAATAGAATAGAAAAAAGAAATAGATAATAATAATAGGGGAGAAGAGAAAGAAATGAAGAAAAAAGAAAGAAACTCACCCGAAGGCTACTCACATAGCTGCTTTAATCAGGCTGTGTCCACTCATCTCGCACTCCTTTTATTTCTGTATGTGTATGACTGTACTGTCTGCATGCAAGTCTGTGCACCGTGTCTGTGCAATGCTGTGGAGGTCAGACAGTGGGTGTCGGATTCCCCTTGGAACTGAGTTCTCCGGAATTGGAGTTTCAAGACGGCTTCTCGCGCCGCCATGTGGCTGCTGGCGGATCGAACCCAGGTCCTCTGTAAGAGCTGTCGGCGCTCTTAACCGCTAGGCCATCTCTCCAGCTCCTCTCCACTCCTTTTAAAATATAGTGCTTGAAACTTTCTAGAGTAATAAGATGAGAAAGAAATTAAAGGAGTGCTAATTAGAAAAGAAAAGGTTGGGCTGGAGAGATGGCCTAGCGGTTAAGAGCACCAGCTGCTCTTACAGAGGACCCGGGTTCCATCCCCAGCACCCACATGGCGGCTGAGAAACGTCTTTAGCTCCAGTTTCAAGGGAATCCAACACCCTCTTCTGACCTCTGTGGCACTGCATGACACGGGTGCACAAATCTACATGCAGACAGTACATTCATACACATAAAAAAATAAAAAATTTTAGCCGGGTGTGGTGGCGCACGCCTTTAATCCTAGCACTTGGGAGGCAGAGGCAGGCAGATCTTTGTGAGTTCAAGGCCAGCCTGGTCTACAGAGTGAGTTCTAGGACAGCTGGGACTTCAGGGAGACCCTGTCTCGAAAAGACCAAAAAAAATAAAAATAAAAAATAAATAAATAAATAAATAAATAAATAAATAAAAATAAATAAAAATTTTTTAAAAAGAATAGGTCAAATTATCCCTTTTTGCAGATGATATTATACCTAAGGGATGCCAAAAATTTCACCAGAAAACTCCTAGAAACAATTAACAGTTTCAGTAAAGTGGGAGGTTATAAAATTAATCTACAAAGATCATGCCAATAACAAATATTTGAAGGAGTACATGGAAACCCCCCATTCACAATAGCCTCAAAAATAAATAATAATATAAAATAAAAATCTCAGAACAAACCTGACCAAAGACATTAAAGATCTCTACAATGAAAATTTTAAGTCTTTGAAGAAGATTGAGGAAGACACCAGAAGATGGAAGCCCCCCCGCCCCCATACTCATGGATTGGAAGAATTAATATAGAAAAATGACCAGGTTGGGCATAGTGGTGCTTGCCTTTAATCCCAGCACTCAGGAAGCAGAGACAGGCGGATCTTTGTGAGTTCAAGGCCAGCCTGATCTACAGAGTGACCTCCAGGCCAGCTGGGACTAAAGGGAAAGCCTGTCTCAAAAATACAAAAAAAAAAATGACCATCTTACTCAAATTAATATATAGATTCAATGCAATCCCAGTCAAAATCCCCATAACTTTCTTCACAGAGTTAGAAAAAAAAAAAATAGAAAAATTCATTCAGAAACACAAAAGAACCTGGATAGCCATAGAGTAACCTGAGCACAAAGAGTAATGCAGGGGAGATTACTATACCAGATTTCAACTATATTACAGAGCTGCAGTCATAATAACAGCATAGTACTGGCACAAAAATAGACCCATAGATCAATGGAACAAAATTGAAGACCCAAACTTGAGTACATGCAATTTCAGCTGCCTGATACTTGACAGAGGGGCCAAGAACACTCAATGCGGGGAAAGGCAGTATCTTCAGCAAATGATGCTGGCAAAATTGGATCACCACTTGTAGAACAATGAATCTAAACCCTTATGTTTCAACTTGCACAAACATCAGCTCTAAATGGATCAAAGACCTCAACGTGAAACCTGAAACTCTGAAAATGTTAGAAGAAAACATTAGCAATAACCTATACAATATAGGTGTAGGAAAAGGCTTTCTAAATCAGGCACAGGAAATAGGTCAACAATCAATAAACGGGACCTCATTAAACTAAAAGGCCTCTCTGTACAACAAAGGAAATGAAGTGAAGCCGGGCGTGGTGGCACATGCCTTTAATCCTAGCACTTGGGAGGCAAAGGCAGGTGGATCTCTGTGAGTTCAAGGCCAGCTTGGTCTACATAGTGAGCTCCAGGCCAGCTGGGACTACAGGGAGACCCTGTCTCAAAAATGCCAAAAGGAAAAACAAAAAATAACCGAGACCGAAACTTAGCAGAAATCACACAACAAACTCAAAAGGGAAAATACTGTTTTAGGAAATAAAATGTATTTCAGGAAAATACTATTAATAGGAATAGTGAGGTCCATAACCTTTTAACTCAGGATGGTCAGGTCTATGCCTCCAGCTATGTGGTACAGTAGCCATACAGACAGTGTTTTGTTGCCAGGTAGGCTGATGTGACTAGGAGAATTATAGAAATACCCTATCCATAGGGTGCTGAAGAAAACAGTTCTGGCTTCTCTGGCAAAACAAATAAAAATCAGAGAATATCATCGTTGCCCTTTGTAAGGCTGAAATGCTAGCTGGAATAGTTAGGCAACTGTCAAACATTTAAAGGGAGATCTGTAGAATGAGGTAGGCATGGGAAGCTTTGAAAGGCTGCAGGTATACCCGGGCCCTATGATGCTACACAAAGCCACGGTTTTGCACATGCTCTGAAGGGATGAGAGGGTCCCAGTTAACTACTACTCGTTCTTGAAGTTGAGACTCCATAGTAGTGCTACAACATATTGCTTAAAACACCCAGTTCTCAACCAAAAATTACATGCAAAACTAACCAAACCAACCAACCAACAAGCAAACATACAAGAAAGTATAGCAAAAAATTTTAAGCAGCCAGGAGCAAATTGTGTGTGTTAGGGTGAGAAGATGATGGATTTAATAGAGACTTTAAATTAGTTATTAAAATTATGTTCAAAGGAGGCTGGAGACAGGGCTCATTGGTTAAGAGCACTGGCTACATTTGCAGAGGACCCAGGTTCACTTCTCAGCACCAACATGGCAGCTAACAACCATCTATAGCTCCAGTTCCAAGGGATTCGACACCCTCTTCTGGCATCAGTGGGCATTGCATGCACCTGCTGCACCTATATATAGACCAACCACACATAAAAATAAAATGTTCAAAGGTCTAAAGGAAATGTGTTTAAAGAATTAAATTATTACAAAACTAAAATTCAGTAAAGAGGTAAAATGTGAGAATCAATACAGAGAATCAATAAAAACATACCAAATAGAGAATCGATAAAGACATCACCTTTTTGTTTTTAATTTAGAGTTTCTAGGCCGGGTGTGGTGGCACACGCCTTTAATGCCAGTACTTAGGAGGCAGAGGCAGGTGGATCTCTGTGAGTTCAAGACCAGCCAGCTACAAAGTGAGTTCCAGACAAATGGGGCTGTAGGGAGATCCTGTCTCAAAAACACCAAAAAAAAAAAAAAAAACACCTGAGAGAATCATATTAGTCTAACAGTCTTTTGACAAAATGTAAAGATAATACCTCTACGTGAGTCCATATGGAAAGATGAAGGCTGCATATCAAGAAATAGTACCACACAGGAGAAACCTTTGAGTTGTTGGCCAGGATAGTCCAAGAGACTCCCAAAATTATACAGGCTATTGCCATAGCCCTTGATTGCCTCCCAGAACCTGAAGGTAAGACCCTATTGCTGAAGACTGGACATACTTCGAAGACTGGATCTTGAGCAGTGGAGCTGGATCTGACCCGGAAACCACCACTCCTGAAGTCTAGCTCTCATAGCTGTGAAGAGCACTATGCAAGCCACTAAGGGAGATCATCAATCAGTGATCCAACATCAGCCTCAAGACCAAATATCCACGTTAATGACCAGCATAGCAGAGCATACGACATTAGTGCAATAGCAACACTTCTATCTTGGGGGAAATCAATGCCTAACCCACTGAGTGGGCCTTAGGTCCAATTGGTCATAGATCTTAGACAGTTCTACAAGGTAGGTACATCCCTAGGCTAAGGTAACATTTTACTAACTCCAAAAGAAACATCCTTATATTTACAGACAAATATCCCAGACACCACTCAGAAAAGAAGCTGCTTTTGCTTCAGATGAGAATAATACAGTCCCAAGCTGGACGCACAGACATGGCCTGTGAATGGCTCATGCCTAGGCGACACATCTACAATGCAGCCCCTATACACAAGACCCAAGCATCATAGAACAAGGACCCAAGAAGGAAGCTCCTCCATGCAACAGGAGACCAGGAACCCAAAAGGGCCTGAATGGCCAAACCATGAAGATTAGGAGCTACAGAGTGCAATTCCATGGATAGGATGCCTATCTTCAGCTTCACCCACCCAGGGCTCAGGGAACATTGCAGAAGAGGGGGCAGAAAGATTGTAAGAGCCAGGTAGGTGATGCAAGACCAAATGGAAATGAATCCTACAAGCTCCTGGAACCCGGTTCATATGAACCTACAGTATTAGTGTCAGCATGCACAAGACCCATGCTAGCTCAGCTACACAAAAACCCAGTGCAGAACTGTAGAAATGGGTAGCAGAGCCCAACCTTGGCTGAGGAAATATTGGCAGCAGATGGTGGTCAGATGCAATGTGACAGCCACCTTACTCTCCTACACCATGCCTTCCCTGGCACAATGAACTGTATCATCTAGAACTCGCTTCTGTTATGAAAATTTTATACAGTTGATGGCCATCTTCAGGATAGCTATTTATAATTGTATCAGGCTGCCATAATTAAATGTTTCTGTTCTTCTGGAGATGGTCTTCTGAGATAAGATGTCAGGATGGCTGGGTTCCTGTGTGGGTGTTTTGGTGATGTGTAGATTGGCAGCTCTCTTTTTTTGTTCTCATATGGTTTTTGGCTGGTGTATGCAAATAGCAAGAGAGAAATCTCCCTTTCTGGTTAAGGCCGCTTATCAGGTTTCAACCTTTCTCAAGTGACCTGAGTGGGAGGAATGACATCTTGTGAACTTTTGAAGATCATATCTGGAACGTATTTGAACTTCTGCTCTGTGTAAAAAGTAGTGGGACATTATAGTATATAACAAGAGTCTCAGATGAAGAGGAATGGAGAGACAAAAAATTTGGAGGCATTGAGGCTAAAGGCCTTCGCAGATCTGGGGAGACTTACAAACCCAAACCTTGAAGGAGTGGAATAAAACAAGCATGCATGACTTAAAAAAAAAAAAAAAGCTGGGGCTGGAGAGCTGGCTCAGCGGTTAAGAGCGCCAACTGCTCTTGCAGAGGACCAGTGTTCAATTCCCAGCACCCACATGGCGGCTAAGGACCATCTTTAACTCCAGTTCCAAGGGAATCCGACACCCTCTTCTGACCTCCGCTGCATTGCAGGACACGGGTGCACAAACCTACATGCAGACAGTACACATACACATAAAAAATAAAAAAATGAAAAAAAAGCACTTGCTGTTCTTGCAGAGGACCTGGGTTTGGTTGCCTGCACCCACATGGCAGTTCACAACCATCTGTAACTTCAGTTCCAGAGTATCTGTCACCCTCTTTTGGCATCTATAGGCACTAGGCCTGGTGCTCATACATACATACATTCAGGCAAAGCACTCATACATATAATCTTAAAAAACAAGACCAAAGTCTTAAGGCTATCTTTTAACTGTGATCTTCTAAAGCAAAAGAAAGCAAATTCTATACTTCCAACATAAATGGAATAGAGTAAACATTCCCATTCCAAAATTAAAGAATGGGGTATAACAAGGAAGTATCAGATCAAAGCAAGCCCAAAACCCATCAAGGAAAACACCAAGTCTTGAAAGTCCACTTAGTATCTGAGGTTCCAATAGAATGACCATAGCTCCAAAAGGCAATACACACAGCCTCTCTCTTGGCCTAACTTCATTCCGTGCTTGCAGTTTTCTTAGGTAGGCATCTCATGGTTCTAGCATCCTTAACATCATGAGATTGGAGTTTAGGCTTCACTTTGTTTCATGCAGTAGCCTTTCAGGACCTCCTTGCAGGGGGTCCTGCCAATTGAATGACCTCAAGAGGTTCTCTGGAACTCAGACTCAAAACTCCATGATCATCTCAGTCTTGCATTTTTCATGCTTACAAAGCCAGTGCCATGTAGATGCTGCTGCCAAGTTCTGCTGCCAGCTCAGGATGTAGCCGGGCTCCCTTGCACCACAGTTCCATCTGCTGTGATGTGCTCACCCTGGAGAAATACTTTTCTTTTTTTTTTTTTTTTTTTTTTTGTCTTTCGAGGACAAGGTCTCCCTGTAGTCCCAGCTGTCCTGGAACTCACTCTGTAGACCAGGCTGGCCTTGAACTCACAGAGATCCATACCTGCCTCTGCCTCCCAAGTGCTAGGATTAAAGGCGTGCGCCACCACGCCCGGCGAGAAATACTTTTCTAGGGTGGTGGTTTTTCATGGGGGAATCACTTCAGTGGCAGTCTCAGTTCATGTTCTTTGAAATGAACTTACATTCCCACAAGAGGGAGCCTTCAGCTGGTGGGTTTGCCCTCAGGTTACCTTTCCTGTCGCTGCAGTGTAGGGTACCAGGTTTCTCTTAAATGATGCTAATCTCTTCAACAATTGCCGTAGCTGGTTTTGAACCTGCCTAAAAGGTTAAAATTACTCTTTTCCTCGCCAAACTGTATCTTTTTTCATATCTTTCTGTTTCATTTCCATTCTCACTGTAGACCTAGATGAGGGCAGTAAGCAGTAGCCAGGCCACTGCCTGAATACTAGCTGGTTTGAGATTTCCTCCACTAAACAAATTAATGCATTATTCTTGTATTCGACCTCACTCAAATTCTTAAACATGGCTAGAATGCAGCCAGATTCTGGTGCCAGAATATGAATGGCCTCTAAGCCATTTCCAAATAGAGGCCTCCCTGTTAGTGCTTTTCTCAGCACTCCCCTAAATTTCCACCAGAATGGCCCGTTAACTAATAGAGTGTTCTAGTACATGTCTAGCCCAAATTCCAGTCCCCAAAACTAGCAGGTTTATCACAGCAATGACTTCACTCCCAGTACTAATATTCTGTATAACTGACTCATAGCTGTGACAAAGGCAACTTTAAGAAAAGAAGTATTGGGGCTGGAGAGATGGCTCAGCAGTTAAGAGCACTGACTGCTCTTGCAGAGGACCTGGGTTCAATTCCCAGCAACCACATGGTGACTAAGAACTGTCTTTAAGCCAGGCATGGTGGCACACACCTTCTATCCTAGCACTTGGGAGGCAGAGGCAGGCAGATCACTGTGAGCTCAAGGCCAGCCTGGTCTACAGAGTGAGTTCCAGGCCAGCTGGAGCTATAGGGAGACCCTGACTCAAAAAAAGAAAAGAAAAGAAGAAGTATTTATTTATTTATTTATTTATTTATTTATTTAGTTTCCAGGAAAAGGAGATGCTGTCCATCATGGCAGGGAAGCCAGCCCATGGGATGGTACCACCCACATTTAGGATGGGTCTTTCCACCAAAACTAATGTAATATAAATAATCCTTCATAGACATGCCCAGAGATTTGTTTTCATGGTAATTCTAAAATCCTATCAAGAGGATAATCAAGATTAACACTCATACTTAATTTTGACTTTTGGCCTTCAAATATATGTGCACATGCACTCTGACATACACACACAGACCAAAAAAAAAAAAAAAAAAACCCAGCAAAAATGACAAAGTCACCAAATATGGTTTTGTTAGGATCTAGGGATCCCCTCCAAAACAACGAGATTGGCAGCTGCTTTTCATGAAGTTTATTGAGAAAAAAAGGCCAATTGCAAAGTTTATTTAGGAAAAAAAAGGCCAAATTGCTAATCAATATGCTGGGGTCCACTCTCTCACTACATGCAGGTATAAGAGGTGACCCCGAGAATTGTTTTTATAGAGCCAAGCGTGGTGGCACACACCTTTAATCCCAGCACTCGGGAGGCAGAGGCAGGCAGATCTCTGTGAGTTCAAGGCCAGCCTGGTCTACATAGTGAGTTATAGGACTGCTGGAGCTACAGGGAGATCCTGTCTCAAAAAAAAAAAAAGTACTTCTGATAATAACACGATTGTAGCTAATACAAAGTTGTTTATAGTCAATCTTTTAAATTTATACCCACACCAGTTTTTCATGCTTTATATTAGAAAAAAAAAAAAAAACAAAAAACAGCTTGTGATAGAGAGATGGCTCTGGCTCAGCAGTCAGAGCAGTGGCTGCAGTTGCAGAGGCTGCTCTAGCAGAGGACCAGGACTCAATCCCCAGCACCCACATGGCAGCTAACAACAGTTTGTAATGCTAGTTCCAGGGGACCCAACACCCTCTTCTGACCCAGGCATTGCATGACACAGGTATACTTAGACACATGCAGGCAATACACACACATAAAATAAAAATAATAAATAAAAATATTTTTAAAAAGAATACCAAAAGCAGCTTGTGTTTGTAATATGTAATTTTTAATGATTTTTAAAATGATTTCCTTAGGAAATATAACTTTTGCAACAATGATGGAAATTCTCCGAGATAAACCTAGTGGCATCAACATGGAGGGAGAATTCCTGACCACTGCAAGCATGGTGTCTGTTCTGCCTCAAGATGCTGACCTTCCCTGTGTTCACTTCTTCACAGGGACTCCTGATCCTGACAGGTAAAATCCCAAAATATTGTAAACCAGTAAGGAGTCATGGGATGGGGTAGAATCATTAGTACATACATGATTTTGTCAGTATAAATTTTTACTTTGTAAATAAGAGTATAATTTTTAAATATATCCTACTTGGATTTTGGTTTGCAATTTCCATGTGTGTATATAACTGTTCTTATTTTTTTATTTTTTTATTTTTTCTATGTGTATGAATGTACTGCCTGCATGTAGGTTGGTGCACCCATGTCATGCAATGCCGCGGAGGTCAGAAGAGGGTGTCGGATTCCCCTGGAACTGGAGTTCTCCTGGAATTGGAGTTACAGACGGTTCTCAGCCGCCATGTGGGTGCTAGGGATTGAACCCAGGTCCTCTGCAAGAGCAGTCAGCGCTCTTAACCACTAGGCCATCTCTCTAGCCCTGTTCTTATTTTTATAGATAGAAAAGGTTAATGGATTCTTGTATACAGTTATTCTTACTCCCTTTCTCTACAAATATATTTAATAGTCAAGAAAAGAAAGTAGTTTCGTTTCCTTACTGATTTTAGACTTTACATTAAGTGATTAATAACAGTAAAGTGGTTAAGTGGTATTGTGCTTGATTTACTTGTGCACACCTAACCAGAAAATACATACATATAAAACTTAAAATTTTTTTTTCTTTAAACTTAAAATATTAACAATTCAAGTTATATATCCAAAAGGCTGTGATACCCTGTCTTGGTTTAAGTCATTAGTTATAGTAATGACTTTTACAATATGAACATTCTCTGGATAAATGACTTTTACCTAGCCTTTTTTTGTTTTGTTTTCAACCAAAAAATCTTAGTTTGTTTATAATGTAGACAAGCTCACTGAACTCTGTGCTCCTCTTGTGACCTGGGCATATGGCCTTAATCCCTCATGAATCTTCCTTGCCCTTGAGCCAGAACAATATATGAATTTATGTGTATATGTTTTGCATATCAACTGCTATAAACAGTGCTTATCTCATTGAAAGAGAAATTGATAAACATCTATTTGTGGTTGTGTGCCTATGTGTGCTGTCCTAAATGAATCAGGGTCAGAAAGAACAAACTCCTCTGAGGATCCATTTTTACTTCCCTGCATCACGCACAGCTTTCACAAAAGAAAGATCTAGCCCTTGTTTGTGAACACAGTTCTGAGAGAATTCTGAAGGAACACATTCTTGGCAGTTTGGGTCCATTCTTGGCTTAAAATAAGTGCTAAAATTGCTGTGAGTGCTGGGATTTTTGTTAGTTTTTGTTTTTGAAGACAGAGTGTCTCTGTAGCTGCAGTTGGCCTAGACTTGCTATGTAGACCATATCTGCCTGCTTATACCTCTGGAGTGGTAGGGTTAAAGGTGTGTACCACCACACCAGTTGATCAGGCTGTTTTTATTCAGGCATATCCATAATATGACATTCATAGTAAACACTGCATTAGTATCTCTTACAAAACTAGTATATATATATCTAAATGTAATATATATATATATATATATAT
>VZQC01005840.1:3053927-3092782 GCA_009823505.1 Rhizomys pruinosus
AAAAAAAAAAAAAAAAAAAAAAAAATCTGTATGCTGTGACTCTTTTAGAGAAACTTAGCATTTTGAAGATAGTAACAGCAGCTAACACTTATCAGGCACTTATTAAATACTATTTTATATGGATTTTTTTTTTGGTCTTTTTGAGAGAGGGTCTCCTTCTAATCTCACCTGGCTTAGTACTTGTTCCGCTTGTCCCTGCCTCCCAAGTGCTGGGACTAAAGGTGTGTACCCACACCTGGCTTATATGGATTATTTAATCTTTATGACCACTCAGTAAGGAAGATTCTGAGACCGGGGGAAGTTGCATCCCCTTAGTATATATTCCACACCCAAAATTACAAAGCCTCTGAAGGGCAGTTAACCTGGCCAGGCATGGTGGTGCATGGCTTTAATCCCAGCCCTGGGAAGCAGAGGCAGGTGGATCTCTGTGAGATTGAGGCTAGCTTGGTCCACATAGTGACCTTCAGGATACCTAAGTGTTTTGCCTGTATGTAAGTGTACCATGTGCATACATGCAGGTACTCTGCCCCGCAGAAGCCAGAAGGTGTTGGATCCTTTGCAACTGGAGTTACAGATTACAGACAGTTGTTAGCTGGGTGGGTGCTGGGAACTGAACCCAGGTCCTCTGCAAGAGCAGTGAGTACTCTTAACCACTGAGCAATCTCACTAGTTCCTGACCTGGCCTTTTTACATAGTTTTCTTAATCTTACAACCTGCATTAAAAGTAACTGAAGATGATTTAAGGAGCTGAAGCATGTAGCTCAGTGACAGCATGCTTGCCTGGCATGTCGCAACCCCTTAGATTTAATCTCTAGTACTGCCAACAAAGAAAACAAAACAAAACAGTGATTTTTTTGAGACAGGGTCTCCTTTTAGTCCCAGCTGGCCTAGAGCTCACTCTGTAGACCAGGCTGGCCTTGAACTCACAGAGATCTTCCTGCCTCTGCCTCCCGAGTCCTGGGATTGTTTTTGTTTCTTACAAAAATTATAGATGTTCATTATTTTAAAACCTTAAGCATTTTAGAAAAGCAATCAAGTCCAGAAATAGACATTTATCTTATGGCACAGATTGAAAGATAATTCTATAATATTCCTTAGCTCTTTAGTCCTCCATATCTCTTCCTCCTAACTCGGGAGGAAAATAGTTTAAAAAGGAACTAGAAGGGCTGTGTGAAGGCAGGTGTCAGTCACTCCCTGTGTGAAGGGATTAGCTGTCCTGTATCCTGTCTCATCTGTGTCTAACCCCTCCTGACTTTCCTTTCCACCTATGAGCTATATGCCAAGTCCTCTGTTTACTTTTATTTTAGACAGCTTTCACTACTAAGTTGCCCAGGCTGGGCTTGAACTCACTCTAAACCCTAGGCAGCCCCTGAACTTTCGATCCTCCTGTTTCAGTCTCGCAGGGAGCTGAGATCATAGGCCTGTGCCACCAGGCCCAGCCTGCTGATTTTTCTTGTCTTGTATTTCACTTTAACAAGGTGTATGCATTTACATTCTGTCTACATTGAAATGAATTAAGTTGATTTTCCCCCACATAATTATTTTTGCTTATAGCATGTTTTGCATAGTTGCAGTGTAATTCTTAGCTATTTTGTTTATGCTTAATGCAGACAGCTCTGCCAGACCTCTGATTTGCTAAGAATTCCTGAGTCTGCTCCTACATTTATCTTAAACTAGTTTGTTTTCAATTACGAGCTACAGCCTAAATAGTCATGTAGCTTGATTGTGTGAAATGAGGGGCAAGCAGTAACACCTAACACATGCCTAAACAGTTGTGATCCATTCCCACAGGTTTGGCTGATTTTCCAAACCATGATCAGTGCTGTGAACAATGATTGCGGAGCTTTCTGGTTCCTTGTGCCTTTGTTCAAATCCCTTAGTGGTTTGTTGTAGGAGCTTCTATTTCAGTCCCTTTACCCCTTGAGCTGCCTCCACACAGCCCTCGTTGATCATGATAGCACTCAAGTGTTTGTAAATCTTTCCCCCCATAAAACTGCACTTGGGGATGCATTTTTTTTTTATTTTCTTTTTTTTTTTTAATTTTATTTATTTCTGTATGTGTATTAATGTACTGTCTGCATGCAGGTTTGTGCACCCGTGTCGTGCAACACCGCGGAGGTCAGAAGAGGGTGTCAGATTCCCCTGGAACTAGAGTTCTCCTGGAATTGGAGTTTCAGATGGTTCTCAGCCGCCATGTTGGTGCTGGGGATCGAACCCGGGTCCTCTGTAAGAGCGGTCGGCGCTCTCAACCGCTTGGCCATCTCTCCAGCCCTGGGGATGCATTTTATGACAGTATTAAATATTTGGCAAACTAAGTTGAATTACTAATTGATGGATTTTTTACAAAGTAATACTGAAATAAAGACTTAAAAGCTGTTATTAGCCAGGAGTGATGGCATATGCTTCTCAGCACTCGGGAGGCAGAGGCAGGTGGATCTCTATGAATTTGAGGCCAGTCTGGTCTACATAGTGAGTTTCAGGACAGCCAGGGCTATATAGTAAGACCCTGTCAAAACAAAACAAAACAAAACAAAAAAAAAATGCCTCTCAGGACTCGGGAGGCAGATGCAGGTGGATCTCTATGAGTTTGAGGCCAGCCTGGTCTACATAGTGAGTTCAGGACAGCCAGGGCTATATAGTAAGACCCTGTCAAAGCAAAGCAAAACAAAACAAAACAAAACAAAAGAAAGCAAAGCAAAACAAAAAAGCTGTTACTGGTTTAGACTTAAAAAAAATTGTTGATGGGCAATATAAAGCAGTGGAAAGGTAATAGAATTTGAGGGAACTATCAAAGAGCCATGGTCTAGTTCTAGCTCTGCAAATAACTATTTTTGTAGTTTTTTGGTTTGGGTTTTTTTTTTTTTTTGGTCTTTTCGAGACAGGGTTTTCCTGTAGCCCCAGCTGTCCTGGAACTCACTCTGTAGACCAAACTGGCCTTGAACTCACAAAGATCTGCCTGCCTCTGCCTCCAAAGTGCTAGGATTAAAGGTATTTGCCACCACGCCTGGCTTATTTTTGTACTTTAAAGAGAGTCAAATCTCTGATAGTTTTAATCTACATTTCTTGATTACTAGTGAGGCTGGAAATCTTCTATGCTTATTCATATTTCTATTAAATGGCTTTGGTATGTGTTTTTTCTTATTTCTCATTTGACTTTGAGTCATTTTTTCTTGAGGCAAAAATATGAATATTATGTATTACATGTATACATATATATTCATACATATATTTGACATAGAATCTTGCTATGTGGCCCTGGTTGAACTCAGACTCCTGGGCTCAGGTGACCCTCTTACCTCAGCTTCTGGGTCCAGGTACATGCCACTGTATCCAGCTTATGTTACTTAAAAAAAAAAAATCTCAGTTAACTGTTTGACCTTAAACTTTGTATCAAAATGTAAATTTAGTTAACTTATTAGTCTTTTTCTTTTCTTATTTTATTATATTTTATGTGTATCCCTGTATTGTCTGCATGTGTGTAAGTGCACCCATGTTTTGCAGTGCTCATGGAGGTCAGAAAGTGTCGGTTCCCCTGGAACTGGACTTATGGATAGTTGTTAGCCACCATGTAGATGCTGAGAATCAAACAAGAAAATGTCTTTTTATTTGTTTCCCTCTTGAACTGTTCTGTTTCCTTGGTCTGAAAGTCATGTTGTTTATCTACTATCTTTTTTTTTTTTACAGTGGTAGGGATTGAGCCCAAGCATGCTAGGCAAGCACTCTTTCACTGAGCTACACCTCGAGCCCCATTTCTTTAATCTGATAAAATTGGCTCTTTTTAAATTTTATTATTATTTGCTGGGCATGGTGGTGCACGCCTTTAGTCCCAGCACTCAGGAGGCAGAGGCAAGAGAATCTCTGTGAGTTTTTTAAAAAAGACAAAAAAAATTTTTTTAATTAATTAATTTATTAATTTATTGGTCTTTTTGAGACAGGGTCTCCCTGTAGCCCCAGCTGGCCTGGAGCTTTCTATGTAGACCAGGCTGGCCTTGAACTCATAGAGATCTGCCTGCCTCTGCCTCTAAAGTGCTAGCATTTTTTTTTTTTCTGTGTCAGTGCATCTATGTTCTGTAATGCCTGTGGAGTCAGAAGATTCATTGGATTACCCTGGAACTGGTGTTATGGATGGTTGTTAGCTGTTCTGTGGGTGCTGAGAATCAAATATGGGTTCTCTGTAAGAGCAGTAGGTGTTTTTTTCCAGTGGTTTAAATAAATCCACACACAAAAAAATCTCAGCCATAATTTTCAGCCTATTTTCTTATACACAGTAGCACTTTTTACTTGGCCTGTTTTCTTATTTATTAATCCTATATAATTGTTCTTGTATTTTCAGCTAAAGTTAACTAATAATTTGGTATCAGGGCATTGACTCAGTCTAGAGCAATGACTTTTTCCAAAGAATTCAATTCCTTCTGCACCTACAGGAGAGGAAGGCGACCAAACCACTAGAAACCAGAATGAGTAAACCTTGTCATTGGAGGTGGGTTGGAATTTCAGTAGGTTCATGTGTATGTATTTACTTTTGTTATTTTGTTATTTTAATTATTTAGGAAAAAGCCCAAACAATGTTGGATAACATGAGGAAGCTGGAGAAAGAACTGTTGAAAGAGATGGAATCAATCCTCCAAAATAAACATCTCAACATGGATAGAATTGTTAATCTCTTTCCTCAATGTACAAAAGATGAAATTAGAATTTATCAATCAAATACTAGTTCTTAGTCATCATGTAAATGGTGAAAAATATTCTTCATTGCCTTGGTAAATGATGAAATCTACTTTGAGCAAATTGGATTATTTCTCCATAGCATTTAGTGATATCCTGCCTGTTAAAGCTACGTAGACCAGGCTGGCCTTGAACTCATAGAGATCTGCCTGCCTCTGCCTCTAAAGTGCTGGCATTTTTTTTTTCCTGTGTCAGTGCACCTATGTTCTATAATGCCTATGGAGTCAGAAGATGCATTGGATTACCCTGGAACTGGAGTTATGGATGGTAGTTAGCTGTCCTGTGGGTTCTGGGAATCAAATATGGGTTCTCTGTAAGAGCAGTAGGTGCAGTAATAGCCGGGCGCACGCCTTTAATCCCAGCACTGGGGAAGCAGAGGCAGGCGGATCTCTGGGAGTTCAGGGCCAGCCTGGTCTACATAGTGAGCTCCAGGCCAGCTGGACTAAAGAAAGAACCTGTCTCAAAAAGACTCCCTCCCTCCCCCCCAAAAAGCTACAGTAATTAGTATTTAGTTGTATAAAGTATGTGGTAGTTTGAATGAGAATGTCTCCCATAGGCTCTAAGTATCTGGACACTCAGTCCCCAGTTCCTGGCACTTTTGTAGGGAGGGTCATGGAACCTTTAAGAAGTGGGGCCTTTTTGGAGGAAGCACATCAGCTCGGGCAGGCTTTGAGATTCTACAGCTTGCCCACTCTGTCTGTCTGCTTCCTGTGCCTGTTTAAAGATGTGAGTATTCAGATTTCTGCTCCAGACACCATGCCTCCTGCCATGATGGACTCTTACCCCTCTGGAACTGTAAGCCACCTAGATCATGGTGTTTTATCTAGCAACAGAAAAGTAATGAATTCAAAGCATGAAACATTTTATTTTATTTTATTTTTTGAGACAGGGTCTCCCACCACGCCCGGCTAAAGCATGAAACATTTATATAATACATGGTCTATGTTTTAAGTTTTATTTTGTATGCGTATGAATGTACTGTCTGCATGTAGTTTGGTGTACCCATGTCGTGCAGTGTTGCAGAGGTCAGAAGAGGGCATCAGATTCACCTGGAACTGGAGTTAAAGACGGTTCTCGGCTGCCATGTGGGTGCTGGGGATTGAACCTGGGTCCTCTGCAAGAGCAGTCGGCACTCTTAACCACTAGGCCATCTCTCCAGCCCCTGTTTATTATACTTCTGAAGTAGTACCCTTAAGTCATTTTCTCAATTAAGAAAGCAGGTTTGTTATTTTTTGTTTGTTTTGTTTTATTTTGTTTTGTTGGTATTTTTGAGACAGGGTCTCCATTTAGTCCCAGCTGGCCTGGAGCTCACTCTGTAGACCAGGCTAGCCTTGAACTCACAGAGATCCACCTGCTTCTGCCTCCCAGCTGCTAGGATTAAAGGGATATGCCACCACACCTGGCACTAGAAAGCAGGTTTTTTAAAAGAAAGTATGTCAAGTGGTGAGGTTTTTGTGCTTTAGGCAAATATTAACCAGATCTGATAAGAAAAATTTTCAGATATGCACATTAATTCTTCAGTGTTACAACAGATTCTATAAAAGCACCTGTATTAAACTCAATTATGACCTTTGTCAAGTCTTGGCTAGCCAGTGAATTTATAGCTCTAATTATGTAATTTCCCTCTCCCTTTCAGAAGCTACTAATCTTTTGGTTATTTTCATAGTTTTC
Source organism: Rhizomys pruinosus (assembly GCA_009823505.1). Classification (NCBI taxonomy): domain Eukaryota; kingdom Metazoa; phylum Chordata; class Mammalia; order Rodentia; family Spalacidae; genus Rhizomys; species Rhizomys pruinosus. The sequence continues at coordinate 3,060,324 of VZQC01005840.1, forward strand.
CTTTTTCAGATTGGTTTCTTTAACATTTAAGGTTTTACCATGCCTTCCCATGGCTTGATAATTCATTTCTTTTTAGCACTAATATCCTTCTGTTGGATGTATCAGTACTAAAGAACATATTGCTTGGGTCTAAGTTTTGGTAATAATGAGTGAACATCCATCTGCAGGTTTCTGTGTGGATGCAAGTTTTCAACCTATTTGAGGTAAATACCAAGGCCAGTGTTTGCAGGATCATATGAGTATGCCAAGCTGACTTCCAGAACATATACTGTTTTGCATCCCCTCCAGCAGTATTGCTCCATAACCTGCACTGTGGGACATCTGGGTATAAATGCTTCACTGGATAGAACTTCATGTATATGACAGTGTATTAGTCAGGATCCTCTAAAGAAACAGAATCAGTAGAATGAATATATGTGATCCAATCATAAGGTCTCTCTCATTTTAGTTAATCCCAGATCCAGTCAAGTTGACACCCAGAATTAGCCATTGGACAAAATGCCTGAAATTCGGTAAGAGAGGGTGTAGGACGTGTGGATGGGAAAGGGTCAAATTTGATTAAGATGTATTATATAAAATGCATTAAAAACTCAATAAAATACCTTTAAAATGTTTTATTTTTATTTTACATGTATGAGTGTATTGCCTACATGTAAGTTCACCCATCTCATGCTATGCCTGCAGACATTGGAGGAGGGTGTCGGATCCCCTGGAACTGGAGTTACAGGTGGTCGTTAGTTGCCATGTGGGTGCTGGGAATCAAACCCAGGTCCTCTGCAAGAGCATTCAGTGCTCTTAATCACTGAGCTATCTCTCCAACCCCAATAAAAATATTTTTTTAAAAAGACCAAAAAAAAAAAGTTTTAGTAAAAATTGTATGAGATCATTTTCCCAGCTGTGACTCTTTATATTAAAAGTCATGAAATGTATGAGTATATCCTAAGGCATCATTCATACAGGTGTAACAGACCACCTAATGCTCAGAACACTTTGTAGAACTTAAAGGATCATGAGATAATCTCAGAAAATTTCATTTAAGAACACACTGAGAATTCACAGAAAAGACATATAACATCTGCATTACTCAAATTCAAAGAAAAGATGTTGCCAATTCACATTAAAATAGGCATTTTATTGAGAAACATGCTGTCAGTGAGAAAGTAAGTTATAAATATTTTCATTTAATAAAATTAGCATATTCTTAGTCCTAAAACTTTTTTTTTTTTTTGAGGCAGGGTCTCCCTATAAGCCCCAGCTGGCCTGGAACTCACTCTGTAGACCAGGCTGGCCTGGAACTCAACAGAGATCCACCTGCTTTTGCCTCCCAAGTGCTAGGATTAAAGGTATGCACCACCACGCCCGGCTTTAAAGGGAGTTCTTAGCCACCATGTGGGTGCTGGGAATCGAACCCAGGTCCTCTACTCTGCAAGAGTGGTTGGTGCTCTTAACTGCTGAGCCATCTCTCTAGCCCCTAAAATATCTCTTAAAAGCTTTTGTTAGCCGGGCGTGGTGGCTCACGCCTTTAATCCTAGCACTTGGGAGGCAGAGGCAGGCGGATCTTTGTGAGTTCAAGGCCAGCCTGGTCTACAGAGCGAATTCCAGGACAGCTGGGGCTACAGGGTAGACCCTGTCTAAAATGACATTAAAAAAAAAAAAAAAAAAAGCCTTTGTTATCTTTGTATGTCATAGTTTAATGGTACAGTACAATAAATATCATTTCTTTTTTTTAGATTTTTTTTAATTTTTATTTATTTTTGTATGTGTGTGAATGTACTGTCTGCATGTAGGTTTGTGCACCCGTGTCGTGCAATGCCGCGGAGGTCAGAAGAGGGTCTCAGATTCCCCAATATCATTTTAAAATACCCTAGGCTTCCATGCAGGTTTTTTGGTTTTTTTTTTTAAGGGTGATTGTGGGGTGAGTGTGGTAGCACTTGCCTTTAATCCCAGCACTTGGGAGGCAGAAGCAGGTGGATCCCTGTTAGATAGAGGCCAGCCTGGTCTACCTAGTAAGTTCTAGGCTAGCTGAAGCTATAGAGAGATCCTGTCTCAAAGGAAAAAAGAAAGCAAGGAGACTAACCCCATAAATAATTTTCTAGTGGCTTTTATGTATGAAATACTAAAACATGAGATAAATAAATATTTTTACCATTTTAAATAAGTTAAGCTATACTAATACCTAATAAGTAGACATTTAAGTAATGTGTAAATGGATCTGTTTAATCTTCTGAAGATAGAGCTTTATCTGAGGTTGTTATGGTCCAAATGTGTCTTCAGACTTCCTATGCTGTAACACAATCCCCAAGGTGAGGACATCCAGAAGTGACAAGCTCAGGAGACTATAGTCATCAAGAATGGGACTGCTGCTCTTCAGGGGTAGACTAGAGTGCTTCCCTCCACTATCTGTGAACCCCAAGTCAGGCCCTTGCCAGGCAGGGAAGCTGCTGCTGTCTTAGTCTTGGACTACTTAGTCTCTAAACCTGTAAGAAATGCATTTCTATGATTCAGACGCTAGGCTTCAAATTTTTAATTCTTGACTGTATGTTTTTAACTATAGAGAATATAGTAGTAGATTATCCTTCCACAATACATTTTGTGCAAGTATCAGAAGCAGCACATGACATGAAAATATTTTGGTAACATTTAAGTGAATATGTGCAAATTACTTGTAGTCTAAAAGACCACATTATACCTCTGCCAAAAGATTATGGAGATATTATTCCCTTCTTAATGGCACATATTAGAACTATAGATAGAAGAATAAGAGACAAACCTTTAAAATGATGTTTTAATAAAAATAAAATTTTTAAAATTTAATGGTGGTTTTTAGCCAGGCTTGGGGCACACACCTGTAATCCCAGGCAGGAAGATGAGGAGTTCCAAGCCATCTATCCAGGGAGGTCAAGGCCATCCTGGGCTACATGAGACCCATGTCTCACAAACAAAATAGAATGTTGGTTTTAGTTTGTAAATGAGTAGTATTTGTCAAAGAAGTAGAAAGAAAAAAAAATAACCTTTTATTAGAATAAATAAAATTCTTTGGGGGGGAATTGTTATCAATAAATGTAAAATTGTCATAAAATCCATTTTGGCAGCAGTAAATCTGCCAAATTTGGCAACTTAAAATAAGTCAGTCGAATGCTAATTTTGAAATTACAGCAAATAGTTGCAGGAAGAAATGCTTTAAAAATATTGGCAGAGGCTGGGCGTGGTGGCACCCACCTTTAATCCTAGCACTTGGGAGGCAGAGGCAGGCGGATCTTTGTGAGTTCAAGGCCAGCCTGGTCTACAGAGTGAGTTCCAGGACAGCTGGGGCTACAGAGAGACCCTGTCTCGAAAAGACCAAAAAAAAAACCCAAAACATTGGCAGAATAGTGTTTGATATTGTATTCATTATTAGAATTTTCTCTTTTGATTTGGTTTTCTCTTAGTCAGTCCCATGTGCCTTACATACACATAAAATGATCCATCAGTACAGGGTAGGACTTCAACTTGTCATTTACACAGGGATGACGGAGGGTCAAAAAGGGAACTTGCCCAAGGTCACGCGGCTGAAAAGTAATAGATGTGACGCTACCATATCTTTATTCCATGTAGTTCTCTCTTTTATAATTTAAGTCTTAGGGGACAGTGAGGGCGAGGACTAATGATCAATTTCTTTATAGCGCTCCTGTTGGGGGTTCCTCACAGTAACGGCAGGAGGACTCTGTTCAGGACTCTTTTGAAGAAATCTGTAGAACAAATACTCATCCCGAAATTCATATTCATTGGTAATGTGTTGGATGACTCCCCCTTGCACCAGTCTGTCTCCATATATCACAGCTTCACCACGGTCAGAGGCAAGGCCAACTTCAATTAGCCAGTTCACCAGGTCACAGCCACAGAAGGTCCCAGCAGAAGTCTTTGCACCACACCTGTATGTCAAAGGAATGATTAACCCATAGGTTCTGTAAGTCTAGTATCATCACTGCATGACAGTGGATAAGCAAGGAAAAATAAAAAGGAAACAAGGCCTGATTATTTGCCGGGCATGGTGGCGCACACCTTTAATCCTAGCACTCGGGAGGGAGAGACAGGCGGATCTTTGTGAGTTCAAGGCCAGCCTGGTCTACAGAGTGAGTTCCAGGACAGCTGGGGCTAAAAGAAAAACCTATCAAAAAAAAAAAAAAAAAAAAAAAAAAAAAAAAAAGACAGCATGATAGTCAAGAGCATGGCAGGAATGAAGCTGTTCTAAACATAAAGCAATTGTTAGCTTCCTGACCCAAGAAAACACTGAGAAAAATAAATATGCCAGGAATGCTTGTGAAAACAGAAATACTTAAAAATGAACACTTAAATCATTAGAGAGAAATATTCTTTTTATGGTGGGCCATGTGTGTGTTTGTGTGTGTGTGTTATGTATACTCATGTATATACATGCACAAACGTGTGGTGTGCATGCATATGTGTGTGGCGTGCATGCCTGTGTGTGTGCTTTTATGTGCCTGTACATGTGTGTCCACATATATGTAGAAGCCTTTAGATGACCATAGGCAACTTCGATTGTTCTCCACTTGTTTTAAGATTTTTTTTTCTTTTGGTCTTTTTGAGACAAGGTCTCACTGTAGTCCCAGCTGGTCTGGAACTCACTATGTAGATCAGGCTGGCCTTGAACTCACAGAGATCAGCCTGCCTCCAGAGTGCAGAGATTAAAAGTGTGTACCACCAGGCATGGCAAGATTTTTACTGTTTTTAATTATGTGGATGTATGTAAGTGTGTGCACATGTGTATAGGTACATACCAAGGCCAGAGGAGTTGGATCCCCTGGAGATGGAGTTTTAGGCAGTTGTGAGCTGCTGGATGTGGGTGTTGGGGCTCGAACTCTGGTCTTCTGGAAGAGCAGTATGCATTTTTAACACTGAACCATCTCTCCAGTCCCTTCCCTTTGTTTACTGAGGTAGTGTCTCTTGCTGAACCTGGGGCTCACTTATTCCAGCTCAACTAGCCAGCTTGCTCCAGATTCCAGTCAGTCTCTGCCTTCCCAGTGCTGGGATTGCTGCCAGCTGCCACATCTACCCAGCTTTTATGTGGGATTTTGGCACCAAACTCCAGTTCTCATGTTTGTGGGGCAAGCTCTTTATCTACTGAGTCACCTCCAAGAAGTATTCTTTTTTTTTTTTTTTTTTTTTTTTTTCATATTTGATTGTAAGGCCACTGCCTAGGGGTGAGGGGAAAGGTTTCAGTAAGTGCCTCGCTCACCTAAGCACAAATCACCGAGTTGGGTCCAAGAACCCACATTGAAGCTTGGACACAGTGGCACTTGCCTGCAACCACCAGTATCTGTAAGGGAGAGGTAGCAGGTTAGCCCAAATTGATAGGAGATTCAGGTTCAATGAGAGGTTCAAAAAATAAAAAGAAGTGGGGAGAATCAAGGAATAGAACACACTATTCCTATGTACCGCCAGCCTACAACGCTGCCATACACTACACACACACACATGTTACCACACCACAACACCACAAGGCCATGTTTCATAAAAAGAAATACTTCTTGGCTTTAATCCTAGCAACTTGGGAGGCAGAGGCACGGGGATCATTTGTGAGTTCAGAGGCCGCCTGGTCTACAAAGTGAGTTCCCGGTAAGCTGGGGCACCGGGAGGACCCTGTCTCAAAAAGCCAAAAAAAAAAAAAAAAAAAAAAAAACGATACTTCTTTGAGGTCGGACTCAGTTAGAATAGAGACTTGCCCCCCAAAACATGAGAACTGGAAGTTTGGTGCAAAATCACACATAAAAGCTGGGTAGATTGGTGGCAAGCTGGCGATCCCAGCCACTGGGAAAAAAAAGGCAGAGAGACTGACTGGAAATCTGGAGCAAGCTTGGCTAGTTGAGACTGGAATAAGTGAGCCCCAGGTTCAGCAAGAGACACTACTCAGTAAACAAAGGGAAAGGGACTGAGAGAGATGGTTCACAGATGGTCTAAAAATGCATACTGCCTCTTACCAGAGAGACTCAGTTGGTTTCCGAGCCACTACCATTTGGACAGCGCACAACTGCCTTAAATCCTCATCCAGGGGATCCAACTCCTCTGGCCTTGGTATGTTACCTATACACATCGTTGCACACACTTACATACATTCCACATAAATAAAAACAGTAAAATCCTTCCATGCCGTGGTGGTACACACTTTTAATCCATATATTGGGAGGTTGAGGCAGGCTGATCTCTGTGAGATTCAGGCCACCTGCTTCTACATAGTGAGTCCCAGACACAGCTGGGCTACAGATGAACAAAACTTGTCTCAAAAGACCTAGAATAGAAAAAAAAAAAATCTTAAAACAAGGGACGAACAATCGAAGTATGCCTATGGTGCATCTAAAGGACTTCTTACATATATGTGGGACAACACATGTACAGAGCACATAAAAGCACACAACACTAAGGCATGCAACAGCTAGATATAACCACAACACATAAGCATGCACAACCAAATCACGATTTGGATGCAATGTAAATAAAACATAGAGTTATACAATAACACACCAACACACTAACACACTGGCCCAAAGCCATAAAAAAACAGATATGATAATCTCCATCTAAAATAATTAAAGTTGATACAATTTATAAAGTATTTGTCTATATCCAAAGCACAATAACCTGGACAATTATTTATAATTTCTCAGTGATATAAATTCATTGGGTCAGAAGCTAAACAAAAAAGATAAGCTAATTATTTATAGAAACAGACTTCATTCCTGCATTTATGGAACTATAACATAAAGAGCTGTTTTTAATTATTATATTATATAATTATTAATATTTTTTTGGTCTTATATGAAGAGACAGGGTATCCCTGTAGCACACACAGCTGTTACCCTGAAACTCACATCACTGATAGACCAAGGCTGGCCTTGAACTCACAAAGACGACCTGTCCTCCTCCCGAGTGCTAGGATTAAAGGTGTGCGCCAACCATGCCGCAAATAATAAGGCCTTGTTTCCTTTTATTTTTCCTTCTTACCACTGTCATGCAGTGATGATACTAGACTTACAGAACCTATGGGTAATCATTCCTTGACATACAGGTGTGGTGCAAGACTTCTGCTGGGACCTTCTGTGGCTGTGACCTGGTGAACTGGCTAATTGAAGTTGGCCTTGCCTCTGACCGTGGTGAAGCTGTGATATATGGAGACAGACTGGTGCAAGGGGGAGTCATCCAACACATTACCAATGAATATGAATTTCGGGATGAGTATTTGTTCTACAGATTTCTTCAAAAGAGTCCTGAACAGAGTCCTCCTGCCGTTACTGTGAGGAACCCCCAACAGGAGCGCTATAAAGAAATTGATCATTAGTCCTCGCCCTCACTGTCCCCTAAGACTTAAATTATAAAAGAGAGAAGAACTAACATGGAATAAGATATGGTAGCGTCACATCTATTACTTTCAGCGCGTGACCTTGGGCAAGTTCCCTTTTTGACCCTCCGTCATCCTGTGTAAATGACAAGTTGAAGTCCTACTGTACTGATGGATCATTTTATGTGTATGTAAGCACATGGACTGACTGAGAAACCAAATCAAAAGAGAAAATTCTCATAATGATACAATATCAAAACACTATTCTGCCCAATGTTTTGGGTTTTTTTTTTTTTTTTTTTTTTTAGAGACAGGGGTCTCTCCTGTAGACCCCAGCTGTCCTGAACTTCACTACTGTCAGACTAGCGCTGGCTTGAACGCCTACGAACGATCCCGCGCTGCCTCTGCCTCCAAGTGCTAGGATAAGGTGGGTGCCACCAGCCAGCCCTCTGCCATATCTTTTAAAGCATTTTTCCTGCAACTTTTGCTGTAATTTCAACAATTAGCATTCGACCCTGACTTATTTTAAGTTGCCAAATTTGGGCAGATTTACTGCTGCCTAAAAATGGATTTCATGAACATTTTACATTTATTGACTATACAATTCCCACCCCAAAGTAGCATATTTATGTTATTACTAATAGGGTTATTTTGTGTTTGTCTTGCTACTGGCTCTTATGACAAATACTATCATCTACAAACGAAAACCTTAAATTCAATATTTTGTTTGTGGAGACACGGGTCTCCATGTACCCAGGATGGCGTTAGACCTCCCTGGACATACGATGGCTTTGGAACTCCGTCACTCTTCTGGCCTGGGATTACAGGTTGTGTGCCCCAGCCATGGCTAAACACCACCATTAAATATTTTAAAAAATTCTTATTTATTTTATTAAAACATGCATTTTAAAGGTTTGTCTCTTATTTCTTCTATTAATAGTTCTTATATGTCCAATTAAGCAAGGGGAATAACTCATCTCTATAATCTTTATGGCAGAGGTATAAGTGGTCTTTAGACATACAAGTAAATTTGCACATATTCACTTAAATGTTACCAAATATATTTTCATCGTCATCGTGCTGCTTCTGATACTTGCACAAAATGTATTGTGGAAGGATAATCTACTACTATATTCTCTATAGTTAAAAACATACAGTCAAGAATTAAAAATTTGAAGCCTAGCGTCTGAATCATAGAAATGCATTTCTTACAGGTTTAGAGACTAAGTAGTCCAAGACTAAGACAGCAGCAGCTTCCCTGCCTGGCAAGGGCCTGACTTGGGGTTCACAGATAGTGGAGGGAAGCACTCTAGCTCTACCCCTGAAGAGCAGCAGTCCCATCTTCGATGACTCTAGTCTCCTGAGCTTGTCACTTCTGGATTGTCCTCACCTTGGGGATTGTGTTACAGAGTAGGAAGTCTGAAGAACACATTTGGACCATAACAACCGCGATAAGCTCCTATCTCAGAAGATTAAACAGATTCCATTGTCATCAGTTACTTATGCTAGCTTATTAGGTATTAGAAGCTTAACTTATAAAAAATGGTAAAAATTTATTATTATCTATTGTTGTTATAATCTAATTAAAATGCCTAGTATTTATTTATTTATGTTATGTTCTCTTTGCTTTTCTTTGTTTTTTTTCCTTTTTGAGATCAGGGTACTCAGCTCAGCAGCCTGAACTTACTAGGTAGACCGGCTGGCCTCTTCTAACAGGGTCCACCTTGCTTCTGCCTCCAAAGTGCTGGGATTTAAAGAAGAGACTTTTAAATTTTCAACTTTAACACCAAATACCTTAAAAAAAAAAACCAAAAACCTGATGGAGACCTAGGGTATTTTAAAATGATATTGGGGAATCTGAGGACACCCTCTTCTGACTCCGAGGACTGCACGATCACGGGTGCACAAACCTCATGCAGGACTTCATTCAACAGAATTACAAAAAATTAAAATACAAAATTAAAAAAAATCTAAAAAAAAGAAATGTGAATATTTAAGATAACAGAAAAATACCATAAATAGACAAAAGAAAAGCTTTTTTTTTTTTTTTTTTTTGTCTTTTTGGACAGGGTCTACCCTGTAGCCCCAGATGTCCTGGAATTCGCTCTGTAGACAGGTCTGGCCTTGACTCACAAAAATCCACCTGCCTCTATCGCCCATTCCCAAGTGCTAGGATTAAAGGGCGTGAGCACCACGCCCGGCCTAACGAAAAGCTTTTAAGAGATTATCTTTAGGGGCTAGAAGCAGATGGCTCAGCGTTAGCACCGCACCACTACTTGCAGAGTCGAGGAGCCTGGGTTCGATTCCCACGCAAACCCACATGGGGCTACGACGTAAGAACTCCCTTTAAAGCCGGGCGTGGTGGTTGCATATCCTTTAACCTAGCTTGGGAGGCAGAAAGCAACGGTGGATCTCTGTTGAGTTGGCCAGCAGCCAGCCTGGTCTACAGAGTCCGATTCCAGGGCCAGCTGGGGCTTTATAAGGGGACCTGACCTCCAAAAAAAAAAAAAGTTTTTCGGACTAGAATATGCTAATTATTATTAAATGGACAATATTTTAACTTACTTTTCACTGACAGATGTTTTCAATAAAATTGCCTATTTTAATGTGAATTGGCAACATCTTTTCTTTGAATTTGAGTAATGCAGATGTTATATGTCCTTTTCTGTGAATTCTAGTTGTGTTCTTTAAATGAAATTTTTCTGAGTATTATCTATGGAATCCTTTAAGTTCTACAAAGTGTTCTGAGCATTAGGTGGTCTGTTACACCTGTATGAATGATGCCTTAGGATATACTCATACATTTCATGACTTTTAATATAAAGAGTCACAGCTGGGAAAATGATCTCATACAATTTTTACTAAAACTTTTTTTTTTTTGAGTCTTTTTAAAAAAATATTTTTTTTATTGGGGTGGAAGAGATAACTATGTCAGTGGTTAAGAGCACGAACTGCTCTTTGGAGGACCTGGGTTTGATTCCCCAGACGCCCCACATGGAATAACGACCACTTAAACTCCAGTTCCAGGGGATCGACACCTCCCAATGTCGGCGGCATGGATGAGATGGGCTGTGTGAACTTACATGTGAACACACTTCATGACTTAATTAATAAAATTAAAAATTTTAACAGGTTTATTTTTTGCGTTTTTAAATAGCATTTATAGATAAATAGGACTTAGATAAATTGTGAAACCTTGTCAACATACAGTCCTACACCCTTCTTACGAATATTTCAGGCCATTTTGTTCCATGGCCAATTCTTGGTAGTGACTCTGACTGGATCTGGGATTGATACTAAAATGAGAAAGAGACTTTCATGATTGGATCACATTTATTCATTCTATCTGATTCGGTTTCTTTAGGAAGGATTCCTGGACTAAATACACTGTCATAATACATGAAGTTCTGATCCAGTGAAGCATTTATACCCGATGTCCCAAGTGCAGGTTATGGAAGCAATAACTGGCTGGAGGGGATGCAAACAGTAATATGTTCTGGAAGTCAGCCCTTTGGCATATCATATGATCCTGCAAACACTGGCCTTGGTCATTTACCTCAAATAGGTTGAAAACTTGCATCCACACAGAAACCTGCAGGATGGAGTGTTCATTCATTATTACCAAAACTTAGACCCAAGAATATGTTTCTTTACAGTACTGATACATCCAACAGAAGGATATTAGTGTAAAGGGAATATGAATTATCAAGCCATGGGAAGGCACATGGTAAAACCTTAAAATGTAAATAGAAACCAATCTGAAAAAGGGAAAAAACTATGAAAATAACCAAAAGATTAGTAGCTTCTGAAAGGGAGAGGGAAATTACATAATTAGAGCTATAAATTCACTGGCTAGCCAAGACTTGACAAAGGTCATAATTGAGTTTAATACAGGTGCTTTTATAGAATCTGTTGTAACACTGAAGAATTAATGTGCATATCTGAAAATTTTTCTTATCAGATCTGGTTAATATTTGCCTAAAGCACAAAAACCTCACCACTTGACTATCTTTTCTTTTAAAAAAATAAAGTTTAAAACTCGTAACGCCAAGGTGTGTGGCACAATCCCTTTAATTCGCACATGATTGGCAAAGCAGGTGTATGGCATCTCTTGTGAGTTTCAAGGCTAGCCTGGTCTACAGAGAGAAGCTCGCAGGCCGCTTGAACTAAATGTGAGACCCTGTTCAAAATACCCAACAAAAACATAATAAACAAACAACAACAAAAATAGACAAACCTGCTTTCTTATATGAGAAAATGACTTAAGGTCAGCTACTTCAGACAGTATAATAAACAGTGGCTGGCAGAGATGGCCTAGTGGTTAAGAGTGGCCGACTAAGCTCCTTGCAGAGGGACCCAGGTTCAATCCCGCACCCACGATGGAGCCGAAACCGTCTTTAAAATCTCCAGTTCCCAGGTGAATCTGAATGCCCTCTTATGAACCTTCTGCAACACTGCACGACGAACATGGTAACAAAAACTACATGCAGACAGTGCATTAATACAGATAACAATAAAAACAACTTAAAAAAACATAGACCAATATAGTAAATGTTTCTATTGCAGGGTTCTAGGTCCGGGGCGTGGGAGAAATGGCCGTTCCAAAAATAAAAATAAAATAAAAATGTTTATGCATTTGAATTATCCTTCTTTTCTTGTGCCTTAGATAAAACACCATGATCTAGTGGCTTACAGTTCCAGAGAGGGTAAGAGTCCCATCATGGCAAGGAGGCATTGTTTTTTGTCTGGGCATAAATCTGAATACTTCACATCTTTAAACAGGCACAGGAAGCAGGACAGACAGAGTGGGCAAGCTTGTAGTTGGTAAGAATCTAAACGCCTGCCCAGCTAGCTGAAATGTGTTCCTAACAAAAAGCCCACTTCTTAACAGGTTCATGACCCTACACAAAAGTGCAGGAACCGGGGACTGAAGTGTCACAGATATCTAGAGCCTTATGGGAAGACATTCTCATTCAAACTAACCAACAAATATTATAAACAAATCAATATATCTAGTAGCTTTTTGGGGGTGGGAGGGAGCTTTTATTTTTTGAGTAGGGTTCCTTTATTTTTAGTACCCGCTGGCTCTGGAGTGCCTCACTATGTAGAACAGGCGGCCATGCACTCCAAGAGTCGCCTCGCCTCTGCTTCCCCAGTGCTGGGATTATTAGGTGCGCGCCGGCATATTATCGCACCATACTGCTCCTTAACAGAGAACCCATTTTTGATTCCTAGTACCCACAGGACAGCTAATAACCATCCATACTCCAGTTCCAGGGTAATCCATGCCCTCTTCTGACATACCATCCGGCATTAAAAAATAGGTGCACTGACAACGGAAAAAAAAAATGCCAGCTTATAAGAGGCAGAAGGCAGGGCAGATTTCTATGAGGTTTTAGGCCAGCTGTCAACGTGCTTTAACAGGCAGGATATCACTAAATGCTATGGAGAAATAATCCAATTTGCTCAAAGTAGATTTCATCATTTACCAAGGCAATGAAGAATATTTTTCACCATTTACATGATGACTAAGAACTAGTATTTGATTGATAAATTCTAATTTCATCTTTTGTACATTGAGGAAAGAGATTAACAATTCTATCCATGTTGAGTATGTTTATTGGAGGATTGTTATCTCTTTACAACAGTTTCTGTCTCTCACTTCCTCTGTTTGTCAACCATTAGGTTTGGGACCTTTCCTAAATAATTAAAATAACAAAATAAAACAAAAGTAAATACATAAGCACTGGAACCTACTGAAATTCCAACCCACCTCCAATGACAAGGTTTACTCATTCTGGTTTCTAGTGGTTTGGTCGCCTTCCTCTCCTGTAGGTGCAGAAGGAATTGAATTCTTTGGAAAAAGTCATTGCTCTAGACTGAGTCAATGGACACTGTCACAATTAATTAAGTTAATTTAGCTTGAAAATACACAGAACCAAATTATAATGGTAAATTATAAATATGGAAAAACCCAGGCAAAGTCAAAGAAGGTGCTTACTTGTGTTAAGAAAATACAGGCTGGAAAAATTATGGCTGAGATTATTATATTTGTGTGTGGATTATAAATTTAAAACACTGGAAAAAAACACCTAAACTGCTCTTACAGAGAACATATTTTGAATTCTCACACCTAAAGAACAAGTAAACAACCCTATACAGCAGATATCTCCAGGGTCATCACCATGGAATTCTGACCTCCAACAGGATTATACAAGAAAATTTNGCACTTGCCTTACCGGAAATCCCCAGCACTTGGGAGAAGCAGAGAAGCAAGGTGGATCCCTGTTAGATACTGAGGTCAGCGCTGGTCTACCTAGTAAGTTCTAGGCTGCTGAAGCTATAGAGGACTCGTCTCAAAGGAAAAAAGAAAAGCAGGAGACTAACTCCCATCATACTAAATTTTTATGGCTTTTATGGTACGAATACTTAATAACATAGAATAAATAAATATTTTTACCATTTTAAATAAGTTAAGCTATACTAATACCTAATAAGTAGACATTTAAGTAATGTGTAAATGGATCTGTTTAATCTTCTGAAGATAGAGCTTTATCTGAGGTTGTTTTGTCCAAATGTGTCTTCAGGACTTCCTATGCTGTAAAAACACCAATCCCCAAGGTGAGGGACATCCAGAAGTGACAAGCTTCAGGAGACTATATCACTCATAATGGGACTGCTGCTCTTCAGGGGTAGACTAGAGTGTTCCCTCCACTATCTGTTGAACCCCAAGTCCGGCCCTTGCCAGGCAGGGGAAGCTGCTGGCATAGGTCTGTAGTCTTGTGACTACTTAGTCTCTACAATCCTGTAAGAAATGCATTTCTATGATTCAGACGCAGGCTTCAAATTTTTAATTTTGACTGTATGTTTTTACTATATAGATATAGTAGTAGATTATCCTTCCACCAATTACATTTGTGCAAGTTCAGAAGCGACAGACCATGAAAATATTTTGGTAACATTTTATATGTGAATATGTGCAATTACTTGTAGTCTAAAAGGACCACATTATACCTCTGCCAAAAGACTATGAGGAACGTAGATATTATTCCCTTCTTAATGTGCACATATTTAGAACTACTAGATAGAGAATAAGAGACAAACCTTTACACATGATGTTTAATAAAAATAAAATTTTTAAAATTAATGGTCGGTTTTTAGCCAGGCTTGGGGCACACAACCTGTAATCCCAGCAGGAAGATGAGGCGTTCCAAAGCCACTCTATCAGGGAGGTCAAGGCCATCCTGGCTACAGCAGGACCCATGTCTCACAAACAAAATAGAATGTTGGTTTTTAGTTTGTAAATTGATAGTATTGTCAAAGAAGAGAAAGAGAAAAAAAATACTACCTTTTATTAGAATATAATAAAATTCTTTGGGGGGGAATTGTTATCAAAAATGTAAAATTGTCCATAAAATCCATTTTGGCAGCAGTAAATCTGCCAAATTTGGCAACTTAAAATAAGTCATCCGAATGTAATTTTGAAATTACAGCAATAGTTCAGGAAGAAAAGCTTTTTAACAAAATATTGGCCAGAGGCTGGTGCCGTGGTGGCACCCACCTTAATCCTAGCACTTGGGAGGCAGCTGGGCAGGCGGGGGATCTTGTTGAGTTCAAGGGCCAGCCTGGTCTACAGGAGTGGTTCCAGGACAGCTGGGGTACAAGAAGACGTCCAAAAAGAAAAACAAAAAAAAAACCCAAAAAAACAAAACTTAGGGCAATGAATGAGGGTTGATAGTGATGGCATGATTAGAATTTGGCTCTTCTTGATTGGTTTGCTCTAGTCAGCCCCATGTGCCTTACAGTACACATAAAATGATCCATCAGTACAGGGTAGGACTTCAACTTGTCATTTACACAGGGATGACGGAGGGTCAAAAAGGGAACTTGCCCAAGGTCACGCGGCTGAAAAGTAATAGATGTGACGCTACCATATCTTTATTCCATGTAGTTCTCTCTTTTATAATTTAAGTCTTAGGGGACAGTGAGGGCGAGGACTAATGATCAATTTCTTTATAGCGCTCCTGTTGGGGGTTCCTCACAGTAACGGCAGGAGGACTCTGTTCAGGACTCTTTTGAAGAAATCTGTAGAACAAATACTCATCCCGAAATTCATATTCATTGGTAATGTGTTGGATGACTCCCCCTTGCACCAGTCTGTCTCCATATATCACAGCTTCACCACGGTCAGAGGCAAGGCCAACTTCAATTAGCCAGTTCACCAGGTCACAGCCACAGAAGGTCCCAGCAGAAGTCTTTGCACCACACCTGTATGTCAAAGGAATGATTAACCCATAGGTTCTGTAAGTCTAGTATCATCACTGCATGACACGTGGAATCAAGCAAGGAAAAATAAAAAGGAAACAAAAAAAAACTGATTATTGGCATGTGTGGCGCACACCTTTAATCTAGCCTCGGGGAGGGAGCAGGGACAGGCGGATCTTTGTGGTTCAAGGCAGCCTGGTTACAGAGTGCGTTCCGGACAGTGGTAGGCTCACAAGGTCAGGACCCAGCTCAAAAAAGACCAAAAAAAAAAAAAAAAAAAGACAGCATGTCTAAGAGCTGGCCATGGCAGGAATGAAGCTGTTCTAAACATAAAGCAATTGTTAGCTTCCTGACCCAAGAAAACACTGAGAAAAATAAATATGCCAGGAATGCTTGTGAAAACAGAAATACTTAAAAATGAACACTTAAATCATTAGAGAGAAATATTCTTTTTATGGTGGGCCATGTGTGGTTTGTGTGTGTGTGTTATGTATACATCATGTCATGCAATGCACAAACGTGTGTGTGCATGCATATGTGTGTGGCGTGCATGCCTGTGTGTGTGCTTTATGTGCCTGTACATGTGTGTCCACATATATGTAGAAGCCTTTAGATGACCATAGGCAACTTCGATTGTTCTCCACTTGTTTTAAGATTTTTTTTTTTTTCTTTTGGTTTTTTGAGACAAGGTCTCACTGTAGTCCCAGCTGGTCTGGAATCACTATGTAGATCAGGCTGGCCTTGAACTCACAGAGATCAGCCTCAGCCTCCAGAGTGCAGAGATTAAAAGTGTGTACCACCAGGCATGGCAAGATTTTTACTGTTTTTAAATTATGTGGATGTATGTAAGTGTGTGCACATGTGTATAGGTACATACCAAGGCCAGAGGAGTTGGATCCCCTGGAGATGGAGTTTTAGGCAGTTGTGAGCTGCTGGATGTGGTTGTGGGGGGCTCGAACTATGGTCTTATGGAAGAGCAGTATGCATTTTTAACACTGAACATCTCTCCGTCCCTTCCTTTGTTTACTGAGGTAGTGTCTCTTGCTGAACCTGGGGCTCACTTATTCCAGCTCAACTAGCCAGCTTGCTCCAGATTCCAGTCAGTCTCTGCCTTCCCAGTGTGGGATTGCTGCCAGCTGGCCACATCTACCCAGCTTTTATGTGGGATTTTGGCACCAAACTCCAGTTCTCATGTTTGTGGGGCAAGCTCTTTATCTACTGAGTCACCTCCAAGAATATTCTCTTTTTTTTTTTTTTTTTTTTTTTTTGGTCTTTTTGAGACCGGGTCTCCCTGTAGCCCCAGCTATCCTGGGAACTCACTTTGTAGACCGTGGCCTGAACTCACAAAGATCCGCCTGCCTCTGCCTCCCAAGTGCTAGGATTAAAGGCCAAGAAGTATTCTTTTTATGAAACATGGCCTTTGTGTGGTTGTGTATATATGTAGGAAGTGCATGTGTGTGTGTGTGTGTGTATGTGTAGGCCTGAGAATAGTGTGTCTTTCCTTGATTTCTCTCCACTTTTATTTTTTGAGACAGTCTCATTGAACCTGAATCTCATCAATTTGGCTAACCTGCTACCTCTCCCTTACAGAACTGGGGTTGCAGGCAAGTGCCACTGTGTCCAGCTTTCATGTGGGTTCTGTGGACCCAACTCGGGATTTTGTGCTTAGGTGGCAGGCACTTTACTGAATGAGCCATTCCCCCAGCCCCTAGCATGGCCTTTACAATCAAATATGTCTTTTTTCTTTTTGTTTTTTTTTTTTTTTTGGTCTTTTTGAGACAGGGTCTCCCCGTAGCCCCAGCTTTCCTGGAACCCACTCTGTAGACCAGGCTGGCCTTGAACTCACAAAGATCCACCTGCATCTGCCTCCCGAGTGCTAGGATTAAAAGTGTGTGCCACCATGCCCGACACATCAAATATGTCTTATAGATAGTTAATATATATTTCCACATACTATTAATTATATTACAAAATTAAAATTGAGGAAGATTAAACATTTTTCACAAGTTCTTAAGAAGTGACTATTTTTTTGGTGGGGGTGGTAGTATATGCCTATAATCCCAGTATTTCAAAAACTACTTTTACTAACCTACTTAAATGTCATATTCTGCTTATAGTGTCCATAAGTAGTCTGTCTTCTCCTCAGCAGCCAATTAAATCATACTGATATGCTTGTTAGGAATTTGCTTCATTAGGAATGAAGGAATGAAAAAGATCTATCTAGCTAAGATTTTAAAAGTGTGCTTTGATTTTTAATCTACTTCTAGAGTGTTCAATACTTGTATTCCTAATGCTAATGTAGTTGCCTTAGGTATGAGCAAATAAAGAGGGGAAAGAGAAATGCAAAATAAGAAAAGTCAGTACATGAATTCTGTACACTCTGACACAAATGTGCACTAAACGGGAATCTCCACAAGCATGAACTGGGCTGTACAATCTAAAGTACCTGACAACAGGAAATAAATGGTGAAGATCAAGATGAAATGACAAATAGGGGACAAAAACTTTAAACATTTTACTATAAAGACAGTTTCATGTAAGAATTAGAAAAAGCCTAATACACATGAAAATTTTCTCTAAGATATATAAACTCTCCATGTTAGAGCCTGCTTGCTGACTTAACTGTCCCACTCACTAACTGAATGTTTGTTTCTTGATTACTGTGATCAGGCAACTGTCACAAAAGGCTATGGAATAGTAAGGAGTGTCAGAGAATGTGACCCGTACAGGCAGCAGGTTCTGGAAAGGGGCAGGGATCAGGCTGGATGACTACCAGCTGGTGCCCATTCAGCTGCCTGGGACCTGGCAGCTCTGCAAATGCTAAGAGCTGTGCTTCCTGACAGCTGGCAAGCACAACAGGCCTGCCTAAGCTAATGGGAATCTTCTTTAAAAAAAAAAAATTAAGTTTTAAATTGTTGGAACTATCCACAGATATTATCTTGAAATAATTGTATTCAGCCTTTCAAAGTGAAAAAATAACTTTCCTTCATAATTACCATTGTCAGTAATTGGGCAAGGCTTATCATAAAATTTGGTCACCGCAGTCAAAAAAAAGGAATCTGAGATTTTGAATCTTGAACTTGCCCAGGGTCACCCAGCCATGTGGCCGCTCAGGAGTTCTGCACACTCAATGAGTTCTCTTGCACTTTCTATACCAGGCTGCTTTCTGATTATAATGCATGTAGACTGATTAGTGTCATAATGCATATAAATGAACCATCTTGATTATCAATTTTCAGTTTTTGGTAATATACATAAAGGTATTAAATTCTTTATATTTTACTTTGTTTTATTTTCTCTTTCACGACAACTAAAGCTATTGGTACCATATGTATTTATTCACAGTTGTTTTCGGTGGTGGCATATTCCATCCCTTGGGATTAGAATGAATACAGTGCAACAGAACAATGACTAGAACTCTAGGTGAAAGAGACCACAGGATTAATTAAGAGGCAGAAATTTCATTTTCTTTTGACTGCTGGTGCTCGAATTACTTTCTCCTTTTTAAAATTTTTATTTATTTATTTTTATGTGTATGAATGTACTGTCTGCATGTAGGTTTGTGCACCCATGTCGTGCAATGCCACGGAGGTCAGAAGAGGGCATCAGATTCCCCTGGAACTGGAGTTAAAGACGGTTCTTAGCTGCCATGTGGGTGCTGGGAATCGAACCCGAGTCCTCTGCAAGAGCGTCAGAGCTCTTAACCCCTGAGCCATCCCTCCAGCCCCGATTTCATTTTCTTGACAATAGTGTTAGTAATATAAAATTTGGTAGCACTAAGAGATGAGAACACAAAATCATTTCTAAATCTAATGTTTTTCACTGCTTTGTGAGAAACACTCATGGCCAACATGAAGTAAATATTAATATTCTACCACAGGGCTACATCTTTTAAAGTTACACATTTCATATAGAAATTAGATATTATGTAACACCTAAAAATGCTATAATCAAATGTCTTTTATGTATTTCATTTCTTGAACTATAAACTTACCCACAACTGTTAGCCTGCTAAAATCCAAAATTAAAAAGCTAAAATCTAATTTTCCAAAACTTGTACTGGCAATTGGCTTACCTTCTCTCCCTAACAATGTTGCGGATACATAGATCACGATGGTAATGAACAAATTGTTGACAGGTCATTTTTATTTCCTCAGACACAGGGGAATCTCTACTTTCTTCTGTTTCTTTATTGTTCCATAGGAATTCAAGCCTGAAAATAACAATGTAAGAGGCAAGGTTTTTTTTCTTTCTTTTCTTTTTTTTTTTTTTTTGGTCTTTTTGAGACCTGGTCTCCCTTTAGTCCTAGCTGGCCTGGAGCTCACTCTATAGATCAGGCTAGTCTTGAACTCACAGAGGTCCACCTGCCTCTGCCTCCCAAATGCTGGGAGGCATGTACTGCCATGCCCGGCAAGAGACAAGTTTTTAAATTTTTTTTTTTTTTTTGGTCTTTTTGAGACAGGGTCTCCCTGTAGCCCAGCTGTCCTGGAACTTGCTCTGTAGACCAGGCTGGCCTTGAACTCACAAAGATCCGCCTGCCTCTGCCTCCTGAGTGCTAGGATTAAAGGCGTGCGCCACCATGCCCGGCTAAGTTTTTAAATTTTTAAGGAAAGAAATACCACCTGCCCCACCAAAATGACTGTTCCAAAACCTGTTATCTGTGACATATACGTCATTAGTTTCTGAAGCAGAATCATCCTTCATCTGCACTACCTGTTCAAAGCAGGCTGGGCTGGGCTGGGCTAGGCTGGGGACTGACCATTTTATTTGCCCCCGACATGTTTGACTCACTTTAGTTTGTACCAAGACATTCTTTACTCTATGTTTTCCCATTTAGAGGTACTAACACAACTTAGAAACTAGGCATGATGCCTGGAATTCCAACACCCAGAAAGACAAGGCAGGAGGATTACAGGATGAGGCAGGATGGCAAGGTCAGGGCCAGCCTGAGCTACACTGCCAGACCCTGCCTTAAAAACCTAAAACCCGGGCTGGAGAGATGGCCTAGTGGTTAAGAGCGCCGACCGCTCTTACAGAGGACTGGGGTTCTATCCCCAGCACCCACATGGCGGCCGAGAACCGTCTGAAACTCCAATTCCAGGAGAACTCCAATTCCAGGGGAGTCCAACACCCTCTTCTGACCTCCGCGGCATTGCACGACATGGGTGCACAAACCTGCATGCAGACAGTACATTGATACACATACAGAAAAAAAAAACAAAACCTAAAACCCAAACCAACCAAATAAAAAAGGTAGCTTTGGTATTTAATCAGTATCACAGAAACAAATATTAGGATCTGGAGTATATAGCCATTGCTTCTGTCAATCCAGGCAACAGAAATGTTGACACTTTTACATGATCAACATTATGAAGCTGCTTATATTAAGTACAGTGGCTTTCCTATTATACCTTTCTTTCAAGAGATGAGTGTGAACCCTACTAAATGACATCATAGTGAAGATGATAATGGAGAAGAAAGGATATTTACTGAACACTTTTTATAGAGTAGGTAGTTGGAGTCCATTAGCATTTCTAGTGTCTATTAATTTTGCCTTGAGAGCAAATTAAAAAGTACAAAGATTTACTCCCCTGTCTCTTCCTTCTACCCCCAAGTTGTAATATTCACTCATTATTTTTCATAAAGAAATCTTGATCTTAATTCAAAGAAACCCTCCACTAAGCTAATAAAAATTCAAGTTTAAAGAAAATCCTTGAATTTTCTGCAAAGTCTCAGTTTGATAAGAGAAAGTCTGTTGTCAAAGGAGAAAAGTAATCAGAGACTTTTGGGAGCACATCGTCTAATGCTTCCATTTCTAAACACATTTTCAAGTTTCATTTAACTTTGTATATTAATGCCATAGACAGAAGTCAGTGTCCATCAGTTCTTGTTAAAATGCAAATTACATTGCTGGATTTATAATGGTCTTTCCAATATTCTCTCTGCAATTATTTGCAACAAATATGTGATTCCACAGATAACATTTCTGTGATATTTAGTGGTCTCCTAGTAGTAATAAAGGTATAAAGATAGCAGTATTTTAATAGAATGACTTTGTCATCACCTTTAGGTATATAGATTTATTTTAAAACTAAATTTACCTTCTTTTGAAAGGTAGGATGATTAAATGTTTGTCCAATCCAAAGATTCCAAAGGAAATAAACCCCTAAGGGAAAAAATAAGAGTTATTTTTTCTGAATTCAACAATAAAACTTTAGGACAGAGAAATTAAGAAACTTAGTGCCTAAGAAAGAAGCAGTCAATAGTGATTAGAGTATCATTTCTTTCTCTCTCTCTCTCTCTTTTATTTA
The DNA here is from genome assembly GCA_009823505.1 of Rhizomys pruinosus. Lineage (NCBI taxonomy): Eukaryota > Metazoa > Chordata > Mammalia > Rodentia > Spalacidae > Rhizomys > Rhizomys pruinosus. Next base: position 3,082,233 of record VZQC01005840.1, read on the forward strand.
TTTATTTATTTATTTATTTATTTATTGTCCTTTTGAGACAAAGGTCTCCCTTTAGCCCTAGCTGGCCTGGAACTCACTATGTAGACCAGGCTAGCCTTGGACTCACTGTAGATCTGCCTGCCTCTGCCTCCAGAGTGCTGGGATTAAAGGCACGTACCACCACAACCAACCTAGAGCATCATGTTAAATACAACAAAAGCAGACCTTCTAAAGTTCAGTGCTTGCAGACACATGACACCCTGCTTGCTGCTTCTCCCCAGTTATTCTGTCCTGGTAATTACAGTGGCTGATGGAAACCAGTGCTGAGCAACTGGGTCTGCAGTGACACCTTGCTGAAACATTTAAACCCTAGACATTTTTGTCTTACCCTTTTTGAAAAGAAAATCTTTTTCACTGTACCTAAGTAGGACTCTTCTTCTGTTGCAACTTAATAAATGCAATTAAGAAGTCCTGCAATATCTGATTATAACACAGTAACTGTTAAAGGCTTTGGCTATGAGATGTCTGCCAAAGACTCATGTATAGAATAGTGTAATACTTGATGGAGCACTGTTCATGGGTGGGGCCTTGAGAAGAGACTAGATAGTGAAGGTTCTAACTTCACAGTGGATTAACTCACTGATGAATTCATAGCTGAATGGGCTCTCGGGTGGTGGAACATGGTTGGAGGAAGTAGATCATTGGGGCATGTCTACAACTCACTCTCCACCAAGATGTCTGTCTGATTTTGTCTCAAGCCCAAAGTGATAGGGCCAAGTGTTCATGGACTGAAGTGCTAAGAACTGTGAGCCACAAAAAAAATTTTTTTCTTTTTTAGTTTCCCCAGTTATTTTGTTACAGTGATGGGAATTTCATTAACATAGTAACTGAAGAAAAGTCATGTGAACATAACCACTGGCTGGGAAAGGGATTGAAGGATTTGAGGATGAGAAAGCAAACTGGTATGGATATCAGCCACAAAGCAGGATGAAGATGCTAGCTAGAGCTGTCCTTTTTCAGGCATACTGAGGTAAGGTTAGAGGGAGATGGGAAGGAGACTGCGGCATTACATATTTTACAAGTAAAATATTACTTGAAGGGCCAGAGAGATGGTTCAGTGGTTAAGGGCCTGAACTATTCCAGAGAATCCAAGTTGGGTTCTCAGCACCCACTTCACATAGCTCACTATCACCTGTAAGTCCAGTTCCCAGAAATTTGATCCCTTCTTCTGGCTGTGTAGGTAGCAGTGCAACATTCTTGTCTTTAGTTCTGTTCATGACACAGTCTGTAAAATGGAGTTTTCTTAGTCCCAGTCCAAGCTTGGGTGGGTTTCTGAATGCAAAATGCTAAAGAGGACTATTATTATCTGACTTGGATAAAGTCAGATCTAAAAAGTATACAAGTTTCCTCTAATGCTGGGTATGTTATTTCTCTGTTGCTGTGAAGAACATGATGACCATGGCAACTCTAGAAGAAGATTATAGTTGAGCTTATGGCTCCAGTGGTAAGGTCCATAATGGCAGGGGAGGGATGGCAAAAGGAGGCGCTGGAGCAGGAAGCCCAGTGATCACGTCTTCACATAGGCACTGGAAGCAGACAGCTACTGGGAATCTGACAAGGCTTAACAACCCTCAAAGCCGGTCCCCAGTGACAGGCTTCCTCCAGCAAGGCCACACCTCCTAAAACCACCTTAAAAAGCATACCCAACTGGAAACAAAATGTCCAAATAATTGGAGCCCATGCAGAATATTCTCATCCAAACCATCAGAAATGATAATGGAAAAACCAAGAATATAAACAAGTGAAAAACCTTGAAATACTTCAAGCAATTAATGTTAGGAGGAAAACTTGTAAGAGCATAAAGTGACAAATTCTATTTTATATGACAAATTATTACAAATTTAATAGGTAAACAGTGATTTCAAACACTTGCTTTTTTCAACTTGATACTCAGTTTATGGATGAATATTCTCCAATCAAAAAAGTAAGGGCTTGAAGCTGGGCATGCCTTCTATCCCAGTGTGGAAGGCAAAGGCAAGTGGATCTCTGAGATAGAGGCCAGCCTGAGCTACATACCAAAAAGAGTACATGATTGGGGTGGGGATGTGGTCCAGTGTAGAGCACCTGCTTACTATGTGCAGGATCCTGAACTGAAGTTAAATTCCTAGTAACTTAAAAAACAATTGGCATGATGGCACATGCCTTTAATCCCAGCAGAGCCAGGTGGATCTCTGTGAGTTCAAGGCCAGCCTGGTCTACATAGCAAGTTCCAGACCAGCTGGAACTAAAGGGAGACCCTGTCTCAAAAATACCAAAAAAGAGGGGAGCCATGGATTAATATCTATTTTAATAGTAACATGACAGAGTAGGGGAGATGATAATACCTATTTTGCGGTATTTGGGTGTTTAAACGAGATGCTGAATGTAAAATGCTTAACAATGGTTTGCACATAGTCAACTCTCAAGGAACAATAATTACTATCCCAGGCATATATGATATATATATATATATATATATATATATATATATATACATACATACACACACGCACACACATACATGTATCACATGATTTTTTTTTAGACAGGGTCTCCCTTTAGTCCCAACTGGCCTAGAGCTTGCTCTGTAGACCAGCTGGACTTGAACTCACAGAGATCCACCTGCCTTTGCCTCCCCAGTGCTGAGGTTAAAGGCATGTGCCACCATGCCTGGCCTAGGACGGTTCTTAGCCGCCATGTGGGTGCTGGGAATAGAACCCGGGTCCTCTGCAAGAGCAGTCCGTGCTCTGAACCACTGAGCTATCTCTCCAGCCCCTCACATGATTTTTTAAACAATGATTTAAGTACCTGTTATTCAAGAAACATCAAATACTTAGTAGTGTAAGTGACTAAATCAAAGGCTCAGAGAAAATAAGTTTTTTCCCAAAGTGAGCTATTAAGATCATAAGAAATTTATAAAGAACTTAGAACATCTTGTTCCTAAATTATTATACTTTCTCTAAATACCAAAACAAAAAAGTATTTGGTATTTCTGGTTGAAACACTCTGTGTACATTCTGATGACTTTAACAGATATAATAATTTATCTCTACTAGGAGACAGGCAGCAGCTGTCAGCTGTCATGTGTACCAGCAGCTGGCAAACAACTAAACACTTCTGATTTAAAAGAAAACAGCATCTGCACTCTCCCCAACCCCCAAAATCAAGTTACCCAGAAAACAGAACTCTCTGAAAGTTCTCCGTAAATAAATACCTGGCCAAAGTTAAACACAGCACAGAAAAACTGTAATTCAACATATAGTCTTCCAGTCTCATGGTTGAATAGCCACCACAAACAGCTGGAGAGATTCTGCAAAGGAAGGAGAAAGGGTACTTGAAAATTAAGCACGCTAATCATTTCTCTCCATCCAGAGCAGAGTACAATAACTTATCTAGTTAATAATTAGGGGGAAAAAGACTAAAGGGGAAAAACATGAGAGAATGCAGAAGCTTTGTCTTTCAAACAAGAGGTTTCAACCTCCCCTCCTGACAGATGCCACTCAAACAGACTCTATTCTGATCAAATTTGAAGCAAGAAGACATGAGCCATAATACAGAGGCTTACATAATACATCAGGACTGCCGACTAGCCTAAGACAGGACTGATTTTAAAATTCTACACAATGAAAACAATTATATCACTAAGTAGCAGTACTTGGCAACGTTTCTTATTTTTGGTTTTTGTTCTTAAATGGTGGTTAAAGTGTTGCTGCCTGATATCATACTATGTAATGCATGTCCAAGTGTGAAAGGCTAAATAGGTAATATGACCCATCTCCCATCTCTAGGGAAGTTAAGACCCATCTTAAAGAATTATGTATAATTAACAATTCACAAAAAGTATATAAGACAAATAAAAATGCCTTTGTAATTAAAGAAACGTATGCATTAAAGCAAAGCACTTTTCTTATAAATTACAAAATTTAAAGTCTTTCAACATTTGATGTTGATAAGAGGGCTGTATAAATACAGACTAATCCTTTGGAAAAGAATTAGTAGACCATATCTGTGTTGCAGAGATATTTATAGTCTTGATCCAGGTTTCTCAATTTTGGGAATTTTCCAATAGAAAATATGATGCATGGAAGTGTTTGTTAGGACATTTTGAAGAATCAGGAACAATGCACAAAGTAGTACTTGAATAAATGATAAGGTTGTTTTCCTGGGGTTTATTGGGAAGCAATTTAATGCAATGGTTACGGACACTTCAGTAAAATGAACATGTCTGACATAAGTGAAAAGTGGAAGCTGCAGATCTGCATGTACTGTTACAGCCATGAAAAGTGCTAAAAAATTAGTCAGCAGGGCTAAGGATACAGAGTTTAGTATGTGAGGCCCTGGGGTCAATCTTCAGCAGCAAAATATTAAATCAATTAAAAAAAAAACAAAAACAATGCCGGGCATGGTGGTGCACGCCTTTAATCCCAGCATTCTGGAGGCAGAGGCAGGTGGATCTTTGTGAGTTCAAGGCCAGCCTGGTCTGCATAGTGAGTTTTGGGACAGTTGGAGCTACAGGGAGATTGTCTCAAAAAGACCAAAACAAAACAAAACAAAAAACAAAAACAAAAACAAAAAAAACCCAAAAAAACAAAACAAGAAAAATTATAAGGCATTAATGTAAGAGACTGTTTGTTTCTCATACTATGAAGAAATTTTGTAATTAAATTTAAAAATATTTATTTATAGGGCTGGAGAGTGGTTTAGTGGTTAAGAACATTGGCTGCTCTCACAAAGAACCCAGGTTTGATTCCCAGCACCCACATGGTGGCTAACAACTCTCTATAATTCCAATGCCCTCTTCTGACCTCCAGAGGCATTGCACAACATGAGTGCACTTACATACAGGCAGGCAATATACTCATACATATAACATAAAAATAAGCTGGGCGTGGTGGTGCACGCCTTTAATCCTAGCACTTGGGAGGCAGAGGCAGGCAGATCTTTGTGAGTTCAAGGCCAGCCTGGTCTACAGAGTGAGTTCGAGGACAGCTGGGGCTACAGGGAGACCCTGTCTCGAAAAAGGCAAAAAAAAAAAAAAAATTAAAAAAATTAAAAATAAAAAAAATAATAAATCAAATATAAAAAACTATTTCATGTGTATGGGTGTTTTGCCTGCATGTATGTAAGTATACCATGTATGTGCCTGGTCCCCCTGGAAGCCAGAAGAGGGTGTCAAGAGTCCCTGGAACTGGAGTCATAAACAGTTGTGAGCCACTATGTGGGTGCTGGGAACCAAACTTTAGTCATCTGCAATAGCAACCAGTGCTCTTAAACACTGAGTCATTTCTCTAGCTCCAAAAATGACATTTAAAAGGTTTTTTTTTAAAATATCTTCTGAGAGCTAATGTAGGCATTTGAGCATTTTTGCCTATCAAGTATGTTAGGAGTGAGTGGTCCTACATTTATCAATGGAGAGAGTGGTCATGAAATGTTCAGAGTCTGGAGTGAATTGGAGCACTTAGGCAACAGAGTAAAGGACTCATTCCTTGCCTCCACCCTGTGCCCCAAACATTTAATTCAATATTAGAATTCAGCTCGCCTAGTCACCACCCTTCTGCAAAGTAGCAACTAAGTTTCTTGTACAGGCTTGAGGGATGCCAAATATTTAAAGAAATAGCCCCAAACAAAACCAGAAGAAACATTTACAGCAAATAGGCCAATAATGAGAAGTAAACACAGCAAGACATGTCGGGTCAGCTGCAGGTCTCCGCTCTGCAGATACTGCTCTTCTTCCTGGGCTAATATGCAGCTCTGGGAGTTACAGCGACTCACGCAGTGATCATCTATAAAACAGTAAGTACAACAATCTGTAATCAGAGCCTTTCACTTGAATGCATTTTAAATTTATAATGACTTCCTAAAAGAAACAACAAAAAAGCACATTCAGTGTAAAATCAGAATATAATTGTCAGTGAGATTAGAGAACTCCCCCAGGTTGTTTTAGGGGAGTCAGAGTTGTAGAGTGTTTCTGAAAACCACAAGTGGAATGCAATAGTGCCCTTTACATAATTTAACAGCATTTTCTGTTTACAGAATTTGTTTTATAATATACCATATATTTTCGATATACATTACAGTTTACTGGGAAATTTTTTGTTTTTTAAGACAGGGTCTCCCTGTGGCCCCAGCTTTCCTGAAACTCACTATGTAGACCAGGTTTACATACAATTTTCAAAGTTTAAATTATTAAGTACACTATTCCACACTTGGTGCTAAGTGATTTATACTTTTTTTAATGCCAGGAATCAAATCCAAGGTCTTATGTATGCTAGGCAGGAACTCTCACTAAGCTGTACCCCCAGCTCTTCTAAATTTCTTTTTAAAATTTTTATCTATAATTTTTATTTTGTTTTAAGTGTACGAGTGTATTGCCTGCATGTATATAAGTGCATCCATGTCGTGCAGTATCCTTGGAGGGCATTGGATCTCTAGAACTGGAGTTGGGACAGTTGTTAGGCTGAGAATTGAACCCGGGTCCTCAGCAAGAGCAGCCGGTGCTCCACTGAGCCATCTCTCCAGAACCCAGGTCCTCGGCAAGCACAGCCCATGCTCCACTGAGACATCTCTCTAGTACTTGGGTCCTTGGCAAGCACAGCCTGTGCTCCACTGGAGAGATAGCCTAGCGGTTAAGAGCACCGACTGCTCTTGCAGAGGACCTGGGTTCGATCCCCAGCACCCACATGGTGGCTAAGAACCATCTGTAACTCCAATTCCAGGAGAACTCCAGTTCCAGGGGAATCCGAGACCCTCTTCTGACCTCCGCGGCATTGCATGACACAGGTGCAGTGTCCATGGAGGTCAGAAGAGAGCACTGAAGTCCTGGAAATGGAGTTACCAGGTGGTTGTTACCCACCATGTGGGTGCTGGGAACCAAAGCTGGGTCCTTTTAACCACTGAACCATCTCTCTAGCCCCTGAAATAGTTTAACACTTAAAACTCCTAACCCTTCCTCTAAGCTCTATAAATTCAGAGTTGGTGACAAGGGCTGGATAGCAAAGAACATTTCCTAGCACTTGAGAAGCTGAGGCAGAAGGATGGCAAGTTTGGAGAACCTGTAAGAAAAGGCACTTGAAGCACAGTATTCAGGTCCAGAAGCTGTGTCACTTAACTTCTCCAGACTACTAAAGGCAGACTTTGAAGTAGAATGAGACCCTCTTCTGACCTCTGCGGCATTGCACGACACGCACTGCACGACATGGGTGCACAAACCTACATGCAAACAGTACATTCATACACATACAAAAATAAATAAAAAATTTTAAAAATGCCTTAAGAAGAGGACAGTTGACAGATGCTGCATCATAAAGAATACTTTTCAGTTTCCCTTCCTGGTTTGATTATAAGTAAGCATAATCAATAAAAAGTATATTACAATTTCACATATATTGTTGTTTTAAAAAACTTGAAACTCAGACCAAAAATGTTATTAGGTCTCTTGCTTTATATTCCAACAAACTATTACTTTTAAACTTGTTTGTTTTTTATTTTATAGGAAAGGGCATATTTAAGCCAGGTGTGATGGGACCTACCTATAATCCCAGTGTATGGGAAATAGAGACGTTAAGATTGAGAGTTCAAGGTCATCTGCAGCTACATAGAAAGTTCAAGGCTAGCCTGAACATGAGACCTAGTCAAAAAACAAAACAAAACAAAAAAACCAAAGGGGTTTGGGAGAGAAAGGGCATATTTAAAGCATAAAGATTCACAGTATACCCGAGCACCAATTAGTCATGATCTTAAGGAATCAAGGGAAACTGTGTCTCAAAAAGACCCAAAACAACAGCAAAAAATGAGCGTTGTGTCTACATGATTATTATCTCTTTTTTTTTTTTTTTTTTTGGTATTTTTGAGACAGGGTCTCCCTGTAGCCCCAGCAGGCCTGACTCACTCTGTAGACCAGGCTGGCCTTGAACTCACAGGATCCATCTGCCTCTGCCTACTGAGTGCTGGGATTAAAGGCATGCCACACCCAGCTTAAAGATGGTTCTTAGCCCCCAGGTGGGTGCTGGGAATAGAACCTGGGTCCTCTGCAAGAGCAGTCAGTGCTCTTAACTGCTAAGCCATCTCTCTAGCCCCATGATTATTATCTTATTAATACTTTCATCTTTTTTGAGAACTCATATTCTCAAGCCATGTTCTGTAGTGTTACAGCTTTGATAGAAATCCTCTGTAGTATTCTTTTGAAGTGTAACGATAAAGAATTTTCTTTTCCTTAATCCCATCCTCATAGCCCAGAGGCACTTACTTTTCTCAAGAGAAGTCACAGGCCCAGTGGTACTTGTATTTGCTATTGGCTCTGTTGATGTACAGTGTAATTCACCATTTCCCAAGGAGCAGGAACAGCAACCTAATAAAATAAGATAATATGTGAAGGTAGATTCCAACCACAGCAGAAATGGACAAGTTTAGAAGACACCCAACCTAACCCAACCCACTCATGGAGCCTCTTTGGAGATGTTGTCATGTACCTATCCAAGTGCATCCAGATGTGCCTATATGGAAGTTTACAGACAGTGCCAGACAAACACAGTCAGCTCTCTTATAGGTTGTCTCCTCAGTGTATGAAACAAGGAAAAATGTTTTTATCCAATGTGCTTTGGGAACTAAGAATTCTACCATGTTCCTAAATTATTTCATTTCACCACTCTCATAAACATACTACTGCTCAGCTGTGGGCAATGATTACTGTGGGCAAGGCAAAGTAAAGTGGCCTAGATTTGAAAACTGTTGTTGACTTGGTCTGTCTCCCAATCTGTCCACCCCACCCATTCAATAAAAAGGCTTTCCTTCTTTGAAGACAATTAGGTCTAGATTGATAAATCCTTTCCTTCTTTAAGTTCAACTCAAAAATTCATTTCTTTCAAGCATGTGCATCTTATTAGTCTAGAAGATTGAAACAGAATTCTATCCTTTTCTCTTTTCATATATACACACCTGAAAATCTCTTGATTTATAAATAGAGTGCTTTATAGAGGTCACACTGAGAGGTATGCTGCAGAGCTATTAATTTTTCTTTACATCATCGAGAACTGTACACGGTGCCCTTTAAGATATTTTGCATTTCGATAGGCATGGTGCTTCCTGACATGGGTTGGAATATTAATAGAATAATAACTTCACTGATGAACTATTAAAATTTATGTGCTAGAAAAAGAATTTTTAGGCTTAACTTTCCATTGATAATGTATTTAAATTCTTCCATGATATTCTTAAAAACAAGATTTCAAAGTATAAAAGCTATAATATATAAGCTATTGCAAAGTTCTTTTTAAATTTAAGGGACTAATGCCATCTCAAGGTTAAAAACAGAACCACAGAATAACAAAAGAAAGCAGGCTATCTAGCTGAGCCATCATCAGAAACTAGAAGGGTTAGATCATAAAATTACATAAAAGACATAGAAATTAAGAAAACATATGTGAGGCTAGTCCATTCTGATTACCTACATACAGGAAATGAACACACACACACATGCACACACACAAACAACAAACAACTATAACCACTGTAAAAAAGTATCTTGGCAGTTTCTTCCTTTAAACACAAGGATTTATCAGTAGCCAATCAAGTTTTTCTTTATTAACTGAAAACATTTTTAATTGATCAAAGTCTGTTTTGTTGTTGTTGTTTTTGAGACAGGGTCTCACTATGTACCCCACGGATGGCCAGGAACTCATTATGTACAACAGGCTGGCCTTAAACTGACTACTGGGACTAAAGGCATGTTGAGCTATTAACCAAACTCTTGATTTCATATTAAAATGGGATTTCCACATGTTTGGCAGAATGCATGAGCTCTGGTGGGGTGGGGGGCAAGGAAGGGGGAGTGGGTCTAGACTTGATTGGGAAATGTTGTATGAAATGCACAAAGTCTCAATAAAAAATTGGCTTTAAAAAATAAAAATAAAATAAAATGGGTTTCCCTTGCCAGGCATGGTGGGATTAAAGGCATGTGCCACCACACCCAGCATTAATAATTTAAGTACACCTGTATCCTACAATGGCCAAGGAGGTCAGAAGAAGGTATCAGATCCCCTAGAACTAGAGTTACAGACAGTTGTTAGCTGCCATGTGGTTACTGGAACAGGGGTCCTCTGCAGTAACACTTAGTGCTCTTAACCACTGAGCTATCTCTCCAGAATAAATAAATAAAATTCAACTTAAATTTTATTTATTTTTCCTCATCTTGAATTTTTAAGCAATCTATAAACCTGAGTCCCTAATCCACCCCATATTAATCCTTACTTTACAGTGTCTTTTTAATCTTGAGTTTGTGCAACTGATTTTTATTCATTTTATAGCAGCCAGATTACACTAATTATTTCAGCTTGAATTTTAACATTATTTTATTTTTATTTTGTGTGTGAGTGTATTGCTTGCATGTGTATAAGTATATTCCCAACACTTGGGAGGCAGAGGCAGGCAGATCTCTGTGAATTCAAGGCCAGCCTGGTCTACATAGTGAGTTCTAGGATAGCTGGGACTAAAGTGAGACCCTGCCTCAAAAAGACCAAAAAAAAAAAAAAAAAAAA
>VZQC01005840.1:3092898-3184893 GCA_009823505.1 Rhizomys pruinosus
TTTTTTTTGGTCTTTTTGAGACAGGGTCTCCCTGTAGCTCTGACTGTCCTGGAACTCACTCTGTAGACCAGGCTGGCCTTGAACTCACAGAGATCCACCTGTCTCTGCCTTCCAAGTGCTAGGATTAAAGGCGTGTGCCACCATGCCTGGTGTTTTCTTCTCATTCTTATCCTTTGTTTACTGATATTTACAACTAATGGACTTGAGAATAAGCATTTCTCCACAAATACTCCAGATGTTATATGCACCATCACTTACATGTCCTGGCACAATGTCTTATATCTACCTGTACAAACAATCCAAAATGTATATTCTTGCTGGGTTCCCTTCACGAACTAAACAAACTTCATTAATTGTTACCATTATTAACAAAGATACTATTTAGGACATTTTCTGTATACCAGGATTGGCAAGCATTTTCCATAAAGGTCATTCGGTCTTGGTTGCAGTGATTCAGTTGTGCCATCACAGTATGAAAGCAGCCACAGACAACACAAAAGTGAATGCGAAATGGTCCAGTGACATTATAGGTAAGAAATTCAAGTTTCAGAGAATTCTGAAGTCACAAAATTCTTGTCTTTTAAATTGTCGTGAATCTCTTAAAAATATAAAAACTGGAGCTGGATAGATGGCTTAGGATTTAAGAGCACTCGCTGCTCTTCTAGAGGACCAGAGTTCAGTTCCCAGCACTCAACTGGCAGCTAACAACCATCCATAATTCAGTTCCAGGGCTTCTGCTGTACTCTTCTGGCCTCCACAGGCATTGTGCAACATGGGTACATTTATATACATGCAGGCAAAGCACTCATACACATAAATGTTTTAATGTAAAAACTATTCTTAACTGGGAAACTATATGGGTCTGATTCAGCTTATAGGCTTGTAGATGGCTGATTTCTGTTATTAACCTCAACCTTGATTAGGTCTCCATAAGCTAATTTTATTGATGGTGCTTCCCTGATAAAATGGCGTTAAAGTAGGAAATAGATGTGTTTAGTATCCTAGGAAGGGCCTTCCTTCCATTTTACTTCTTCCAAAATTCTCAGGTCAGGACTAGGGATACAGCTTAGACCTAGCATGTGTGAGACCCTGGGTTTAATCCCTAGCACTGCAAATTAGAATAGTGGCTCGTGTCTGTAATCTCAGCACTGGGGATGTTGAATCAGGATGAGTGACAGTTTGAGGTCAGCCTGGGCTATGACGTTTCAGGCCAGCCTGGGCTACAGCATAAGAGCCTGTTAAACAAACAAAGCTTTCTTGGGAAATTTCAGAATTTAACAAAACATTCTAAGACTAATGAATAAATTTGCAAGCTCTTCTATATTCAAGTTCTTAATTTGACAAATACTTATAATATTCACAATAGTTTAGGGTACTTCCCTTAGTATAAGGGCATGTGACATGTGACAGTTTGTGTGTGTGTGTGTGTGTGTGTGTGTGTGTGTGTGTTTTGTCTTTGTTTTTTAATGCACGTAAGGATCATACTTGTATCTGGGATAGAACTTGTGATGAGTTCTGGTTCATCTGTTGCTACTGGGCTTTCCTCAAAAGCAGTACTTCCAGGCTCTACCGGTTTATGGCTCTGAGACTGGCCAAAGCCTTCATAGTGTCCAGCTTGGGTGGTTCGGTTCATGCACATGAGTGACACACCAGCTATCAGAATGCTGCAGAACAGGGTGACTGCTGTGGTGATCATCTGCCGGCATCAGAAAAAGATGTTAGCCAGTTTTCACAACCTCATATTCATAATCTGAGTGTAGAAGGGTTAAGAGCTTTTTTTAATGGAAAATATATATGTATAGCTTTAAATATTCCAGAAACAATGAGTCTTAAAAATGGGTAGAAACATGTAAGGAATATGAATTACTTGTTCATCAAAGAAATAGGTGTTTGCCTGGAATCATACAAGTTTTCTAGATGTTTCTCTACATAGCAACTAATTACCAAAACAGACTTTGGTTCCTTTACAGGTAATCAAAATAATTCTTTTCTTTTCTTTCTTCACTGCCCCCCCCCTTTTTTTTTCTTGAGACATAACCTTACTATGTAGAGCTAGCTAGCCTGAACTTGCTCTTTAGACCAAGCTGGCCTAGAACTATAGATATCAGCTGGCCTCTATCTCCAGAGTGCTGGGATTAAAAGCCTGTGCCACCACAGCTCAAAATTATTTCTCGCAGATCTTTTGTTTACTTCTAAATTCTTACATATTCTTCAGTAAACAGGACTTTCTTACAGTCATAATTGTAAAAATTGTATCTAATACTTATGAACACCAACTCCATGACAGCATTAGTATAGGTGTTAGATATATATATATATATANGGAGGAAGGAGCCAGGCTGCTAGTGGGCGGGGCCAAAGAAGACTTTGGAATGAGTCCAAGGCCAGCTAGATTGCTGGGATTTATTGTGACTAGGAAACTCACCAGTGTAGAAGTGACCAAATGGAGCTGTGTGGTGCAGAATTTGAGGAGGGCTGCACAGTATCTGGCCTAGAGGGGACCCCATGTCTCAGGATAGTCCCAGGGACCTCTCATAGCAGTGTAAAGAGGATCAGAGGCATGGGGACAGGTAAATATGTCTATCCAGGGGACGGAAAAGTAACTAGCGACACAGAAACCACATGGGAAGTTGTGTTGGGGAACCTGAGTAAGGGTGGGCCTTAGAAACTCATGGAGGATCAGAGAGGAGTGGCCAAAATGTGGGATCCAAAGGTGGCTGGCCTAGAAATCTCAGGAGTAGAGGAGTGTAATGGAGTGGATTTGGAGGAGAGGTGGGGAAATGAGTCTTTTCAGAGGAGCTTGTGGCTCAGAACCAGAGGCGGGTATGTTGGGATATACCAGGAATCTAGCCTTATTCTTAATTTGTTTTTCTTTGAATCCCTTCATCAGTTCTAAGCCAAGGACTATCAGACATCTCTAATTCTGTCAGTAAGCCATCTTTTAATACATACCTCAGCCAACCAATGAAATAAATTTTTTTTTTTGTCTTTTCAAGACAGGGTCTCCTTATAGCCCCAGCTGTCCTGGAACTCAACTCTGTAGACCAGGATGGCCTTGAACTCACAAAGATCCGCCTGCTTCTGCCTCCCGCGTGCTAGGATTAAAGGTGTGCGCCACCACGCCCGGCTAGAGTATATTTTCTAAGTTAATTTTAATGTAGGTATTGCAAGCTAAAAAGAGGCATTCTCAAGAACAGACCTGCCCATCAATTCTTCCCACCTGCTCTCTTCCATAAAAGAAGGCTGAGTCAATGCTGTCTCCACTGTGTTTTCCAGTTATCAAAAGAACACCAACAAGGAGAGCAGGAATTCTAGAGCACGAGTTATTGAGAAAGAGAGAGAATGAATGAATAGTAACCACAAATATGGAAACATGGAAGCAAACAGAAAACCACCACTTACCCCCAGCCAGATATGATGATGAGGCCCACAGGAATTTGTGTACTCTCTCGCTTTTTCAAAAGAAACAGAGAAATTGCTAGAAGGCCTATAAATAAGAGATAAGGATTGAAAAAGGAATAACTGCTCTTAACATTGATCATAATTTGCAGTACTTTATTTTGGTGTTATGCTAGTCCAGTTTGATTTTTGTTTGGTTGGTTTTCTGAGTAGCCCAGGCTAGCCTTGAACTCCTGCTACTCCTTTCTCTACTTCCCAAGTCCTGGCATTACAAGCATGCACCACCATGCCTATTTTATAGTAGTTCCTCCCCCTCCACCCCCGCCCTTAAACATTTTATTTACTGAATTGAAAAAAAAACAACTTTGTGTGTGTGTGTGCATGTGCCTGTATAGGGCAACAGGTGTTGACTCTCTTGGAGATGTACTTGCAGGCAGCTGTAAGCTGCCTAACCTAGGTGCTAGCAACTGAGCCTGGGTCCTCTGCAAGAGCAGTCAATGTTCCTAGCTGCTGAGTCATCTTGACAGCACCCCCAAATTTCCTTCTTTTAAATAAGTGTTGTTCATATGTTTTGAAGCAACTTTTCTTTTTAAATTAATTAATTAATTATTATTTTTTATGTGTATGAGTATACTGTCTGCATGTAGGTTGGTGCATTCATGTCGTGCAATGCCACGGAGGTCAGAAGAGGGCATCGGATTCCCCTGGAACAGGAGTTACAGACGGCTCTTAGCCGCCATGTGGGTGCTGGGAATCGAACCTGGGTCCTCTGCAAGAGCAGTCGACACTCTTAACTGCTGAGCCATCTCTCCAGCCCCTCGAAGCAAATTTTCTTAATTAAAAATCATTTGCATTTTCTTTCTATAATTATTTCTTTACTCAAATCTTGTTTTACCAAAAAAATTTTTCCAAAGCCCCTAGTTACTTATACTTTTGATATATGTGATCAGAATCTCAAGCATAATTTAAAAAATTAACTGTATGCAGAATACCTCAAGAGTCACTGCTTTTTGTTGGGGCTAATAAGTATAAGCATTTCTTACATTGACTAGGTTTTTGGAAGAAGCCTCACATACAAGGGGAAGGGTTATACAAACACGATATGAACTTAATACAAATGTGGCACAACCTAACACAGACTTAAATTTTTCAAGTTTTGCATTGTTTATTTGATTTTGAGATAGGGTTGCTATGTAGCCCAGCTGTCTTTAAACTGTCCCTACCCCACTTCAGCCTCCCCAGTGCTGCAATTTCATAGACACCCACCACACCCAGTTTGTTTTCAATTTCTTGAACTTTCCTTCCGCCTTATATAGTCATTTATACAAGTGACATTTAATGAAATCTACAGAGCTATAGAATCTTAGTTTTTTAGGTTGGAGGAGACTACTGTTTGAAATCAGTACTTTAATTCTGTAGATGAGAAACAAAGTTTTGCTCAAGCCATACAGCAGAGGGCAGAGCTGGTCTAGAAACCCAAACCGACTGGCATGAGGTAAAGTTCTGAACTTAGTGTTCATACTCCTCCTATTTATCGCTTTCTGAGGTTCCCCAGGCATGTTTTTTCATATCTGGAAATAATATATCTGTTATAAATTTTCAGACTCTTTTGGTTTATTTTGAAAGATAATCACCTGTGTCTACTTTATAATTAACTACAGTCTCACTATTTCAGAGCTTAAAGTAGCTTTATATATTTAAGTTTGAGCCAAATGAAGGCCAAATAATATTGTTTTTTAAAAAAATTTTTTTTAATTTTATTTATTTTTGTATGTGTATGAATGTATTGTCTGCATGTAGGTTTGTGCACCCGTGTTGTGCAATGCCGCGGAGGTCAGAAGAGGGTGTCAGATTCCCCTGGAACTGGAGTTCTCCTGGAATTGGAGTTACAGACGGTTCTCAGCTGCCATGTGGGTGCTGGGGATCGAACCCGGGTCCTCTGCAAGAGCAGTCAGTGCTCTTAACCGCTAGACTATCTCTCCAGCCCATGGCCAAATAATATTGTAACATGCAGTTTAAATGAAAATTTTGTGATAATTTGGAGAAATATAGTAAGACAGTCAGGGCATAGCCCCCTTGGAAGTAAAGTCAAGCTGAACTAAACTAAAACAAACAAACAGTGGCCTGAGTTCCATTTTACATTTCCAGCTATGGTTTACAGTAACAAAAGAAGATCCTTTCTTATTATAGTAATTTTTTGAGACAAGGTCTCCCTGTACTCCATGTTGGCCTGGAACTCACTATGTATACCAGGCTGGCCTTGAACTTATGGAGATCTGCTTGCCTCAGCCTCCTGAATATAGGGATTAAAGGTGTGAGCCTCACTGTGTCTGGCCAAATTTGCTTTACTTTTATAAAAATTCATGCTAGATTTCATATTGTGCAGAATAATACTATGCTAGAATTGACATAAATAAACATTGAGGTCCTTAGGAATTGTTTGCCATGCTTTAAATTTTTTATTTTTGCTTTATGAAGAGCCATATACTATTAGTCAGACAACAGTCCACCATCTCTTAATGAGTAAGTGGTGAAAGGTATGCCTGAATCAGTTTAAATATTTAAACCTACTTTGATAATTTGAAAAATGAAAGATTTAAAACAGACCAGCAGAAATGTCAAAAATTTGATTAGTTATAATTTAATTAGTATATGAAGCTTGGGATTTAATTGATGTAAGATAACTGAAAAAAAATTAAAAGTAACTGCAGGAACCAGGTAAATGGAAAGGAACCAGGAAGGGAAGGGGAAAGAGAAAGCTGAGACAGAGGCTAGCGGGTGACAGGTGGTACTCAGGGAGGAATGGATACAATCAGGGCATCTAAATGGGAGGGGAGAGGAAGAGTTATAGAGGGAAAGGGGAAAAAAAGAGCCCAAGAGAAGTGGGGCCATAGGAGACTGGCAGTACCAAGGGAAATGGGGATACTATAAATGGAGAAGACATGGAGGGAGGGCTAGACAGGCAGAGGGAGAGAGGGGAGGTAACTAATGCCTAGCTATGGTAAAAAACCTGAGAAAATCATACTAGTCTAAGAGTCTATTCACAACTTAAACATACAATACCTATACATAAGTCCACATGCAAAGATGAAGGCTGCATATCAAGAAACAGTACCACACAGGAGAAACCTTCGAGTCATTGGCCAGGGTAGTCCAAGAGACTCCCAAAATGACACAAGCTATTGCCATAGCCCTTGATTGCCTCCCAGAACCTGAAGGTAAGACCCTATTGCTGAAGACAGGACACACTTCGGAGACTGGATCTTGAGCAGTGGAGCTGGATCTGACCTGGAATCCACCACCTCTGAAGGCTGCTCTCATAGCTGTAGAGAGCACTATGCAAGCCACTAAGGGAGATCATCAATCAGTGGTCCAACATCAGCCTCTCAAGACCAAATATCCACGTAAATGACCAGCATAGCATACAACATTGGTGCAATAGCAGCACTTCTATCTTGGGGGAAACCAGTGGCTAAGCAATTGGACCTAAAGCCCACTCAGTGGGAGGAAACTCATGTGTGGTATTGTTAATATAGCCAGATGCACACATCTAGAGAGGTCATAGATCTTAGACAGTTCCCCAAGGTTGACACATCCCTAGGCTAAGGTAACGTTTTACTAACTCCAAAAGCAGTATCCTTGTATTTACAGACAAATATCCCAGGCACCACTCAGAAAAAAAAAAAGGTTCTTTTGCACCAGATGAGAATAGTACAGAGTCCCACAACTGAACACACACAGACATGGTTAGTGAATGGCTCATGCCTAGGTGACACATCATAAGACCCAAGAACCATAGAACAAGGACCCAAGAAGGCATTAACTACCTCTTAACTCTTGTTAAGGAAGCTCCTCCATGCAACAGGAGACCAGGAACCCAAAAGGGCCTGAATAGCCAAACCATGAGGATTAGGAGTCTACAGAGTGTGATTCCATGGACAGGCTGACTGTATTCAGCTTCAACCACCCAGGGCTCAGGGAACATTGCAAAAGAGGGGGCAGAAAGATTGTAAGAGCCAAGGTGGTACAAGACCATTCAGAAATTAACCTTACAACCTCCTGGGACCCAGTTGATATGAACCTACAGCATTGGTATCAGCATGCACAAGACCCATGTAAGCTCAGTTGGACAAAAACCCAGCACAGAACTGCAGAAATGGATGGCAGAACCCAACCTTGGCTGAGGAAATATTGGCAGCAGATGGTGCTCAGGTGAGGAAGACCTGGCCTTCTTTAGAAAAGAGACTACAGGGGCTGGAGAGATGGCCTAGCGGTTAAGAGCACCGACTGCTCTTGCAGAGGACCCGGGTTCAATCCCCAGCACCCACATGGCGACTGAGAACCATCTTTAACTCCAGTTCCAGGGGAATCCGACACCCTCTTCTGACCTCCGCGGCATTGCACGACACGGGTGCACAGACCTGCATGCAGACAGTACATTCATACAAATGACTAACTAACTAACTAACTAAATAAATAAATAAATAAATAAATAAATAAATAAATAAATAAATAAATAAAATTTTAAAAAAGAGAGAGACTCCAGGCAGGATGACTAGAGCTCGGGGAGGAGCTGGCACTGAGGAGTGAGCAGGAAGAGTAATTTGGCACAAATGGACTCTAGCACAAATGACAGAAGGTGTCCCCCCTCTGGGGGAGGAAGGCTGAGGGAGGGGCCAAGGGAGAAGTGGGTACAATGTCGATTAAGACTGACTGAAAAATTATGTATGAAACACATAAAAAAATTTTTTAGAGAAAAAAGTGGTTCTGTAGCCAGGGCAAAAATGGTGAAGAGAGTTTGTAAATGAAATTGAAGATGACTGAATATGAGATTTAAACATACACATAATAGGTCTAAACTTCTGTTGTACTGTAATAGTCTGAAAGTTACAGGCACCTTTTTTAGGGGAGGGTCTGTGAATTCATAACAACTTTTCTGGATAGCTTTTAGCATATATGTTCGAAAGTTTTGGAGAATTGGGGCTTTCTGATACATTGATCTTTTTGTTTTCTTTTGTTTTTACCTTTTTGAGACAGTGTCTCCTTGTAGCCCCTGCTGGCCTGGAACTCACATAGATCTGCCTGCCTCTGTTTCCCGAGTGCTGGGGTTAAAGGCGTGCACCACCATGCCCAGCATACATTGATCTATTTGCTGTTATCTTATTCTCATTATAAATTTTACCTGAATAAACCTTTGTACTAGAGATCAGCTTAGTCTGAATGTATTTGGAATTGTAGCCTCTCAGTTCTTTTAACTTGATATCTCATGAAGTTTCGTGCTATGAAGGTATACTTGCCTCTAAGGAGCACAAACCTTCTTTTTGCAGTGAATTTTTCATTCTGTAATTCTTCACCACACTGTTGCTTCACTTCAAAAAGCTATTGACTTGGACGGGACCAGCTTTTGATCTTGAAGGCATGAAATCAAAGATCTGTCCCTCCCAGTCATATACTGGCACTTGCAATTTCAATTGCACTATACAATTTCCCTTTGTGTACCATTTTTCAGTTTCAAATTTGTGGTATGAACCAAAGACTACTAGACAGAGTTTTTCATAAATATACAGGATGTCTGCTTCCAAATGAATGTTATACTTCAAGACAGCAATGTCTTAAACATTTTCTTTATCCTTTTTGGAGCCAACTGAAGTGAGGCACAGTCTCTCTCTATTTCTACATCATCATAATCACTTAATGTGCTTGCTCTGAAACTGCCTCTTTTCCGTCAACTGAATGACTAATATAGTTGCATTTGTAGTGTGTTCACTGTGTACCAGACATAAATACCCATAAATCATCTTATCCTCAGTAAACCCTGTAATGTGCTGCAATACAGCTTTACAGCTAAAGAAACAGAAGACTCCAATGTCATTCATTTGTGAAGCAAAAAAGACAGTTTTGCACTTCAACAGGATTCCAGTAGTGAGCTCAGGGATACATCTCACATACCTCTGCTCATTTTGTTTTGTCTCCCTGCCTCTAGCATCTGACCTCTTGGTGTCTTCAAAGGGAAGCTATGCCAACAATGGCCGAAAGCCAAAGACCACTGAGGAAAAGGACTATATGACTGAAAGGGCTCTGAGCATAGACAGAAACAGAGTACATCAGGCAACAACTCAGCTTTGCAGCCTGTGTTAGTGGGGTTAACAAACTGAGTAAGCACCTTGATCCTGTGCTAACAGACTTCAAACAGATCAGTAGAAGCTGAGGTCTTTTCTGGGGAGGGACAGGAGGGCATTTTTTTTTTTTTTATCTTTTCGAGACAGGGTCTCCCTGTAGCCCCAGCTGTCCTGGAACTCACTCTGTAGACCAGGCTGGCCTTGAACTCACAAAGATCCACCTGCCTCTGCCTCCTGAGTGCTAGGATTAAAGGCATGTGCCACCATGGCTGGCCTAGGAGGACATATTTTTATGTCCATTCATGATCCAACTCACCTGTCCAAAGGTAGGTGCTGTACAGGGAGCTGTACAACAGAACAAACACCAAAATTTGTCCAACAAAATTTTTTTCTTTAACAAAATTCCATATCATCATTCCAGCACAAACAATAGACTAAAGAAAAAATTGTTAAAGATTTTGTTAGTTAATAAAAACACATAATTCAATACCATAGCAGCAAATAACTATTAAGCTAATCATATTCATTTAAATTTTTTCACAGAAAATAATTATTCATTTTTAAATATTGCTAATAATCAACTATTACATGTTAGTTTTACTAAAGTTTCAGGCTTTATAATTAAAAACCACTTTTACACAGAGCCTGTAACAATATACATATTAAATGAAAACAGATATTGACCATAAACTTTTTTTTGTATGTGTATGAATGTACTGTCTGCATGTAGGTTTGTGCACCCGTGTCATGCAATGCCGCGGAGGTCAGAAGAGGGTGTCGGATTCCCCTGGAACTGGAGGATACTGACCATATTCTAAGTTCTAACATCATATTTAGTTTACATAGAAAATGTTCACTTCTTCCATTATGATTACATGCAAAGATTAACTAGAAAAATGCAATAAGTTCTTTTTTGCTGTTGCTTTGTTTTGGGGGACAGGGTTTTTACTCCATAGCCCAGGCTGGTTTCAAACTCATTGCAATCTTCCTGCTTCAGCCTCCCATATTCTGTGAATTATAAGTGTGAGTCACCACGCCCAGCTAAGAGTTCAACTTTTAATGATTCAGTTATTCGTATTAAAAAAAAAAAAAAAAACCTCAGGGTTGAAGCCAGGCATGGTGGCACATGCTTTCAATCTTCCAGCACTGGGGAGGGAGGCAGAGGCAGGTAGATCTCTGTGAGATCAAGACCAGCCTGGTCTACAAAGTGAATTCCAAGCTATCTGGGGCTAGCTTTTTTTTGAGACCCTGTCTCAAAAAAAATATACCACCCGAACTCCCTAAAAGCAAGGCTATCATTAATTGCCCTTATTAGCCTCAAAGTTTAACACCCAATGCAGCATTTAATATACCAGGCATAAACTAACTCTAATTAATGTATAATTGATTATTTCTATCAATAATTCTACATAGTTGTAACTTTCTCCTACACAGTAAAACAATCCTGGGGAAGCATAGTTCTAAGTGTATACAGGTACACAAACCTGAGCAATCAGCAGATTCGTCGTCAGCATGTGAGGAAGCTGCTTATATTTCTTACTCAAGAGAAGAATAGCCAGAGACCAGATCTGGAAAATCAAAGGTTCAAGTTATTCACGTTTCCTAATCTTTATACTTATTAGCACATTGATTTGAATTTATTATTGTGGTGCTGGATTGAACCCAGGGCCTCAAACACTCTGGACAATAAGCATTCTACCACATCCTAGCCCTTGGCTCACTATGTAGTTCAGGCTTGCCTTGAACTCCAGATCATCTTGTCACATCCTCCAAATGCTAGGATTGAAGGTGTGTGCGCCACCATGCCAGGCCCCCATGATTAGTACTTTTAGAGAACTCTTCTTTACCCTGGTTCCAAGATAATTCCAAGGTTTCATTGGAATTAAAGGGAATTAAGGTAAATTACTATATCCAAAGTAAAATAAAAAGCATGGAAAGATCCCATAGTCAACTGTCCCCAAATTAGTTCTTTAAGAATGTCTTGGGGCTGGAGAGATGGCTCAGCAGTTAAGAGCACCAACTGGTCTTGCAGAGGACCAGGGTTTGATTCCCAGCACCCACATGGCAGCTAAGAACCTTCTT
Organism: Rhizomys pruinosus; assembly: GCA_009823505.1. Taxonomy (NCBI): domain Eukaryota; kingdom Metazoa; phylum Chordata; class Mammalia; order Rodentia; family Spalacidae; genus Rhizomys; species Rhizomys pruinosus. The sequence goes on from VZQC01005840.1 coordinate 3,104,499, forward strand.
TAACCCAGGTGTGGTGGTTCATGCCTTTAATCCCAGCACTCAGGAAGCAGAGAGTCAGGCAGATCTCTGTGAATTCAAGGACATCCTGGTCTACAGGGCTAGTTCCAGGCCAGCTGGGGCTACAGGGAGACGCTGTCTCAAAAACACCAAAAAACAACACATAACCGCCAATCCCCCACACCATGCACTAAGATTAATCTTGTCTCCCTTATACTTAAAAAGGATTGGGTTTCTTTCTTCCTTTTCTGTTTGAACCCAGGTCTTCATGCATACTATGCACATGTTCTACCACTAAACTATCCCCTATACCCAGGACTTAATTTCTATTCTACCTACATAGCAGATAGGAAAATATATTAGCTACTTTTCTTTTTCCTCTCACTGTCAATAGAAGTTTACATTCTCTCTCTCTTCCCAAACCATCTTCTTATCATCAGACACTTTTGTTTTTGTTTTTGCTTTTTTCCAGACAGGGTTTCATTATGTAGCCCTGGCTGGCCTAGAACTCGATTTGTAGACCAGGCTAGACTCAAACTCTCAGAGATCTGCCTGCCTCTGCCTCCCAAGTGCCACTATACCCAGAAACAGACATAGATTTTTGTTTGTTTGTCTTTTTCGAGACAGGGTCTCCCTGTAGCCCCAGCTGTCCTGGAACTTGCTCTGTAGACCAGGGTGGCCTTGAAATCACACAGATCCGCCTGCCTCTGCCTCCCAAGTGCTAGGATTAAAGGCATGCGCCACCATGCCTGGCTAAGACACAGATTTTTAAACACAAATATATAAGGGAGTTCCTAAAAAAAAAAAGAAAAATCACATTAACCATGTACTTATTTGTTGCTAATATCACTTATTATTAAAAAAAATGAAAACAAAACAAAAAAAGCAGAGAAAGATGCAAAAAACTTACGGCAGAATGCATGATCTGGGATGGGTAGGGGTGGGGTGGGGGGAAGGGAAGGGGATATATGCCTGAACTGAATTGGAAAATGATGTATGAAATACACAAAGCATCAATAAATAAATAAATAAATAAATAAATAAATAAATAAATATCCACCCTCACATCCATTCATTATAAGAATAAACATTGTCTTTTATCAATCTAGAATCTGACTGAATTCAATAGGCAATTTGATCTATATAGGCACTCTAGTTCTTAAGAGCTTATTTACTTAGAGTTTGCAGGATCTAATTTGAAAAGTCATCTAAATTTTCATCAAAATAAATGGCTAAACTTGATCCCAAAAATCTCTTCTGACCCTAGATTCTACAATAGCTAGTACTTATATGGTTGTTATTTTTAGAATGCTTATCTGATTATCTCAAACCTTAAAACAATCCATAGAATTAGGTGAAATGATTATCTTGATAGCTAAGAAAAATGAAGCTTAAGAAAGATTAAGGTAACTTAATCACAGAGAGACACACAGCTAATCTTCAATGGGACAAGGAGTCAAATCCAGGTCTTACTAAGTCACATGCTTTGTCCACTCTATGACTCTTAACTCCCAATTGAAAAGACAAACTCAGTTAATTCAGAAGTTGATACAGCATTTTTTTTCAGATGGGTTTAGTTTCTCTAGTTTGTAAGAAAGTGTGTGCTTTTTTAAAAATTTATTTTTCTATTACCAGTTATTCTCAAACTCACTTTGTAGATTCTATCCAATTTTATACTGAAATATACTTACCAAGGAGACTAGACTGATAATACTTATATCAAAACTAACATTCTGAATGGCATATGCCAATGGCTTAGCATCCATTGTGGGAAAGGTGAGTAACCAGGCAGAAACATACATGATTGGAGCAGACACGAATGTGCTTATTACCATCCCTGAAGTTATCTGTAAAAATAAGACCAAATTAAGGAATCACAGTCTTATTTAAATAATTACTTTAAATTTTAAATACCCACAACACACTTATGCATTCTAAAATAAAAATGAGAATCAGTAATGATACTATAATATCCAGCATATTATTTAATATCATATTTTGAATTTCTAAGAGTCCTTAAAAGAAACCCCAGGTATGTTCCCTTGGCCCCTCTTTCTAATCTAGGTTCAAATAATGTTCACATATAACAAACACTGCACATTCTATTGTTGATGATTATGGTCTGAGTTCTAGAAAGAATATACTTTCAAAGATCTAATTAAATTTATAAACAGTTTTTTTTTTCCATGCTACCTCACAAACTACAGGGTGGGGAAGCAATTTATAGAGAAAAATTACCAAAAATGGTACAGATTAACTAATGGAACTGATCTTCATTAAATAATGTATTCCTTTGTATTATATTTCAGAATTCTTTAATGCTATAGATAGCATGTATAATATATAGAGACGCTGTTAACATACCTATTTACTATAATTTATTAAGTGGCATTTTCTTCTGATGATTGAATTATAGTGAATGAAATTGATTTTTTCCTCAAATTTTCTTTTTTTTAATTTTTTTAATTTATATTTTATGTGTATGAATGTACTATCTGCATGTAGATTTGTGCACCCGTGTCCTGCAATGCCGTGGAGGTCAGATTCCCCTGGAACTGGAGTTAAAGATGGTTCTCAGCTGCCATGTGGGTGCTGGGGATCGAACCCGGGTCCTCTGCAAGAGCAGTCGGCACTCTTAACTGCTGAGCCATCTCTCCAGCCTTCCTCAAATTTTCAAGTTTACCCTTCTGTAAATGACTTTAGGGCTTAAGTATAAGCACAGACACAAAGTACTTAAAACAAAACAACAGTAGCAACAAAAAGACTAATAAAAAAGCATGAATTTAAAAACTGAAAAAAAACATGGATTAATAAATTTCCCAGATTCAATAACTTTTTTTATATGTTACATAATACCTCCTTATTTACAGTGTTTGAAACAGCTTATAAATCTCAAATTCTCATTAAAAGAATGCTGATTTTTGCATTTTAAAGGTTCACTTTTCTCTTGATCACAGAAACAATCCAACAGAACACAGCACATACATACAATCTCTACTTCCATGTTGAACTGTGTTGCAAAGATAGCCACTCCTGGTGCTACAGGAAAGACACCATACAAAAATGCGTAGTTCGATAAACTTGTATGGTTCACTACGCTGTTACCCTTGTCCAAGAGTTCCACCATTTCTCTGCACAGAAGTGGCAGCACCAGTCTGGAGAAAGAAGAAATGCAGAATTTACTTAATATGAAAGCATGTTTGTCATCATGTCACTATTCTCCTGCCCAGAAGGTACATGTCTTTACATGCATATATTCCATGTATTTCTACTTCTGAACATTTTATTGAAGGAGTCAGGAATTCAGTTAGGAGCCATTTCAAGTGCAACAATATTCTGGAATTTCAAATATTAGAGTTATGAAGGGGAAATATTTTTTAATTTTTTTCTTGCCAAAATTTGGGAAACATAATTATAGCTGCTTTCTTGTTTTCTCTATTGATTCATTGACTGCTAAAAGAAAAAAGATTGAAATTTTAGTTATTTCTTTTTTTTAAGAAAATTTTTAAACTCTTTGGAGAAAATGTTGGACTTTGTTTTTTTCCTTTTTTGGTATTTTTTGAGGCAGGGTCCCCCTTTTAGTACCAGCTGTCCTGGAGCTGACTCTGTACACCAGGCTGGCTTTGAACTCAAACTCACAGAGATCCACCTTCCTCTACCTCCCGAGTGCTGGGATTAAAGGCACGTACCACCACGCCCGGCTAAATGTTGGACTTTGTAATTAAGGGTTTAAACAGTTCAGTTAATGATTTTATTGAGGGCTGCTCAATAAAATTCTAAAAAGCAGTGGAAAAATAGCTATCTTAATAATCAGTTCTTGATATTTATAAATAAAAAGATTTACCCAAGAGAACTGAAACTACTTTAGTAGAACAGAAAACTAACGAAACACACATCTGGTAAAGAGTCTATTATTAAAGTCTTGGGCTGGAGAGATGGCCTAGCGGTTAAGAGCGCCGACCGCTCTTACAGAGGACCCGGGTTCGATCCCCAGCACCCACATGGCGGCTGAGAACCGTCTGAAACTCCAATTCCAGGAGAACTCCAGTTCCAGGGGAATCCGAGACCCTCTTCTGACCCCCGCGGCATTGCACGACACGGGTGCACAAACTTGCATGCAGACAGTACATTGATACACATACAGAAATAAAAATAAAAAAAAAATTAATAAGAGTCTATAATTAAAGTCTTCATGATTCCATAGAATGAGCATAAAACAGTCACTAAGCTAATGGGCTTCTCTGCAGAAATAGCAAGTTGGTAATGCTGTCAGAGCAGAGTCTAGAGGAACTACAACCACCCTTTGTATGAGCATGTGCATGTGGGGGCAGAGGTTGACACTGGGGTCTTCCTCAATTGCTTTCCACCTTATTTTTTGAGGCAGGGTCAGTAACTGAACCTGGAGCTCACCATTGGGTTAGAGTGGTAGCCAGCAAGCCCTGGGAATCCTCCTGCCTCCACCTCCCCAGCACCGAAATCACAGGCACATTCCACTGTGCAATGGTGCTGGGGAACCAAGCTCAGGTCCTCAGGCTTGTGCAGTAAGAGCTGTACGGATTCAGCCATTTTCCCAGTCCGAAGTACTCTTAAATGTATTTTTTAAATTTAAAACAGTATTGCCGGGCGTAGTGGCGCACGCCTTTAATCCTAGCACTTGGGAGGCAGAGGCAGGCGGATCTTTGTGAGTTCAAAAGCCAGCCTGGTCTAGTGAGTTCCAGGACAGCTGGGACTACAGGGAGACCCTGTCTCGAAAAGACCAAAACAAAACAAAACAAAACAAACAAACAAAAAAATTTAAAACAGTATTAAGTATCTAATAAAAACAAAAGATCCTAAAAAACTAAATGAGAATATTTGTTTTTAAAATATTTTGTTATTTTTTTATATTTTGTTATTTTTATTTGATGTGTATGAGTGTATTGCCTACATATATGTAAGTGCACCTATGACATGCAGTACCCATGGAAGTCAAAAGAGGGTGTCAGAACCCTGGAACTAGAGTTCCAGACAGACAGTTATCCGCTGCCATGTGAGTACTGGGAACTGAACCCAGGTCCTCTACAAGAGCAGCCACTGCTCTAAACTGCTGAGCCATCTTTCCAGCCCCTAATGAGAATATTTGTAAATTGAAGTTGATAATATTATCATTATTAGAACTACATTTCAGTGGAAATACTAATTAACTCTCTCTGAGGAACATATCATGACTAAAAATAATTTTCAGAACTTACATTCATTTTTATTTTAGAAGTATACATTACCTTGGTCTTGTGAATTTAACTTCTGTGTAAGAGCTGAATTCCCTCCTTAAGCATGCCTCAAGAACTTAGGGTTAAAATTGCAGTAAAATTATGTCAATTCCATGGGTGACAACCCAAATGAGCTGAAGAACTATTAACTAAAAACAGCTAAAAGGAACTGACAAGCTAGGATTGAATGTCTAAAAATGTTCATACTGACTTATCTATATTTAGAAGTTTCAGCCAAACTCACATTCACTGAATAATTTCCAAAATTCATGAAAAATAGCTTATATTAAAAAATGATTACTCTTAGGCCGGGCATGGTGGCACATGCCTTTAATCCCAGCACTTGGGAGGCAGAGGCAGGCGGATCTCTGTGAGTTCAAGGCCAGCCTGGTCTACAGAGAGAGCTCCAGGCCAGCTGGGACTAAAGGGAGACCCTGTCTCAAAAAAAACAAACAAAAAATAAAGGATTACTCAAACAATAATGTTTAGGGACTTTACTAAGTACAATTCCCAAATCAAATAAGCAGAACTTACAGTTTAGCCGTGATGAGAAGAATTAGTACAACAAATCCTGACTTCTTCAATCTCTTTATTTTTCCCACCATTGTAAGACCAAGATAAAACAGTGCCGATCCAGAAAAAGAATTTGCAAGTCCATCAAGAAAATTTTCCATATATACAGGGATCTTCTTATCAAGAATAAAATTAAAAGCAATGCCAATGAAGACCATGAACACAATTGGGTTCTGCAACACACGTAGAAATCCAAGTCCCACGATTTTTACTTTATTTTGAGATGCATTTTGAGTGTCTTTTGACTTCTGTATTTCGCAAAAGATAAACCCTATCGGGTTTAACATCATAAGAGATATTGGTGCCACCAAATAAATATACTGGAGATATTCTGGGTATGTGGTTTGATATAAAGCTTCAACTGTAACACAAGAATATTGATTTTAAAATATACCACGGAACTATACAAATATATATATATATATAAAACATTTTCTGTGCTTAATATCATATTGAAAATTAGTCTAAATAGTGATAAAAACATCATTAGCCTATTTTTAGAAAGGCAAATTTTAGTAATAAAACTGACAAGGAAGAAAACTATTGAGTATCTAGTTTACAAAATGACAACCAACTTTAAAGATTATTTTCAGTAAGACCTATTTTTACTGGACAAGGGCTTAAAAATTAATCTCTACAGAAAGGTAAAATTTTACTTTAAAAAAAGAATTCAAAGAAATCTAGTAGCAAACTACTATTAAGTAGTAACAGCAACAAGATATTTGCTCTCGGAGAGAGCAGCTTTGCAGGTGCTATCAGGGGACAGCAGATTGAGAGTGGAGACAAGGGAGTAAAATCGAATATTGAAATGGTGGAGTCCACATTGTAGAGGAAAAGATGAGATGTGAGAGAGCTGATGGGAAGTAGATGGGGACTGGAGGCCTGTCTAAATCAGGTACTGTTTAAAGTTTAGGAGTGTGTAGTAAGTCAGATAGTGAGCTATCAACTTAAGTATTTTTCAGGTGTGGTCCAGGATGTGGCCTTGTGAGTTGGAGAGGGAGTGAAGGCATCGCGGCAGAGCAGGAGGCCAAACAAGTGAGAAGGCAGAGAGTGCAGTGGATAATTCAGCAGGATGCCAAAGTCAAACGAGAAGGGCAAACCTTGAGATGAAGATAAGAGAGCCAGACACGGTGGCTCACACCTTTAATCCCAGCACTCAGGAGGCAGAGGCAGGAGGATCTCTGAGAATTTGAGGCCAGCCTGGTCTACATGGGGAGTTCCAGGCCAGCTGGGGCCACAGGGAGACTCTGTCTCAAAAAGACCAAGAAAAAAGAGGAAGAGGAGGAGGAGGAAGAGGAGGAGGAGGAGGAGGAGGAGGAGGAGGGAAAGCCAGACAGTCTACATCGAATGAAAGGAAATGAAGATGAGTGAACAAGCAAGACCACAAGAACCTCAAAAGTTGTTAGCAAGAGAGCAAAGTAATGGCCTCTCAATGGTACAGGGCAGCAAAGAGGATGAGGGTGCTGGTCTTATCTATCTCTGCTCATGTGGCACATAGGCTATGAGAAAACAGCCTCCATTGGGGAGGGATGAGGGGCAATGACTGCTTTCAGGGAAGACCAGTGAGGAACCTGAAGGACAGGGATAGAAGGCTAATCTATGAGACGCTGGGAGGGGAATAGTGTGGAGTCACAATACTGTGTATAGTTAATGCAAATGTAATTATGCATTCTTGAGTAAACAGAAGCATCACTTTGTTTCTCAGAAAGTTCCCAAAGCACCTGCTAAGAACAACAATGCTTGAGGAAAAGGTCTGTGTGAGATTTATGAGAAAGGCCACTATATGCAGTATGTGTACTATATTTTGGGGGTGATTTAAGGCATTTAAAGGGTTTGAAAAGATAGGATGACTTTAGAACTTAACCATACAGAAGATACTTCCTTGGAGGGAGGTAAGTGGGTTGGATCAAACTTCTAGCAGCTCCAGAGAGTGAAGGTTGAGAGCCTGGCCTAGGATTGTAGGGGTGGGGCAATTTAGAGCTGTGGAATAAACAACTTGGTCTTTAGACACATATTTGGACATAGATCTTGAAACTATCCAACTGAAATATACGAAAGCTCATTTGTAATTTATTTGAATTTCAGACACAAAGATAAAATGAACTGCCACAAGAGAAATGCAATCATGTGAAAAAAATGTAGATTGAGTTTCTTAATTTCCACTAAGATAAAGTAACAAAGGTAGGAAAATATGTTTACCTGCTCAGAATAGGTAAGTTTGGTTAATGTCAGGTACATGATCCCTTAAAGTTATGTAACTAAATTATATAACCTTAGAAATTTACCTTGATCTCATTAGCTAAACTTACTTTTATAAGATCCAAACCCTTTTTCTCCCAACTAAACATGTGTGAAGGCCTATAATATCTCCAAAATAGAGCAGAGGTTAAATTTGATTACATAAAATTTCATTAATTCTTTTGGCAGATTTCTAAGTTAGATGAGCTAGCTTTATAATTCTTAGAGTTTTCTTTCAGATTTTGTAGGGCTTCCCTCATTTAAGTGAAAAGCGGCACTTCTGGTAATTATTCCTAGACAGCCAGACAGACTTCTGGTTAAATATTCCTACCACTCAAGTTTTTCAGTAGAGTGTATACTTTGGAAATGTCTTGTATTTTCAGTCTGGTTGTAAGAGCTTTTCCCAAGTAGCCACAATGCACTGCAAAGGTATTTCCTCTGACAGTTCTGGGCTCTACCCAAAGCCCCTTGTAAAGATTTCCCTTCTCCAGAAATTCGCTTTCCTGACACACCAGCAATCATCACCACAAAATGGATTGTTTTGTTTTGTTTTAAAGAGCATATTGCTGGAGAGATGGCCTAGCGGTTAAGAGCGGGGCGCTCTTACAGAGGACCAGGGTTCGATCCCCAGCACCAACATGGCGGCCAAGAACCGTCTGAAACTCCAATTCCAGGAGGACTCCAGTTCCAGGGGAATCCGACACCCTCTTCTGACCTCCGCGGCANGTGTAGGATTCCTACTTTCCTTGTGACTTAGCTTTGCCTGTAGTCTTTAGGAGCTCAACACTTTGCACTAAACCCTGACTTTAAATTATACAGAACTTGCCGGGCGTGGTGGCGCACGCCTTTAATCCTAGCACTTGGGACGCAGAGGCAGGCGGATCTTAGTGAGTTCAAGGCCAGCCTGGTCTACAGAGTGAGTTCCAGGACAGCTGGGGCTACAGGGAGACCCTGTTTCGAAAAGACAAAAAATAAATAAATAAATAAATAAATAAATAAATAAATAAATAAATAAATAAAGCACATTGCTATGGCTGTCCAAGCATTACACAAGGCCGCCCCCCACTCACCAGCCATCTTTCTCTTGTTTGCTGCAGGTTCAGTAACCCAAGCTTAACAAGAGGGAGGGTGCAGTACAATGAGATAGACGAGAGGAAAGACTCCATGTCCACAGGACTGCTTACAATGCATTGCTTTCTATGTTATTAAATTCTCACTATACCTAATTTATAAATCAAACTTTCCTTTAGGTAGATATGTATGTATAGGGCAAAATAATACATATATACACATATTACACATACACACAGAGAAACAGACACACAACTGATAATCACTCAATAGGCTGAGGCAAGAGGTTTGAAGCCATATGCATATATATATATGAATGATTTGGAATATAGGAGCTTTAAACATGTTCCTGCCAGATAAGGAAGACTAATATACTTTCTTCTTTTGCAGGATCTTTTGTATTTCTCCTCTTGATTCCTACTGCTATTATTATTATTTGTCTTTTTGAGACAGGGTCTCCCTGTGGCCCCAGCTGTCCTAGAACTCGCTCTGTAGAACAGGCTGGCCTTGAACTCACAAAGATCCGCCTGCCTCTGCCTCCCAAGTGCTGGGATTAAAGGCGTGCGCCACCACACCCGGCCTATTATTATTATCATTATTTTTTTTTTTTTTACCACTCAGACTGTACTCTCTCCCTCTACACTCCCGAAAGAGAGAAGAACGATCATCAATGGCAAGTTGCAGTTGCAGCAAAGCAACACCTAGAGCTGGCTTCACGCTCAGGAGAAAATGCTATGTCTCCTCCTCGTGGTTTCTGGTACTTTACAGTCAGAGAAACCTCTCTAGTAACATACTATAGAAATTATCCCTGAAAATATAGTATTATTATTATTATTATTATTATATTATTATTATTATTTGTTTTTGAGACAGCTATCCCTGTAGCCCCAGCTAGCCTGGAACTATGTAGATCAGGCTGGCACTGGGATTAAACGCCACCATGCCCTGCCTCCCACGGCTATTAAAATTAGATTCCTGGGGCTGGAGGGATGGCCTAGCGGTTAAGAGTGCCGACCGCTCTTGCAGAGGACCTGGGTTCGATCCCCAGCACCCACATGGCAGCTGAGAACCGTCTGAAACTCCAATTCCAGGACTCCAGTTCCAGGGGAATCCGACGCCCTCTTCTGACCTCTGTGGCATTGCACGACACGGGCGCCCAAACCTACATGCAGACAGTACATTCATACACATACGAAAATAAATAAGTAAAACTAAAAAAAATTGTTAGTCATGGTAATTGGATAGATTTTATCTGATGAGTGTAAATAAGATCTGCTTAAATAAATATAATATGCTTCAGTGGCATATTAACTAAATTACTTAGAGTAGGATGTGTTATATTTGTGGCAATATAGTATTATGACAATTAGTGTAATTTATTTATATTATTTCTGTTCTCCAAATGTAATCTGGGAGAAAATGCTCGTAAATAAGCATTCCTGGGAGAAAATGCTCGTAAATAAGCATTCCTGGGAGAAAATGCTCGTAAATAAGCATTCCACCTTNATAAAATTTTTTGTATGTGTATGAAGGTACTTTCTGATGTCGGTTTGGCACGTGTCGAGCCAATGCCGTGGATGTCGAAGAGGGTGTCGGCTTCCCCTGGACTGGGCGGATACTGACCATTACTTCCTAAGTTCTACATATATTAGTTTACATCGAAAAATGAATTCCACCCTCTCTTCCATATGATTAATGCAAAGATTAACTCAGAAAAATGCAATAATTTCTTTTTGCTGTGCTTGTTTTGGCTGCGGCGACGGGTTTTCTACTCATAGCCAAGGCTGGTTTTCCAACCTCATTCAATCTTTCCGCTTCAGCCTCCCATATTTCGTGAATTATAAGTGTGCGTTCACACGTCCAGCTAAGAGTTAACTCTTTAATGATTACGTTATTCGCATAAAAAAAAAAACAACCTCAGGGTTGAAGCCATGTGGGCACATGCTTTCAATTTCCAGCACTGGGGTCGGGCGGCAGCGGCAGGTAGCCTCTCGTGAGATCCAGACCAGCCTGGTCTACCAAGTTGATTCCCCACGCCTCATCTGGGATAAGCTTTTTTTGAGCCTGTTCAATAAAAAAATATATCCACCCGACACTCCTCAAAGCAAGGCTATCATGACTTGCCTTCATTAGCCTCAAACGGTACCCCACTGCGCATTATATACCAGCATAAAAAACTAAACTACGTATTTAATGCTGTCAATTGATGATTGTATCAAATCAATTTACATAGTGGTAATCTTTCTCCTAAACCGTACAATCCTGGGGAAGCATAGTTCTAAGTGTATACAGGTACACAAACCTGAGCAATCAGCAGATTCGTCGTCAGCATGTGAGGAAGCTGCTTATATTTCTTACTCAAGAGAAGAATAGCCAGAGACCAGATCTGGAAAATCAAAGGTTCAAGTTATTCACGTTTCACTCATCTTTTCTACTTATTAGCACATTGATTGCATTATTTTGTGGTGCTGATTCGAAAAACAAGGCTCTCACAAACATCTGGTCAATATGCATCGTTACCTACATCTAGCTGGCCTCACTATGTCGTTTCAGGATTTTGCCTTGAATCAGATCAGCTCTGTCACATTCCACCTAATTCTAGGATTGAACGGTGTGTGCGGCCCCCATTGCCAGGCCCCCCTTGATTTATTACTTTTAGAGAATCTTCTGTTACCACTGTGTTCCAAATTAATTCCAAGGTGTTCATTGGAATAAAGGTGAATTAAGGTAAATTACTAATATCCAAAGTAAACCTCAAACACAAGCAGGAAAGGATCCCATAGTTCAACTGGTCCCCAAACTATCTTTAAGAATTTGTCTTGGGGATGAGAGATGCGCTCAATGCACGTTTAGCTGCACCAACTGGTCTGCAGACGGAGCCGGGTTTGATCCAGCACAACAATGGCAGCTAAGACCTTCTTTTAACCCACGGTGTTTGGGTGGCTTCATTAGCCTTTAATCCACACTCCAGGAAGCAGAGAGTCAGGGGTTAGATCTACCTTTTGGTGCATTCAAGGCATCTGGGTATACCAGGGCTAGTTCCCGGCGGCTGGGGATACAAGCGCGAGACGCATTTGATCTCAGATTAACACCCAAATTAAAAACAACACATAACCGCCAATCCCCCACACCATGCACTAAGATTAATCTTGTCTCCCTTATACTTAAAAAGGATTGGGTTTCTTTCTTCCTTTTCTGTTTGAACCCAGGTCTTCTATGCCCATACTTTCATGACATGTTCTACCCAACTCAAACTCATCCCTAATTACCAGGACTTATTTTCTTTCTAAAGACTAGCAGATAGGAAAATATATTAGCTACTTTTCTATTTCCTCGCACGTCCAATAGAAGCTGTACATTTTCTCCGTCTCTTCCGAACACGCTTTTCGTTATCATCTAGACACTTTTGTTTTTGTTTTTGCCTTTTTTCCGAAAGTGTGTTTTCATTATGTTAGCGGCTGGATCGGTTACGCGCTGTTGTAGGCAGGCTAGACCAAATGAGCAGATGATCTGCCGGCCTTGCTCCCAAGTGCACATACCAGCAACAGACATAGATGTTGTGTTTGTGTGTCTTTTTCGAGACAGGGTCCCGGTAGCCCAGCTGTCCGGGAACTGGGCTGTCGCACGGGTGGCTTGAATATGCACTACAGACCTCCGGCCTTCTGCCCTCCAATGGGTTCTAGGATTCATAGCAGGGCCACCATGCTGGCTAAAGACCAGATTTTTAAACAAAAAATATATAAGGGCGTTCTAAAAAAAAAAGAAAAATCACATTAACCATGTACTTATTTGTTGCTTGCTAATCATACGTACTTACTTCAAAAAAAATAAAACAACACAAAAAAAGCAGCGAAGATGCAAAAAACTTACGGCCCGAATGCATGATTTGGGAGGGTTAGGGGGGGGGTTGGGGTTAGGACGGCGAAGGGGACTATATGCTGACATGAATTGGAAATGATGTAATGATAATACACAAGCATCATAACTAAAGTAAATGAACAAAATAAATAAATAAACTCTAAATATCCACCTCTCACCTATTATTATAAAGTAATAACACATTTGTCTTTTGATTCAACTACGAAGCTGACTGAAGTCAATAGGGCCCATTTGATCTATATAGGCACTCTAGTTCTTAAGAGCTTATTTACTTAGAGTTTGCAGGATCTAATTTGAAAAGTCATCTAAATTTTCATCAAAATAAATGGCTAAACTTGATCCCAAAAATCTCTTCTGACCCTAGATTCTACAATAGCTAGGGCATCTGCGTGGTTGGTTATGTGAGAATGGCTGTATCCTGCTTATCTCAAATACTAAAACAATCCATCGAATTAGTGTGAATGATTATCTTGATCGCTAAGAGAAAATGAAGCTTAAGAAGATTAATGTTAACTTAATCCCAGAGAGACACACACTGCTACTCTCAATGTGCAAGGAGTCAAATCCAGGTCTTACTAAGTCACATGCTTTGTCCACTCTATGACTCTTAACTCCCAATTGAAAAGACAAACTCAGTTAATTCAGAAGTTGATACAGCATTTTTTTTCAGATGGGTTTAGTTTCTCTAGTTTGTAAGAAAGTTGTGCTTTTTAAAAATTTATTTTTTATTACCCTTATTTCCAAAACCTCACTTTGTAGATTCTATCCAATTTTATACTGAAATATACTTACCAAGGAGACTAGACTGATAATACTTATATCAAAACTAACATTCTGAATGGCATATGCCAATGGCTTAGCATCCATTGTGGGAAAGGTGAGTAACCAGGCAGAAACATACATGATTGGAGCAGACACGAATGTGCTTCTTACCATCTGCAGTTACCTGAAAAATAAGACCCAAATACGGACTCACAGTTTTATTTTAAAATAATTATTTACATTTTATATACCCCACAACAACTCTGCATTTCTCAACTATAAAAATGAGAATCAGTAATGATACTATAATATCCAGCATATTATTTAATATCATATTTTGAATTTCTAAGAGTCCTTAAAAGAAACCCCAGGTATGTTCCCTTGGCCCCTCTTTCTAATCTAGGTTCAAATAATGGTGCCATACTACAATACTACCCTGCACATTCTTTGTTGATGCCTTATGGTCTATGTTCCTAGCAAGAATCATATACTTCACAAGGATTCACATTCTACAATTTATAAACCTGTTTTTTCCATGCTACCTCACCCACACCACAGGGTGGGGGAAGCAATCTATAGAGAAACAATTACTCAAAATCATTGGTTACAGATAACTTAATGGAATGATCTTCATTATAATCAGTATCTCCTTGTGTATTCTATTTAAGCAATTCTTGAACTGCTATAGATAGCCTGTATAACTATATAGCGACGCTTTCACAGACTATTTATATAATTTATTACGTGGGTCTTTTATTTTTTCTGTAGGATCTGACTTATCGTTGAATGAAATTGTTTTTTCCCTAGAATTTTCTTTTTTTTTGCACTCTTTCTTAATTTTATAGTTTTGTGTCTGAATGTACTATCTGCATGCAAATCCGTGCACCCATGTCGTGCAAAACATGAAGAGGTCAGAAGTCATCAGATACCCTGGAACTGGAGTTACAGCTGGTTCTCAGCTGCCATGGGGGCTGGGGCTGAACCGGGTCGCTGCAAGAGCAGCGGCGCACTGCTTAAAACTGCTGGCCTCTCTCTCCCGTCCCGTCCTCAAATTTCAAGTTACCCTTTCTGTACAATGCTTTCGGCGTTTGCAGTCTACGCCCGGATCATTCAAATGTACGTATTGAACATAAAAACAGTAGCTAACATTCTAAGGACTATTATAAAAAGCCTGCATTTAAAACTGAAAAAAATCACAATGGATAATAAATTTCAGTTCATAACTTCTTTTTATAGTGTTCATCATCCTCCTTTATTTACAGTGTTTGAAAAACAGCTTCTAATACTCTCAAATTCTCATTAAAAGAATGCTGATTTTTGCATTTTAAAGGTTCACTTTTCTCTTGATCACAGAAACAATCCAACAGAACACAGCACATACATACAATCTCTACTTCCATGTTGAACTGTGTTGCAAAGATAGCCACTCCTGGTGCTACAGGAAAGACACCATACAAAAATGCGTAGTTCGATAAACTTGTATGGTTCACTACGCTGTTACCCTTGTCCAAGAGTTCCACCATTTCTCTGCACAGAGTGGCAGCACAGTTGGAGGAAGAAGAAAATGCAGAATTTATAATATGAAAGATGCTTTGTCATCTGTCACTATCTCCTGCCCAGAAGGTACGTTCTTAATGCATATATTCCATGTGCTTTCTACTTCTGCAACATTTATGAAGGAGTCAGGCATCATGTTTAGGAGACATTTTCACAGTTGCCAACAATATTTTTTTGTTTTTTTTTTTTTTTCTTTTTGGGAATTTCAAATATTAGAGTTTTGAGGGAATATTTTTACTTTTTTCTTGCCAAAATTTGGGAAACATAATTATAGCTGCTTTCTTGTTTTCTCTATTGATCATTGACGCCTAAAAGACAAAAGATTAAATTTAGTTATTCTTTTTTTTATGGAAAATTTAAATTTTGGAGAAACTGTTGGACTTTGTGTTTTTTTTCCTTTTTTGGTATTTTTTGAGGCAGGTCCCCCCTTTTTCGTACAGCTGTCCTGGAACTTACCTTGTACACCAGGCTGGCTTGAACTCAAACTACGAGATCCCCTTGTCTTTACCTCCCGAGTGCTGGGATTACAAGGGCCGTACACCACGCCCGGCTAAATGTTGGACTTTGTAATTAAGGGTTTAAACAGTTCAGTTAATGATTTTATTGAGGGCTGCTCAATAAAATTCTAAAAAGCAGTGGAAAAATAGCTATCTTAATAATCAGTTCTTGATATTTATAAATAAAAAGATTTACCCAAGAGAACTGAAACTACTTTAGTAGAACAGAAAACTAACGAAACACACATCTGGTAAAGAGTCTATTATTAAAGTTTGGGCTGGAGAGAGTGGCCTAGCGGTTAAAGCGCCGACCGCTCTTACAAACGACCCGTTCGATCCTCAGTACCAACATGGCGGCTGAGAAATCGTCTGTAAACTCCAGTTCCAGGAGGAACTCCAGTTCCAGGGGAGGAATCCGGACCCACTTCTGACCTCCGCGGCATTGCACGACCACGGGTGCACCCAACTTGCATGAAGACAGTACATTGATCCACAATACAAGAAATAAAAATAAAACACACTTTCAAAAGCTTCTTTATAATTAAAGTCCTTCATTGATTCCATAGAATGAGCATAAAACAGTCACTAAGCTAATGGGCTTCTCTGCAGAAATAGCAAGTTGGTAATGCTGTCAGAGCAGAGTCTAGAGGAACTACAACCACCCTTTGTATGAGCATGTGCATGTGGGGCAGAGGTTGCCACTGGGTCTTCCTCATTGCTTTCCACCCTTATTTTTTGAGGCTGGTCAGTAATGAACCTGGCGCTCCCATTGGGTTGAGGGTAGCCACAAGCCCTGGGAATCCTCCTGCCTCCCCCTCCCCAGCACGAAATCCAGGCACATTCCATGTGCCAAGCGTGTGGGGAACCAAGGCTCAGTGTCCTCAGGCTTGTGCCGAAGAGTGTACGGATTCAGCATTTTCCCAGTTCCGAAGTTACTCTTAAATGTATTTTTTTTTTTACAATTAAAAACAGTATTGCGGGGCGTAGTGGGAAGACCTTTCAGCATTGGCGAGGCAGAGGCAGGTGGACTTTGTGAGTTCAAAAGCAAGCCTGGTCTAGTGAGTTCCAGGACAGTGGACTACAGGGGGCGGACCCCTCGGTCTCGAAATCAGACAAAACAAAAACAAAACAAAACAACAACAAAAAAAATTTACAAAAAAAAAAAAAAAAAAAAAAAAAAAAAAAAAAAAAAAAAAAAAAAAAAAAAATTTTTTTTAAATATTTTGTTATTTTTTTATATTTTGTTATTTTTATTGATGTGTATGAGTGTATTGCTACATATATGTAAGTGCACATCATGACATTGCAGTACCATGGAAGTCAATACAAGAGGTGTCTAGAACCCGGATACTAGCGTTCCAGACAGACAGTTCTCCGCCTGCCTGTGTTACTGGAAACTGAACCCAGGTCCTTACAAGAGCAAGCCCACTGCTCTAAACTGCTTGGTCATCTTTCCAGCCCCTAATGAGAATATTTGTAAATTGAAGTTGATAATATTATCATTATTAGAACTACATTTCAGTGGAAATACTAATTAACTCTCTCTGAGGAACATATCATGACTAAATACTAATTTTTCATGACTTACATTCATCTTTTTATTTTAGAAGTATTACATTACCTTGGTCTTGTTGATTTAACATCTTTGTACGCGCTGAATTCCCTCCTTAAGCATGCCTCAAGAACTTAGGGTTAAAATTGCAGTAAAATTATGTCAATTCCATGGGTGACAACCCAAATGAGCTGAAGAACTATTAACTAAAAACAGCTAAAAGGAACTGACAAGCTAGGATTGAATGTCTAAAAATGTTCATACTGACTTATCTATAGTAGAAGTTTCAGCCATAACTCACATCGCAAGCTGAATAATTCCAAAATCCAGGAAAATAGCTTTATATTAAAAACTGATTACTCTTAGGCCGGGTCATGGTGGCACATGCCTTTAAATCCAGCCACTTGTGGAGGCAGAGGCAGGCGGTCTCTGTTGGTTAAGGCCAGCCTTGCGTCTACCAGTAGAAGCTCTAGCCAGCTGGTGAACAAAGGGGGACCCTGTCTCAAAAAACAACATAACAAAACATACAGGCATTACTCAAAACAATAATGTTTAGGGGACTTTACTAAGTACCATTCCACAAATCAAATAAGCAGAACTTACAGTTTGTCCGTGATGAGAAGAACTTAGTACACACAAATCCTGACTTTTCAATCTTTCTATTTTCCCACCATTGTAAGACCAAGAGTACAACCAGTGCCGAGCCGAACACGAAATTGGCAGTCCTCCAGCACAATTTTCCATCCATCAACGGATCATTCTTCTCCCGAATACATTAAAAGCACTTGGCCAATACTGAGACATAACACAAGTGGTTCTGCAACAACACGTAGAAATCCCAAGTCCCGATTTTACTTTATTTTGAGATGCATTTCTGAGTGTCTTTGACTTCTGTATTTCACAAAGATAAACCTCGGGTTTACTCATCAAGAGCATATTGGTGCCACAAATAAATATTACGGAGATATTCTGGGTATGTGGTTTGATATAAAGCTTCAACTGTAACACAGAGAATATTATTTTAAATATATACCACGGAACTAACAATATATATATATATAGAAAACATTTTTCTGGATTGAATATCATATATGAAAATTAGTCTAAATAGTGATAAAAACATCATTAGCCTATTTTTAGAAAGGCAAATTTTAGTAATAAAACTGACAAGGAAGAAAACTATTGAGTATCTAGTTTACAAAATGACAACCAACTTTAAAGATTATTTTCAGTAAGACCTATTTTTACTGGACAAGGGCTTAAAAATTAATCTCTACAGAAAGGTAAAATTTTACTTGTAAAAAAAAGAATTCACAAGAAAACGTAGAGATAGCAAACTACTATAAAGTAGTAACAGCAACAAGAGATTTGCGTCTCGGAGAGACAGCTTTGCAGGGCTATCAGGGGACAGCAGATTGAGAGTGGAGACAAGGGAGTAAAATGAATATTGAAATGGTGGAGCTCCACATTGTAGAGGAAAAGATGAGATGTAGAGAGCTGTGGAATAGATGGGGTACTAGGAGGCCTGTGCTAAATCAGGTACTGTTTTAAGTTTAGGAGTGTGGTAAGTAAGTCAGATATGAGCTATCAACTTAAGTATTTTTCAGGTGTGGTCCAGGATGTGGCCTTGTGAGTTGGAGAGGGAGTGAAGGCATCGCGGCAGAGCAGGAGGCCAAACAAGTGAGAAGGCAGAGAGTGCAGTGGATAATTCAGCAGGATGCCAAAGTCAAACGAGAAGGGCAAACCTTGAGATGAGATAAGAGAGTCGAGACAACGGTGGGTCTCACACCTTTAACTCCCCCACTCAGGCGGAGGCGGAGGATCCTGAAATTGAGGCCAGCCTGGTCTACGAATGGGGAAGTTCCAGGCCAGCTGGGGCTCACAGGGAGACCGTCTCAAAAAGTACCAAGACAAAAAGAAGAGGAGAGGAGCGGAAGAGGAGATGTGTAGAAGGAGGAGGGATATGAGGCCAGACCGACCAGTCTACCCCTCTGACCCCCTTGAAAGGAATGAATGACCGTGACAAGCAAGACACACACACGACCCCCTCACCGATTTGTTCGCAGAGCCGCAGTAATGGCCCTTCATGGTTGATCAGTGCACGCAACAGTCGGTGAGGTGCTAGGTCTTATCATCTCTGCTCATGTGGCACATAGCTATGAGAAACACCTCCATTGGGGAGGGATGAGGGCAATGACTGCCATTTCAAGGAAGACCAGTGAGGAACCTGAAGGACAGGGATAGAAGGCTAATCTATGAACGCTGGAGGGGAATAGTGTGAGTCACAATACTGTGTATAGTTAATGCAATGTAATTGATGCATTCTTGAGTAAACAAGAAGCATACACTTTGTTTCTCAGAAAGTTCCCAAAGCACCTGCTAAGAACAACAATGCTTGAGGAAAAGGTCTGTGTGAGATTTATGAGAAAGGCCACTATATGCAGTATGTGTACTATATTTTGGGGGTGATTTAGAAGGCATTTAAGGGTTTGAAAAGATAGATGACTTTGAAGAACTTAACCATACAGAAGATACGAACTTCCTTGGAGGGAGGTAAGTGGGTTGGATCAAACTTCTAGCAGCTCCAGAGAGTGAAGGTTGAGAGCCTGGCCTAGGATTGTAGGGGTGGGGCAATTTAGAGCTGTGGAATAAACAACTTGGTCTTTAGACACATATTTGGACATAGATCTTGAAACTATCCAACTGAAATATACGAAAGCTCATTTGTAATTTATTGGAATTTCAGACACAAAGATAAAATGAACTGCCACAAGAGAAATGCAATCATGTGAAAAAAATGTAGATTGAGTTTCTTAATTTCCACTAAGATAAAGTAACAAAGGTAGGAAAATATGTTTACCTGCTCAGAATAGGTAAGTTTGGTTAATGTCAGGTACATGATCCCTTAAAGTTATGTAACTAAATTATATAACTTAGAAATTAGCCTTGATCTCATTAGTAAACTTACTTGTATAAGAGCCAAACCCTTTTATCTCCCACTAAACCATGTGTGAAGCGCCTATAATATCTCCAAAATAGCGCAGAGGGTTAACTTTGATTAATAAAATTTCCATTAATTTCTTTTGGCAGATTCTAAGTTAGATGAGCTAGCTTTATAAATTCTTAGAGTTTTCTTTCAGATTTTGTAGGGCTTTTTTTCCCTCATTTAAGTGAAAAGCGGCACTTCTGGTAATTATTCCTAGACAGCCAGACAGACTTCTGGTTAAATATTCCTACCACTCAAGTTTTTCAGTAGAGTGTATACTTTGGAAATGTCTTGTATTTTCAGTCTGGTTGTAAGAGCTTTTCCCAAGTAGCCACAATGCACTGCAAAGGTATTTCCTCTGACAGTTCTGGGCTCTACCCAAAGCCCCTTGTAAAGATTTCCCTTCTCCAGAAATTCGCTTTCCTGACACAAAACCAGCAATCATCACACACAATAAGGATTGTTTGTTTTTGTTTTTAAAGCAGAATATGCTGGAGAGATCGGCCTAGCGCGTAAGAGCGGGGCGCTCTACAGAGGCAGACGCAGGGTTCGATCCCAGCCCAAACATGGCGCCAAAAGACCGTGCTGAACTCCATCCATGTCACCCTCAGGAGGGACTTCCAGTTCCAGGGGAATCGACACCCTCTTCTGACCTCCCGGCATCTTGCACGACGCGGGTGCACAAACTTGCATGCAGACGACAGAGACCATGACAGAACAGAATAAATAAAATAACAATAAAATTAATTAAACGAGCATTGCAAGGCCGGGCGTGGCGTCGCAACGCCTTGAACCTAGCCTTGGGGAGGCAGAGGGCAGGCAGATCTTTGTGAGTTCAAGGCCAGCGTGGTCTACAAAGTGAGTTTCCAGGACGTGGGACGTACAGGGAGACCCGTTTTCGAAAAGACAAAAAATAATAAATAACATAAATAACTAAATAAACTAGCAATCATTAGACATAAATAAATAAAGCACATTGCTATGGCTGTCCAACATTACACCCAAGGCCGCCCCCCCTCACCAGCCATCTATTCTCTTGTTTGCTTCAGGTTAGTAACCCAAGCTTAACAAGAGGGAGGGTGCAGTACAATGAGATAGACAGAGAAAGACTCCATGTCCACAGGACTGCTTACATTGCTTGCTTTCCTATGTATTTAAATTTCACTATACCTAATTTATAAATCAAACTTTCCTTTAGGTAGATATGTATGTATAGGGCAAAAAATACATAATATAGCACAGAATTACACATACACACAGAGAAACAGGTACACACAACTGATAATCACTCAATGGCTGAGGCAAGAGAGTTGAAAGCCAAATGGCTAATATATATATGAATGATTTTGGAATATAGGAGCTTTAAACATGTTCCTGCCAGATAAGGAAGCACTAATAATACTTTTCTATTCTTTTGCAGGATCTTTTGTATTTCTCCTCTTGATTTCACTACTAGCTATGTAGTATTTGGTCTTTTTGAGACAGGGTTTCCCTGTGGGCCCCAGCTGTCTCCTGAGACTCGCTCTGTAGAACAGCCTGGCCTTGAAACTCACAAAAGATCCGCCTCGCCTCGGCTCCCATGTGGGAGAAGGCGTGCGCCACCCACCCGGCCTAGTATGAATAGCAGACTGTTTTTTTTTTTTTACCAACTGCGACTGTACTCTCGCCCTATACACTCCGAACGAAGCAGAAAGATCATCAATGGCAAGTTGCAGTTGCAGCAAAGGCCACACCAGAGCTGAGCTTCACGCTCAGGAGAGAATGCTATGTCTCCTCGCGGTTTCGTGCCTTTACAGTCCAGGAAACACTACGTAGTACATACTATAGAAATTACCCTGGAAATATTAGTAGTATTATTATTATTATCGATTATATATTATTATTATTTGTTTTTGAGGACAGCTATCCCTGAGCCCAGCTATCCGGAATATTAGATCAGTGCTGGCAATGGGGATTAAAGCCCAACCCATCCCTGCCTCCCAAGCTCTTAAAATGATCTCCGGGCTGGAGAGATGGCCTGCGGTTAAGCAGTGCCGACCGCATCTTGCGAGGACCTGGTTCGATCCCCAGCCCCCACATGGCAGATGAGAACCGTCATGTAACTCCAATTCCAGGAGAACTGCAGTTCCAGGCGAATCCGAGACCCTCTTCTGACCTGCCGCGGCACTGCACACAAGGGTGAACAGACCTATATGCAACACACGTACGTACAGCTACAAATCAAAAATAAATAAAATAATAACTTATGAGCATTCTTTTTTTTTGTTTTTATTTTTTTTTTTTTTTTTTTTTGTGTATGAGTGTTTGCCCACAGAGATCAGAAGAGGGATGTTGGGAGACGGTGAGTGGTGGTGCACGCTTGTAATCCTAGCACTCGGGAGGCAGAGGCGGGGCTCTTGGAGTTCAGGGCCAGCCTGGGTCTAACCCCATAGTGAGTTCCGGACAGTGGGCTACAAGGGGGAGATCACGTATCTCGAAAAGGACAAAAAAAAAAAAAAAAAAAAAAAAAAAAAAAGGAGGGTGTTGGATTCTGGGAACAGAACTGGGGTCCTTTACAAGAGCAGCCAGTGCCCTCACCACTGAACCATCTTTCCAGCCCTCTTTTCTTTTCCTCTTCTCTTTTCTTTTCTCTTCTCTTCTCTCTCCTTCTCTCTCTCTCTCTCTCTCTCAGACAGGGTCTCCCTGTATCCCAAATTACTATGTAGACTAGGCTGGCCTCCATCTCACAGAGACCCAACTGCCTCTGCCTCCCAGAGTGCTAGAAGCACCATGCACCATCATGCCCTGATGTGCCTTTCTCTTGTAAAAACAGCCCAGTACCCACAAATGTCTTCTTCACCGAACCCATCTCTTATCACTCCACAAAGCAAAGACTCCATCTGCCAGTATCATAGGTACACCAGACAAACACCACATTCAAAATCACTAGCTCTACTTGCTGATCATTCCCTTCATTCTGTGACTTCTTGAAATCTTTTGTTCCTTGCCCCAAACTTGCCTATTATTTCAGGCCAGTCTCTTGGACTTGAATCAGGTCTTCAATCTCCATCATTAAACCCCACTTCTGGAATGCTGTGGCACTTTGTTTCATAGCAATGCCCCCTCAACAGATTCTAAGTTCTCTTGAAGGCATCATTTTGTAATCCACAGACCTCATAACAGTGCTGAGCAAATCTTTTTTTTAGCATATAATTTTTTTATTATTAATTATATATATATTTTGAAGCAAATCTGAAAATGCTTGATAAATACAATTAACAAAAACTAAAATGTATTTTGTATTGTACAGCAAATAATATCTAATTGCTATTTGTTAATCTATTTCTATTTGGATCCATTTTTATTTTTAAAATTATCAATTTATTTAGCCTTTTTATTTATGCATGTTTGTGTACATGTTCATGTGTGTGTGTGCACATGTGTGTGGCAACCAGAGGTCAACCTGGATGTCTTCCTCAATGTGTCTTCTCCTTATCCTTTGGGACAAGGTCACTCACTGAACCTGGAGCTCACTGTTTCAGTTCACTGGCTGGCAGCAAACCCCAGGGATAGTCCTGTCTCTACTTCCCCAGTGCCAGGATTATAAGCACACACCAGGCTCATGTTTGATGCTTGTGCAGCAAGCACGTTAGCAACTGAGCCATCACAATAGCCCCTTGTTTGTCTTTGGAGACGGTCTCACACTAGCCCAAACTCACCTAGAAATCATAGCAGTTCCCTTGCCTCAGCCTCCTGAGTGATGGGATTACCAATTTATTTTAAATTGGCCAATGCAAATCACACATATTTCATACATATTGTTTTGAAATGTATACATTGTGGAATGGCTGAATTAAGATCATCAATATATATTTTTTTCTCATAAATTTTTTTGATGAAAAGAATTACTTTGTTTTATTAACTATACTTACCACATTGGACAATAGCTCTCTTGAATTTATTTTCCCTGTCTAATTGAAATTCTGGGTTTTTTTCACTTTTTATACATTTTAAGTACTTATAAAGCAGGTTACAACTGAGTTTCTTTGATTCAGCCAAACAAATATACAGGGGCAAAAGTAGAGTCTTGTGGGAGAGAAACTAATTGTGATTAAATAAACCGTTGTTAAATTACTAGAATAAGGTTCAAGTTAGGAATTTTAGTCTATTTCTGCCGCTCATTTCCATAATTACTGAACATTACATCTTTATAGATTGGCAATGCTTTCCTTTTGTTATTTGAAGATGATTTTTCAAGTCTGAAAGAAAATACATATAAATACAGTGACCTATAGCAACTAAAATTAATTTATAATCTCTACATCAACTATTAAGTTCTAATTAATTAATGATTATAAATAAGGTTCTTAGAGGGAGGGGGAATCCTATTAGGAAGAGTTATTATATAGCTTGGAAGAACTAAAAGATAAAATTAGCCACCTACTGTGGCTCCTATTTTGATTCCTGCAGGGTTTCAATCTCTAGCAAATAACACAAAGACCCTGACAAGATCATTCTATTATTTAATGGCATATAGTTAAATGCTTCATTTCCTTTCTGTTTACAGCTTAAGCACTAGAGCATAATTATGATTAGTCAGAGTACTTATGCTATCAGCATTGTTTGAAGAATAAATCATAGGACTTAACTATGCCCTGTTAGTATCTTAATGACAGAGGCAGGCAACCAATCTGAATTGCTGAAATTGATGGTTTACCTTAATAGTTTCTTAGTTTCTTCTCACACCTGGATTTTAAAAAGTACCTTGCAAAAGAGTTGCTCTAAAAGACAGTAAACTCTTTCTAGTCTATAATGCACTAGTCTGTCATCTGTCTTCAGTGTATTTTTTTTTTTTTTTTTTTTTTTTTTTTTTGTCTCTTTTGAGAGAAGGTCTCCCTGTAGCCACAGCTGGCCTGGAATTCACTATGTAGACCAGGCTGGCCTTGAACTCACTGAGATCCACCTGCCTCTGCCTCCAGAGTGCTGGGATTAAAGGCATGAGCTACCAGGCCTGGCCTTTAATGTAATTTTATAGGCCATTATTTTCATACTATATAGAAAAAGGACACATAACTATCTTTATTCATTTTATCTGCCTTCTCTCCTTGCCAGTATTTCCCAAGTCCCCTGTAAATTGGACAGAGGTGGAACAAATGCAACCTTAAAAAGGACACTTCTAATTTATAACCAACACTCCCTTGTGAATAATAGAGTGGGAATTCCTAGGAAAAGTTGCAAAACAGAAAGCAAGGTCTCTCTGCAGACAGTCTTCTGTTTACCTCCAAGACCAGAAAACATATGGGCACAGACAGCAATGATAAACACCCCACTAAGAAGCAGACACATGGACAAGCAATTCTGTGCCACACCTTCCATTTTACAAACAGATGAGAAAGCTGTCTATATCGCTGTTTGTTTTTTTTTTTAAGTAAAGTTATAGTCTACAACTTGGAGTTACAAGAGTTATCATTTGTGAGTAAAAACAACAAAAATTATAACCCCAAATTGACCAACTCATTCATCAGGGAAATGTGGTGAGTATACTCCTAAGAACCTGATTATTATCAGATTCACTGATTTGATATGGAACATAAGAAGAACAGTGATGAAAATGGCTGCTTCTGCATATGTCTTCCAATTTGGAGACTGTCTTATTAGGAAAATTAACACTTCTGGTAGCTTTTCCCACTACTGCTCCTTTTGGTGTATGTGAAGTGTTCATGCATCCGTGTGTGCATTTGGAGGCAGAGGAGGATGTCACTAGTCTCCTGTATCTCTCTAACCTTATTTCTTTTTGAGACAGCTAGGCTGCTGGCTAGCAAACCTGTCTCCATCTCCCAACACTGGTTAATAGGCAGGAATGGCCATGCCCAGCTGCTATGTAGGTGCTGGGGGTTTGAACTTGGGTCCTCTTGCTTTCATACCAAGTGCTCTTCCCACTGAGCCAACATCCTCTGAAAGTGGGCTTGTCATGTTATGTAACTGTGTGACACAAGTGAGTACCAGGACTTAGAGCCAGAAAACCTAGATTCAGGTCTCAGTCATGTAATCACTGTAACCCTGTCTCCTTCTTTGCACTATTCAAATGAAATTAAGTATGTAAGAGAGTACTCTGTAAACTATAAAGTTACAAATGCTAATTCTCTTCAGTTATGAGCTTACTAGTCTAGGAACATATGAAACTATGTAAGTCTAGTTCATACTGGAAGTAAAATAAAACAATATTTCCCTACTTAACACTGTGGTACTGAGCCACCTCTGGGGTCCTTGTACTACAAATACCTTGGTCAAACGACATTCTTCATTTTCTTAACAAAATAGATAAGCATTAAGTTCTGCTCTCTAATTTCATTTTAAAGTTTAGTAACCTTAAAAGAATACTGATCCAGTTTCTTACTATTTATAGCTCAGTTACCCAAGAGCCTTGTTTTCCTACCTCTTAAATCTCCTGCTTTATTCATAGTTATTTGGTTTCTTTGGTATTTTTCTATATCAAAGGTGGAAAAAGGTAAAAAGTATAGTTCACTACTTTTTTTTTTTTTTTGTCTTTTTGAGACAGGGTCTCCCTGTAGCCCCAGCTGACCTGGAACTCACTCTGTAGACCAGGCTGGCCTTGAACTCACAAAGATACACCTGCCTCTGCCTCCCGAGTGCTAGGATTAAAGGTGTGTGCCTCCACGCCTGGCCAACACTACCATCTTTTTGGTGCCAATGATGAATTGAGTAGGGGGAAGGAGAAAAGGAGAAAACTACAGAAAACTGAAAGTTAATGGTAGATTTCATTTGTACATGTTAATATTCCTTTCAAGTCTCTGCTCAGAGGATATATTGCCAGAGAAACCTTCACTGATCACTGCTTCAATTGAAGTACTACGTCTTCACACCTGTCCCTTGACACTACTTACTCACCTATGTATTTATTATTTATTTATCCATTTGTTATTTTATTTTCTGAGACAGAGTATCCCTGTAGCTCCAGGTGACCTGGAACTTGCTATATAGACAAGGCTGGTCTCAGTTCCACAGATCTGCCTGCCTCTGTCTCATGAGTGTTGAGATTAAAGGCATACATCAGCATGCTTGGCTTTTTTTTTTTTTTTACATAATTTACATCAGAATGAGATCCCTTCTGGAAATTAAATTTCTTTTATATGAGATAATTAAGAAATATAATGCTATTAGAAAGATAATCCCAAAGTTAACAGGATATGTCCATTTATTTTAGGTATACGTTTAAGGAATCCTTAAACTCTGAGGTGAAAGAAAAATAATTCTAAAGCTGGGTGTGATGATCGACGCTTTTGATGATCGACGCTTTTAATCCCAGTACTCTGAGGCAGAGACAGGTGGATCTCTGTGAGTTCCAAGGCCAGCCTGATCTATATATAGAAAATTCCAGGCCAGCTGAAGTTA
Organism: Rhizomys pruinosus; assembly: GCA_009823505.1. Classification (NCBI taxonomy): domain Eukaryota; kingdom Metazoa; phylum Chordata; class Mammalia; order Rodentia; family Spalacidae; genus Rhizomys; species Rhizomys pruinosus. Next base: position 3,132,252 of record VZQC01005840.1, read on the forward strand.
CAGAGAGACCCTGTCAAAAAAAAAAAAAAAAAAAGACAAAAAAAAAAGAAAAAGAATTCTAATTTAAGATGCTAAGAGAAAAATGAACAATTTCTTAAATATAATAAGAATCTGTCATGAACAAATGCTTAAACTAAAACTTTATGTTACTACCTAAAACACTTTTTTTTTTTTAATTGAAAAATGGGGGCTGAAGAGATGACCCAGCAGTTAAAAACACTGCTCTTTCAGAGGACAGGTCAGTTCCCAGCACCCACATGCTGGCTAATAACCGTTTATAACTCCAGTTCCAGGGCATCTTCAGCCTCTGTGACATTCCATGCACACGTACACTTGCATGGCAGAACATTCAGACCCATAAAAATAAATAAGTAACTTAAAATTTGAAAAAATAAAAATAACTTACCTATAGGGTATCCCAACGCAAAGTCATTACTTTGTGTAGCAAAAATGGGAAAAAGTCCTGCTTTGCTAAATCGACTATCTGGACTGGCAACCAATAAGGTTAATACACATACGATGAAAAATACGGATGCTTTGCCAATTAAGATACTATACAGGAAAGCCCAATCCACATTGGAAAAATTAAGTACAACCATGTTTTTGAATAATAAAGCTGGAAGTGCAAATCTGGAGACAAAATTTCCCAGTCCTTTGGCCTGTGTTGATGTTATGACATTGGCCCTTCCCGCTATATAGCCACAAAGGACTATGCCAAAGCATTCTAGTAAGGCTGGGAAAAGCCTTGTTATTGACATTGAAGGCGAGTCATTAGTGGAATTAAATCCATGTGTTACTGTTGTAGACAGAGTCTCATTCATATTAACTGCAATGGTTGAGTTCTCTTCAGGTAAGTAAGAATCCATTTTCTCTTACCCTCCACCTCCAACCAGATCTCTGGAAAGAAAAGAAAATTCAGTATTACAGTCAATCACAGTTCTAGTTGAAAGATAACCCTGCAAGCCTGCACTTACATGTTAAATGGCCAAATACATGCAGATACTTTAAATATCACCAAGAAAAATAGAAAAAGAGTGTGTAGGGTGGTTAATTAGCCTCTTCACTCTCAAAAGTATGTTAGTTCAAAATATTTAAGTTACTATTCTATATTTAGTGTCAGAGAGGAATAAAATAAGAGCCACAGCCATGGTGGCACATGCCTTTAATCCCAGTACTTGGGAGGCAGAGGCAGGTGGATCTCTGTGAGTTCAAGGCCAGGCTGGTCTACATAGTGAGTTCGAGGACAGATGGAACTACAGGGAGACCCTGTCTAAAAAAGACCCCCAAAAATAAAAAAATAAACAAACAAACAAACAAACAAATAAATAAATAAATAGGAGCCACAAATATTGTTATTGTTGTAGTGCTAGCCTCTGGCTTTCTCTAGGGATCCACAATCCAACCCCATCTAGTGGACAAGAAAAGGCCCACAGTGTCTGGTGAGTACCTACTCGAATTGAGTCTCTGGAAATTTCAGAAGTTCTCAGGGCTAGAATGACCAGAGGGTCATTTCCAGCCTGTGATCAGCTTGAGTATGAGGAAGAATTATTGTAGATATCTCTTATCAACTTTGAACCAAGAACTTTAACTTTTCCATGCTTCACTTTCTTCAACTGTGAAAAGGCAATATTAGGACCTATTTCATAGAAACTTGCAATTTTTCAAGTGAAGTCTTTACAATCTAATCGCATCTGGTGGATAGTAATCATTTAACCAAAGCTGAATATATCTTTTGGCAAAGTATGAAGGAAGAAGTCTATGAAAGAAAAAACGATGTCATTCCGCCAACCTCCTCTTAGTTCCTTTTATGTAGGCATACACTCTGGCCCTACCGTCCTCCACAGGGGATGTGGTACATGCAGTTGGCTCTAAAATGCTTTCTGCCATTTGCCAATCCCACGCAATTAGCACCCACTCATCCTCCAAACTCAACCATATGGTTCAGGAATTGATTTCTCAGGTGAGGCTTCTTTAACCACATAGTTGGGCATAATTCTTTCTCCAACAGAATCATAGTCCTTGCCTTTAGTCCACTTTTCTCAGTTTGTTTATCCTATATCTTAGAATGACTATTGTATTTACTCCTATCTCCTTTAATGTCACAGAAGCAAGGGCCATGCATGTTTGTACTCACTCTTGTATCCCTAATATCTAGCACATAGGAGTACCTGGCACATAAGAGGCACGGGGAAAAATGTAATGAATCACTATAATAATAAGCTGCTCCAAAATAAACCTCTTATCCTTTCATGTCCAGTGTTCTCTTTTAGGCATTATCTAGTTCATGAGTGGATAATTTTTCTTTCTAAATCATAATCTGTTTTTCACTGTAGCATCAGGTCCCAAGACACAAAATGTGTCCTAAAATGTTCTAAAGATGTTCAGAAAAATTTAAAGAACACAAATGTGTGGTAAAATGTTCTAAAGATGTTCAGAAAGTGCTAAAGCAAGGAACAAATTCTGTATACTAATGTGGCAACTATCAGAACCCTCTCTTTTTGCTGCCAAGGACACAATGAACATAGACTTTAGGCAATTCTGAGACAAATCAGCTTTTATTAGTGACTTAAAATTAATACGACAGCAACAGCCAATTTTTAAGTGGTTATTCTGGATTTACCATGCGAGGTAGTGTTATGCAAGGTGGAAGGGAGGAAAGCTCATGCTTCCTGAAATTTCAATGCTTGGGCTAAGTAAGTTCTCAGACACACTGAAAAGACAGGACACAGGTTATCAACTGATACACCAGGTTGTGTAAGAGAATTTTCTCTATGCTATCCTAGTATAAACCAAACCTTTTAAAAAGCTTTCATTTAATCTGGATTAAGGAAAGTATTTTTTTTCTACCAGGATTAGATAGGAGTGGTCAATATAAACAAAACCTACAATATTCACATACTTGGGGTTTACCCAATAAGGACCAAATTTTACCCTAGAAAAGCACCTAGTTAGTAGTACACATAGCCAGGTACTGGTTGGTTTATGTAGCCATACTTGAAAGAATTGGTTTATAGCCGGGCATGGTGGCGCACGCCTTTAATCCTAACACTCAGGAGGCAGAGGCAGGCGGATCTTTGTGAGTTCGAGGCCAGCCTGGTCTACAGAGTGAGTTCCAGGACAGCTGGGGCTACAGGGAGACCCTGTCTCGAAAAGACCAAAAAAAAGAATTGTGTACTTGGAAAGGTAGTGGTAAAGCAAGTTATAGACTGCTCCAGCCTTCCCTTTCTCGAAAGTTCCTTATATTTCTTTGCTTGGGTAACTTCACAATCCCCTATTTGGACAACACAAGAATAACAATATAGTTGGGCTGATTTTTTTTAAACAACAGTCTTACTCAGCAATAGTTAAGTGTAAGAAGTAACAGACAATGAGCCTTAACATTTATCAACTCTTTGGGTCAATTACATTGCCTCACTCAAACAGTTTCCTTCAGTATAGAATGACTGGGAAAACCTCCTTAGAGAGATTTTATGGGAGGGATATTTTATGCACAGCTTATCACAAAGGCCTTCAAGAAATGGTAGCAATTTCATCTAGGAGCTTAGACCCAGTGCCAAGTGTGGTGCCACATGCCCAAAATCCCAGCACTGGGCAGGCAGAGGCAGTAGGATCATGAGTTCAAGACCAGCCTGGGCTGCAAATTGAGACCCTGTCAAAAAAAGGAAGGAAGGAAGGAAGGAAGGAAGGAAGGAAGGACACAACCCCCCAGCCCAAACCAAAAAACTAACAAAAGAACAAACCAAAGAGAGCTAGAAAAAGTGAGGAGCAGATACACTGTAGATCTAATGATAAAGATTAGAATCACAACAAGGAAATCACACTCATTGTCTATAGTAGTTCTATAAACATATTTGACCCCGAAGATCCTCGAATAATAAAGGGACTAGGTGTCTCATAAAGTTACCAGTGGGATGTGTTATCAAGTTAGCAGTTTCTGTTTTATATCAACCAATTAGGAAGAGTTTAATTTGGTCCTAAATGGCTGTTGACAATGAACAGAGAACACTTCACCAATGTGAAGGTCACTAGATATAGAAATGCTCAGATTTAACTTTCAATTCATTGAAAATTAAAAGAAACTTTTCCAAAGTAATCTGCTCCGTTTCCTTTTAATTTTTCCAGTAGTATAAAAACAATACCTGCTGAGGTAAGTCAAATTCAAAATGGCTTCTAGCCTGGCATGGTGTCACAGGCCGCGTAATCCCAGCACTGGGGAGGGAGAGACGGGAAGATCATAATTTCAAGGGAAGGTCATAAGTTCAAATCCAGCCTCAGTTTCATAGTGAGTTTGAAGCCAACCTAAACTATATGAGATGCTATCTCAACATAGAAGAAAAAAATCTAAAGTTTTTTACTATTTATTTTTTCGTCTTTTCGAGACAGGGTCTCCCTGTAGCCCCAGCTGGCCTGGAACTCACTCTGTAGACCAGGCTGGCCTTGAACTCACAAAGATCCGCCTGCCTCTGCCTCCCAAGTGTTAGGATCAAAGGCGTGCGCCACCGTGCCTGGCTCATACTATTTTAAACATGAAAAATATGCTCCCAAAGCATATGTTAAGATGAACAGGAACCAAAACAAAAGAAGTTTAAAAAAATTAGATCCAGTCACTTAATCTAAAAAAAGAAGGCTTGCTACTGAACAAACAAGTTGACCTGTCACAGTAAAAGCCAGTTCACTGGGGCAGACACTAGAGAAATGAAGTATACAAACTGTCTAGCCACTTCATATTTGACTTAAGCGTCACCAAACCACTGAAATTGTAGGTAATTGCTATTAAGTGAAATGGGGTGAGGTGTTAACTTGAAAAGAGAAAGCTTTAAATTCCTAGGCTGTCCATTTCTCAAACACCCAACGTCTTTGACCTGTGGGAAAAGCCCAATATACAGTGTAGCACTACTTCAACATCAACAGGCACCCTATTCATCCATTCTCACCTACTTGCAGGTGATCAATGTTCTCCCTAGAGATTCATGGTGGGCAGCGCTGCCTTTTTCCCTCGTCTGCAGGGGCAGACTTTAGCCCGCCAAGATAAGGAGTGCAGAGTCCCTAGTTAAATAGATGACCGTGAGAGCAATTGAGTCCAACGCCCAGGAAAGCAGCAGTGGAAGAGAAAGCCAAGGCATGGGAGTCAACGTCATGGTGACAGGTAAAAGGGGTAAAGGGAAAAATTGGGCAACGCTCCAGGTACCTGGAAAGAAGCGCTCAGGAGGGGCTAATACCAAGGATACCTTGAGATAGAGTGGAAAGTCCGAGGATGACAGGATGGGCGCACGTGCAACCAGGCGCTCCCCACCCTGGGCACTGCAGTACTGGCACCCGCTGGGACAAGTCCCCTTCTGCGTAGCCCCTCCAGAATGGTCCTGTACGTTTCAGACGCAGGCGCTGCGGGGCGGAGATGACAGGCACAGCGGCCGGCGGGGGGACACCAGGCGCTGCCCACCCACCAAGACGCAGGGGCACTGGCGGGAGCACGACCCCGCAGGTGCCGCCTTAGGAGCTTATCTCACCTGCTAGGTCTGCAGCCCCTGCTGAGAGGAGAAGGAACCTGGTGTTCGCAGAGGGCCAAGCAGCGAGGAAACCACCGTCATCTCCTGCGCCCAGCCCTCTCTGCCTGGCGCGGCGCGTGCAGCGACTGCAACCCAGACTCGTTCCAAGAAAGGGAGGAGTATCCTGCTGCGGCCCTGTCAGCTGGGCCCCGGCCGCGCGGTTTCTCGGCTCCGCCTCCGCCCGCCCTCAGGCCCCGCCCCTGGCCTGGAAGTCGCAGATTCAGATCTCCACCCCGCAGTCACGCCCCGCCTCCAAGCACCAGCTACACAGCCCCGCCCCGCCCCAGTCCCGCCCCTGGCCTATCATAGAAGACGCCTGTCCGCCTGTCTCCACCCCGCCATCAAGCCCCGCCCCCATGCTCCAGCCACGCGGCCTCACCTGACAGAGAGCTGCGGGTCTCAACTGCGCTGTCAGGACCTGACCCTAAGCTAGAACTACGCGTCCCGCTCCCCCCACGGCCCCGCCCCTGGCCTAGGGGTTGCTTATGCCTGTCTTCCCCCCACCGTCCGGCCCTCCCCGGGCTCCCGCTGCACAGTGGCACTCCTCCCCGCCCAGGCCTCGAGGCCCTCCCACTCAGCCCTGCCTCCAGCCGCCGGCTGCGAGCCGCCCGGTCGCGAGCCTCCAGCTAGGGTACTTTCGGCTTCCCTCCTCTCGCAAGATGGCGGTCGCGGAGGGGGAGTGCCAGTGTTGGTTTCCTCCGCCTCTGCTCTGACTCGAGAAGTCTGTCATCCTTTTGGTTAATGTCAACCTCCAGTAATCCGGTTAATTCCTCTCTTGGATAGTCTCATTTTTCATAGCGTAGAGAATAAAGCGAGGATTTACACCTGGGCCTGCCCGTCACCTTTCCTAGAGTAGCATGACCACACATACCCAAACCAGAGATTAAATGTAAGCTTTAGCGGTGTGCTTGATTTAGAGGTTTTGGTGACTGCTCTTTCAGCCGTAGAGGCAACTTTGGAAGTGCTCTCTTAGTTTACTAAAAGCAATCTTTTTTTTTTTAATTTTTATTTATTCTTGTATGTTTATGAATGTACTGTCTGCATGTAGGTTTGTGCACCCGTGTCGTGCAATGCCGCGGAGGTCAGAAGAGGGCGTCGGATTCCCCTGGGACTGGAGTCAAAGACGGTTCTCAGCCACCATGTGGGTGCTGGGGATCGAACCCGGGTCCTCTGCAAGAGCAGTTGGTGCTTTCAACTGCTAGGCCATCTCTCCAGCCCCTGAAAGCAATCTTATATTTGTGGAAAACTACCAGAACTGCTTGTCAAAGTGCAAAACTGAAGAGGCTCTGTAATTAACCTTCAGGAACCAAACTTCACAAATTAAAAATATGTAAGACCTGAGTTCAGTGTCTCCAAAAGCATTTCTTTAAAAAATTTGTTTTGCAAATTTACATGTTTTGTCTGGCAACTACAGTGCCCTATCATCAAGAAAAAAATCACAGTGAGCCAAGAATGGGCTTAAGGATATGAAATTTAGCAAGTGAAATGAACAGAAAAAAAAGCAGGCAAGCAGCCTACTCTACTTTTTGGCTCTTTCTTTGTCTTTCTCACTTTTAACCATGATCCTAGCCTCTTTAAACGCCCACTATGTAATACTGATATGAGCAGGAGTTAGAAAATGGCTAGGCAGCTTAGGGCAAAGACCCCAAAAGAATAATAGCCAATTTCCCTCCCAGCCGAAATCGGGAAAAATTCCTCGGATCTACCAGTAAACTTGCTGCTGCCTAAGGCTAGAGGTGCCAGAACTGTCTAATCCAAAGATGCGTCTGGCTATATCCTAGCCAGAGGCTGAGGATGCCAATAAGAGGTGTGGCTTTTTTTCTTATCTCGTCCACGTGCTGAGGACAGGACCAGGACCTCGCAGGACCTGGACACCTGGAATGATGACTGGACTGACCAGCTCATCGCCCTCTCCCCTCCTCCCTCCACTAAATCTTTATTAACTCCTTGGAATGAGACTCGGTGGCATCCCATGCCCAGGGACCCCAGCTGCTGTACAGGAGCTCTGCTTTCTCTATCCTAAATTCCCTATAAGAAAATATTCCTTTCTAAAACTCACCCTCTGTAGTCTGTGAATTTCATTCTTCTAATTCGAGAGACAAGAACCCAAAAACCTCTGGCTTGAAGTGGCTTTGGTGGCTGTTGAGTTTCTGGGACCCTGGCTTCTCAAGCTAAGCCCAATAGAGCCAAGAAAGGCTCCCTCAATCTCAAAGACATCCCAATATTCCTGTATCACTACCTCAGTTCTCTCAAGGCTAAGTAGACTTCTGCTTAGGAAACAGGAATTAGCTAAATTAAATACTTAGTGAGCTTTGATAACTAGAGGACTACCAGAAGATAGGCATAGAACAGTAAGTTAGGGTCAGCCTATAGGAGATTCCTTATCTTAGTTTTTGAACCTTATCCTTTGACCATACAGTAAAACCACCCTCCCACTCCAGTGTATTTTGGGCTGTGTGATCTGGTAATTTTGGGAAACCCAGGGCATACTGTGGGATGATAGCAATGAAAAGAATGGAGTAGATTTGAGGGACATTGCATGACACAAATGCACTCACATGTGCAGGCAATACACTCCTACACATAAAATAAGAATAATAAAATACAGGGGCTGGAGAGATGGCTCAGTGGTTAAGAGCACTGGCTGTTCTTGCAGAGGACCGGAGTTTGATTCCCAGCACCCACAAGGTGGCTAAGCCTGGTGTGGTGGCGCAGGCCTTTAATCCCAGCAGAGGCAGGCGGATCTCTGTGAGTTTAAGGCCAGCCTGGTCTGCATAGCGAGCTCCAGGCCAGCTGGGACTAAAGGGAGACCCTGTCTCAAAAAGACAAAAAAAAAAGGATATGAAGGAGTCGTAGATGGGGACATTTTCTTTCTTTTTTTTTTTTTTTTTCCTGAGGATTGAACTTAGGGCCTCACAATGCCAAGTAAGCATTCAACTACTGATACACACCCTCAGCTTATAATGAGGACCTACCTGAGTTATAGGATCAAGCCTCCTCTGAGGCATCCTCGACAGCCTAGTAGCTGTAGAGCTTTCATTCATGTGAACCAACCAATTTCTTCATTATTTATACAAGTTTGAGTTGGGTTTTCTGTTGTTTGAAATCATAGCAATAAAAGAATCTTAAATAAAATACAAAAAGTGATAATTTCCTGATAAGAATATACATGCCTTTCTTTTTCTGTGCAGGAATGTTCTCAAATTTTCTATTAAAATAAACATTATCTTCACCAGAAACTACTATAGCTTGACATTTATGTCTCAATAATTTGAGTTTCAAATATTAATCACAATCATGGAAATCTTTAGCACCAAAATCTTGGACTACATCAACACTGATTTATAGATGCTAGTTGATATCAAAGACTTTAAAAAATATATATATATTTTTTTGGTCTTTTTGAGACAGGGTCTCCCTGTAGCTCTGGCTGTCCTGGAACTCACTCTGTAGACCAGGCTGGCTTTGAACTCACAGAGATCCTCCTGCCTCTGCCTCCCAAGTGCTAGGATTAAAGGCACACGCTACCAGGCCAGGCTTAGGAGCAGCTTTAAAATAATATTTACTTTATTGTGTATGAGTGTTTTGCCTGCATGTAGGTAAGGGCACCATGTGTGTACCGTACCCTCACAGGCCACATCAAATCCCCTAAAACTGGAGTTACAGAAGGTTGTAAGCCAATATAGGTGCTGAAGACTCAGCCAGGGTCCTCTGCAAGAGCACCAAGTGCCCTTAGTCCCTGGAGCCATCCCTCTAGCCTCAACATTTAGTTTCTTTAAAACTTCTAACATCATCATTCTCTCTGGGGAATCATGCTTCTAAAAAGGTTGACTTCACCTTCAGGGCTGTTGAAGTTGGTCTATTTAGAGTGTTGCATCCCTTTGGATCCACCTAATGATTAACTCAGAATACTCAGGACTTTTGCAAAGAATGTTGATATTCTCTTTATTCTGGACAAAAGGAAAATGTTGTCAGGCATCTTTGAGCCACGTATGAAGCCAGTCTTAGTAGGATATGAGCCGGGCGTGGTGGTACACACCTTTAATCCTAGCACTTGGGAGGCAGAGGCAGGTATGGATCTCTGTGAATTCAAGGCCAGCCTGGTCTACAGAGTGAGTTCCAGGACAGCTGGGGCTACTGGGGGACCCTGTCTCAAAAAGACAAAAAAAAAAGGATATGAAGGAGTCGTAGATGGGGACATTTTCTTTCTTTCTTTTTTTTTTTTTTCCTGAGGATTGAACTTAGGGCCTCACAATGCCAAGTAAGCATTCAACTACTGATACACACCCTCAGCTTATAATGAGGACCTACCTGAGTTATAGGATCAAGCCTCCTCTGAGGCATCCTCGACAGCCTAGTAGCTGTAGAGCTTTCATTCATGTGAACCAACCAATTTCTTCATTATTTATACAAGTTTGAGTTGGGTTTTCTGTTGTTTGAAATCATAGCAATAAAAGAATCTTAAATAAAATACAAAAAGTGATAATTTCCTGATAAGAATATACATGCCTTTCTTTTTCTGTGCAGGAATGTTCTCAAATTTTCTATTAAAATAAACATTATCTTCACCAGAAACTACTATAGCTTGACATTTATGTCTCAATAATTTGAGTTTCAAATATTAATCACAATCATGGAAATCTTTAGCACCAAAATCTTGGACTACATCAACACTGATTTATAGATGCTAGTTGATATCAAAGACTTTAAAAAATATATATATATTTTTTTGGTCTTTTTGAGACAGGGTCTCCCTGTAGCTCTGGCTGTCCTGGAACTCACTCTGTAGACCAGGCTGGCTTTGAACTCACAGAGATCCGCCTGCCTCTGCCTCCCAAGTGCTAGGATTAAAGGCGAGCACCACCACGCCTGGCTAAAAATATTATTAATGGAGAGTTTAAAACTCAGGTTAAGGAACTGAGTATTCATTGAGTATTCAAGAATTGTTTATTTTTTGTTTCTTGGTTTCACCTGACTAACTTCATTACTCTCGGTCCTAATATACCATTTTATTTATTTATATGACTGTCTCACTTTTATGTTGTAGCAAAGGTTGTACCAATGTTTTGCTGGAGAATTTAGTAGATGTCTGTCATTCAAGTTTTCATCTGCTTTATTGTTGATATATCTTGGGGAGCACTTTTTTTTGTCTTTTTGAAACAGGGTGTCCCTGTAGCACCAGCTGTCCTGGAATTCACTATGTAGACCAGGCTGGCCTTGAACTCACAGAGATCCTCCTGCCTCTCCCTCCCAAATGCTGGGATTAAAGGTGTGGGCCATCACACCTGGCAAGGAGCACTTTTCTAATATTTCTGCCATAATACTCCACCTCAGACCCTTTAAGTTATTATTATTATTATTATTATTATTGGTGTTTTTGAGACAGGGTCTCTCTATAACCCCAGGTGGCCTGGAACTCACTATTTAGACCAGGCTGGCCTTGAGCTCAAAGAAATCCACCTGCCTCTGCCTCTCAAGTGCTGGGATTAAAGGCATGTGCTACCATACCCAGCTTTAAGTAATTTTTTAACATAATGTCTAAATACAAAATTTTTATATAAAAGGGTTGCTTGTAAATATGAATGTAAATAGTACTGTTAATAACCCATTGTTTTATATTCAGTGCATCTGTGTCTGATCATAGCTAGCTCTCCTCTGCTTGTTTGCTCAGTCTGAATTAAAATTAGACTGAAAATGAAACTTAGAAAAAAGTACAAAATAAATATTTTGGTTTCATGGAAATGTGAACAATCCTTAATAATAATTATTATTTTTTTAATATTTATTTATTTATTTATTTATGTGTATGAATGTACTGTCTGCATGTGGGTTTGTGCACCCATGTGCAGTGCCTCGGAGGTCAGAAGAGGGTGTCAGATTTCCCTGGAACTGGAGTCCTCCTGAAATTGGAGTTACGGACGGTTCTCAGCCACCATGTGGGTATTGGGGATCGAACCCAGGTCCCCTGCAAGAGCAGTCGGCGCTCTCAACCGCTAGGCCATTTCTCCAGCCCAATATAATAATTCTTTTATTCGGCTATTATGTATTAAAACAGGTAGACTTGCAAAACCCACTGTGGTGGTTTGAATGAATGTCCCCCATAGGCTCTAGGTATTCAGACATTTGTCTCCAGTTGGTGGTGCTGTTTCTGGAGGTCTTAGAAGGTGTGGCCATGCTGGGGGAAGTGTGTCACTGGGGGCGGGCTTAGTGAGCTTAACAAGCCTCGTGCTCTACAGTTGCTTCTCTCTGCTTCCTGTGCTCTTTGCGATATGTGACCCTCTGTTTGCTGCTCTGGATCCGGCCACCACGCCTCCCGCCACAATGGACTAATTCCCTGGAACCGCCAATTGTAAGCTCAAATAAACTCTTCCTTTTATAAGTTCCTTGGTCTGGTGTTTTATCACAGCAACAGAAAACTGACTAATACAGTTATTGGTACCAGAGAGTGGGCTGTTGGCTGTGAAGAACCTGACCATGTGTATGTTTGGAGAAGTGTGGAAGACTTTGGAACTTTGGGCTGGAAAGGCTGTTGACTATTATAAGCAGAGCTTAAAGGGCCATTCTAGTGGAGGCCTGGAAGAAAGCATGGCTGCAAAAGATGTGGTCCCAGGGGAAAATAAAGACTTAGGCAGCAACCAGGATATTTTGATAAAGAGTCTGGCAGCAGTTTGCCCACAGCCCAGATGCTTGCCTGATGCTAAGTTGAAAAGCAGTGGACTGATGTCTTTGGCGGAGGATATTTCAAGACAGCCTAATGTAGAAATGGTGGCGTGGCTTTTAATGGTGAATATTATACAGATCTACAGTGAAAAAGAGCAGATGGAGCAGAAAGAAATGCAAAATGTACAGTTTGGCTCTGATAACTGCACTAGGAAGATTAAAGGTGGGGCCAAGGCATGTGAAGGAGAGGTTGGATCTGAAAACTGCACTAGGAAGATTAAAGGTGGGGCCAAGGCATGTGAAGGAGAGGTTGGATCTGAAAACTGCACTAGGAAGATTAAAGGTGGGGCCAAGGCTTGTGAAGGAGAGTTTCCTTTTGATAAGGAGTTTAAAGTGATTAAGGAAGGGCTTCGAGATTTACAAGTAAACAAAAGAATCAGTACCTTCAGGGCAAGACCACACCCAGCTAATCCTCCAGCAAGTCCAGGGCAGAGAAAAGTAGCAAATGTGGTTGAAATGGGCCAGGGTCTGGCCCGAACTTGCAGCCAGATTCGGCAATTTCATTCACGTGGTGCTGGCTTTAGAGACATGAAGTTTGCAAGAGTGAAGGGGTCATCAGCTCTTCCTCCACGGTTTCAGAGAGCCAAAGAGGCCAGGAAGAGTACAGCAGGGGTGTCCCTGAATAAAGAAGGCCGTGATAGGCCACTGCGTGAAGCTGTGAGTATGAAGCCTGGTTGGCAGCGGAGACCCCAAGAAGACTTTCGAGATGCCAGACCTGTGAGATATTTGCCAAGGAGAGCTGCATACGGGGAGTGGTACCAGCCTAAGAAAGAGATGTATGTTGCAAGCAAAGCTGGAAGAGCTGAGCCGTGTAAGCCCTTTGGAAGTCAAGTCCCAGAAGTCGCATGTGGAGCTACAGGACTTGGCGTTTGCCCTGCTGGTTTTCGGTCTTGTTTTGGTCCAGTATTTCCTCACTATGCCTCTATTCCTCCCTTTTGGAATGGGAATGTGTATTCGGTTCCACTGTACATTGGGAGTATGTAATTTGCCTTTTGATTTTACAGGAGCTTACAGTTAAGAGATTGGCCTGAGTCTCAGAAGAGACTTTGGACTGTGGACTTTTGAATGACATTGAAACTGGTAAAGACTATGGGGACTTTTAAGGTTGGACTAAATGCGTTTTGCATTTTATATGGTCAGGAGCCTATGGGGGCCAGGGAGTGGAATGTGGTGGTTTGAATGAGTGTCCCCCATAGGCTCTAGGTATTCAGACATTTGTCTCCAGTTGGTGGTGCTGTTTCTGGAGGTCTTAGAAGGTGTGGCCATGCTGGGGGAAGTGTGTCACTGGGGGCGGGCTTAGTGAGCTTAACAAGCCTCGTGCTCTACAGTTGCTTCTCTCTGCTTCCTGTGCTCTTTGCGAGATGTGACCCTCGGTTTTGCTGCTCCAGATCCAGCCACCACGCCTTCCGCCACAATGGACTAATTCCCTGGAACCGCCAATCGTAAGCTCAAATAAACTCTTCCTTTTATAAGTTCCTTGGTCTGGTGTTTTATCACAGCAACAGAAAACTGACTAATACACCCACCATAACACAAAACAATTTAAATGCATTGACACAGTACAGAATATAAACCTAGAGAAGGCTAAGGCCCGTGTTCATTAATTTTTTTATCTTTGGTGCTTCAACTAGTGCTTTCTCTGATATATGCTAGGCATTCTATAAATGCTTTTTGAAGGGTTGAATAAATTGTAATTGCCTACCTTGCTTGCTAGCTAACCAGGAGGTTGAAGTGTTCTATTCAATGCAAGTTGCCATAAAGAACTGTCATATAGCTATTTTATTTCAGTAACTGATTTGTTTTTCCCAACTTTTAACTTGGCTTAGATTTGTTGCCTTATTTTAATATTCATCTAAATTGTTGAATTTTTATTGTAAATGCTGTAACTTAATTTCAGATTATGATAAGGTCCTGAAATCACAAACACCTAATGGGTTTTCTTCTTCTTTTGAAGTTGGTACTAAAATACACAAATGTGATGAGAGAAAGTGGAGTCTAACCATCTCATCTAGTTATCAGTCTTGTTATTGACCTTGGGTAAGGCTCAAATGTGGATAACTAAGCAGGGCTATCATCTGCATTTAAGAAGTTAAGCTAACCAAATGAAGAATAATACAGAATCCCACAACTAGACACATATAAACATTGTCTGTGAATTGCTCATGCCTAAGCTACATATCTACAATGCAACTTCTACACCTAAGGCCCATGCAACATAGAACAAGGGGCCAAAAGGACATTAATTAACCCCTTAACTCTTGTTAAGGAAGCTCCCCCATGCAACAGGAGTCTAGAAACTCAAAGGGACATGAATGGAGTCTACAGAGTGTGGGTCCACGGACAGGTCGCCTACATTCAGCTTCAATCACCCAGGGTTCAGGGAACATTGTGGCAGATGGAGTGGAAAGATTGTAAGAGCCAGGGAGGTGGTGCAAAACCATATGGAAATGAATCCTACAAGCTCCTGGGAACCTGTCCATATGAACTTACAGCATTGGGATTAGCATGCACAAGACCCATGCAAGCTGAACCAGACAAAAATCCAGCACAGAACTGCAGAAATGGATAACAGAACCCAAACTTAGCTGAAGAAATATTGGCAGCAGATTGCAGTTGGGTAAGGAAGAACTGGCCTTCTTTAAGAGAGGGACTCTGGGGGCTGGAGAGATGGCCTAGCAGTTAAGAGCACTGACTGCTCTTGCAGAGGACCCGGGTTTGATACCCAGCATGCACATGGCAGCTGAGAACCGTCTGTAACTCCAATTCCAGGAGAACTCCAGTTCCAGGGGAATCTGACACCCCCTTTTGACCTCCATGGCATTGCACGACACAGGTACACAGACCTACATGCAGACAGTACATTCTAATTAATTAATTAATTAATTAATTAATTGATTAAAAAGAGAGGGACTCCGGATAGGCTGACTGGAGCTCAGAGGATGAACTGGCACCGAGGAATAGCCTGGGAGGGTAATTTGGCACAATACCACAAATGACAGAATGTGTGAACTCCGGGCAGGGGCAGGGGGTGGCAGGAGGGTGCCAGTGGAGAAAGGGGTATAAAGGCAATTAAGCCTAATTGAGAAGTTATAAATGGAATACACAAAAATTCAAATAGAATGAGGAGAAAAAAAAGAAGCAGGAGGAGTCTGGAGACAGGACTCAGCAGTTAAGATCACCTGCTGCTTTTGGAGAGGACCAGGGTTCAATTCCCAGCACCCATATGGTGGCTAGCAACCATCTGTAACTCCAGTTCCAGGGGATCCAACACCCTGTTCTGACCTACTTGGGCACTGCACAACACAAGTGCACTTACATACATGCTGGCAATATACTCATTCACATAAAAATAATAAAATATTTTTAAAAAAGAAGTTAACCAGAAAAATAATGGAAACAGAATTTGGTTATGAAACTACAAGTTAAATCAGTGACTGGGTTAAGACAGGATGCAGAAACCATAAAATAGAAGCACGGCAAATTTGGGGCACAGCCAATCTGTTTCAAGACTTAGCTTCTCCATAGTTGTGGTTTTCTTTTGACCACTATTTTGAAAGAATATGAAAAACAAAGAACCAAATTCACTTGTCTCTTCTATCTTAAAAGTGGACTCACTGACAGATTTAACAGGCAGGTTTTTTTTTTGTTTGTTTGTTTGTTTGTTTTTTTTTTTTTTTTAGTCTTTTTGAGACAAGGTATCCCTGTAGCCCAGCTGTCCTGGAATTTGCTCTGTAGACCAGGCTGGCCTTGAACTCACAAAGATCCACCTGCCTCTGCCTCCCAAGTGCTAGGATTAAAGGCATGCGTCACCACGCCCAGCTGCTTAACAGGCAGTTTTAAAAGAAATAATCTGCAAAGTGTTTTTAAATTTGGATGCTGCTTAAGACTAAATACTAAAACTAACCCAAATTTTAGATACTAGAAAGAGGAAGTAGAGCAAACCTCAGATTTTTAACCTTGACTTTGGAGTAAGAAGGATTTTGGGGTTTTTGTTTGGTTGTTTTATCAGCTTCTATGTAGAACATGCATAGTTCAGTAAATAATGGAGAGAGAGAGAGAGAGAGAGAGAGAGAGAGAGCACTCAGTCCCTTTCCGGGCTAGGAGGGGGCAGGTCCTTCCTCTATCCAAGGTTGATTTCTGTAGAATTATCTATATAACAGTACTTGGATATAAGAAGGCACTTAATAACTACTTGCTGACCCTCCTGACTCTTGGAATACAACTTAAACAAGTTTATGAATTTTCTGTGTCTAAAGTCACTTAAAAACGGAAACACCTGCCTTTTTCACTGTAAATGAAAGTAACCGAGTTATCCAAACTTAACTCTCTATGACAGAAGAGCAACCAGATGGTTTTTGTTAACTGACAATATTTGGAACAATGGATGAGAAATCATCTCTCACTTTTGTGACATAGAATAAATATGATAATGTCTGTCGTAGAACTCTGTTCTCTGGGCATAACATGGCTGTTACTCTCTGTGATTACCCTGAAGAGACCCTCACACTGGACCTGCTACCATTCCGTCCCTGGAAGGAGTGGGAAGAGGAGCCGTTGGACCCCACAGGAGATTACAGCTACCCCGCCCTGAACCCCACCCTCAAGTTGCGTATAATACTACCCAACTGTGCAGAGTCTCAGAAGGTGCTAGAAAACATGATGTAGGGGCTGGAGAGATGGCCTAGAGGTTAAGAGCGCGGACCGCTCTTGCAGGGGACCCGGGTTTGATCCCCAGCACCCACGTGGCAGCTGAGAACTGTCTTTGACTCCAGTTCCTGGGGAATCTGACACCCTCTTCTGACCTCCGCGGCATTGCACGACACGGGTGCACAGACCTACATGCAGACAGTAGTAGATTCATGCAAAAAAAAAAAATAAATGATGTAAAGGTTAACTGGAGGGGCACTCCATCTGTGCAGCTCTTGGGGGCTTGTCACTCATACTGTGATGGGAATTTCAAGTGATGGAGTTATTTTGCGATCACTCATTCTCCTGTAATGAACCCCTTACCTACACTCCTACAAATAGGAATTTTTGTAAGCTTCGTCTATAGCCATAGCACACCAAAGACAATGAATCTCATCTGAAAATGTAAGCCTCTCAGTCAGTGTTTTGGGGATCTGGTTTTCTATAGTTGAGCATTCATATCATGATTAACTAATCTGGCTTATGAGTCCAAATGACCTAACCTAAACCCTCTCAGACAGGCTTTTTATATGCAAATATTTTGGAGACAATGTTTGCCATTATGTTAAAATTTGGTAAAGTTCTTAAAGTTCTTTAAAAACGCTATTAAAAATCTTGTATATTATCCCAGTAACAGATCAAGGACCCTCTCCCCAGCTTTTTGTCCTTTCTGAACCTAGGCTTGGAGGTTGTAGCTCAGCACTAGAGCACATGCTCAGCATCCACAAAGCCAGGAGTGCAATTCTGTGGGGGGAAAAAGTTCAACCAAAGTTTTTTTTTTTTTGGTCTTTTCGAGACAGGGTCTCTCTGTAGCCCCAGCTGTCCTGGAACTCACTCTGTAGACCAGGCTGGCCTTGAACTCACAGAGATTTGCCTGCCTCTGCCTCCCAAGTGCTGGGATTAAAGGTTGAAAACTTTTTTTTTTTTAAATAAATGACTTTCTTCAATGATGTGGCCATTAACAAGCTGCCCGCACTTCAGTAAATAACTTCTTATCCAGGAGCATGTGGAAGGCAGATGCAAGTGGATACCTATGAAACTGAGACCAGCCTGATCTACATAGTGAGTTCCAGGCCAGCTCTGTCTACTAATATATATATTATTGCTGTAATCCCTCAGAATCGGAGGGCCTTCGTTTTGGCTTTGCAGTTCCCTCTCAAACTAATGAGAATAAGTTGCCAGCCATAACTTCCTGGCTTTTACCTGCTGGAAACCATCACCTGTATTGTCTGCCATATTGTGTAATGCCTGTGGAGGTCAGAAGAGGGTGTCAGATTCACTGGAACTGGAGTTATGGATGGTTGTTAGCCTCTATGTGGGTGCTGAGAATCAAACCTGAGTCCTCTGAGCCACCTCTCTGGTTCCCATTTCACCATCTTTGATTTAGCTTTTGAGAAACAATTATAATTCCTCTTCCTTTCTTCGGAGATGTAATTTTCTTTTATTGTTTCATTTTTTGGTCTTCTTGAGACAGTCTCCCTGCAAACCCAGCTAGCTTGGAACTTGCTATGTAGACTAGGCTGGCCTTGAACTCACAGAGATCTGCCTGACTCTGCCTCCCGAGTGCTGGGATTAATAGCGTGCCCTAACACATCCAGCTCCAGAGATGCAATTTTCTAAAATATGGCTCTTCCTTTCTAAATTAAATCTCTTCCTTTATAGTCAGTACATTTGGTGTCCTATTTAATAAATACTTTCTGCGATGGGCGTGGTGGTGCATCCCGTTAATCCCAGCACTTGGGAGGCAGAGGCAGGTGGATCTCTGTGAGTTCAAAGCCAGCCTGGTCTACATAGCAAGGTCCAGGCCAGCTGGAACTAAAGGGAGACCCTGCCTCAAAAAGATAAAAAAAGAAAGAGAGAAAAAAAGAAATACTTTCTACATCAAGGTTATGACAAACTTCTAAGTTTTCTTCTAAAAGTTAAGTGGTTTTAAAAGTTGTTCCAGCCGGGCGTGGTGGCGTACACCCATAATTCCAGCACTTGGGAGGCAGAGGTAGGGGATCTCTGTGAGTTCAAGGCCAGCCTGGTCTACATAGTGAGTTCCAGGCAAGCTGGGGCTACAGGGAAACCCTGTCTCAAAAAGACCAAAAAAAAAAAAAAGTTGTTGTTCCTTGGTACCATTGTTTAAATTCCCATTTGTCATTGAGGCTCTGTTCTAGATCCAAAGCTTAGAAGGTTCCTGCCCAACACAGAGAAGAATGCTGCAGGAGGTCCAGATATAATGGAAATAAAAAAAAAAAAAAACCTGCAGCCGGGCGTGGTGGCGCACGCCTTTAATCCTAGCACTCGGGAGGCAGAGGCAGGCGGATCTTTGTGAGTTCAAGGCCAGCCTGGTCTACAGAGTGAGTTCCAGGACAGCTGGGGCTACAGGGAGACCCTGTCTCAAAAAGACAAAAAAAAAAAAAAAAAAAACACCTTCAACATGAAATAGTGCAATAAAAATAGGAATGAACAAAGAGATTTAAAAATCTATAAAATGTGCTCAAAGATTACAGAGTAGTATCAGCTACTGGAAATGCAAGTTATCTTAAAGTCTGTGTATTTTTTCCCTGTCCTGAAGACATAAGGCCTACAGCATAAGAGGTCCAATGGCCAGTGGCCACTTCCAGTACGGGTGGGTACATTGCACCTTTGTCCAGTGTGAATGAAGCACAGATACACTTATCATGTGTAATGTCTATCGCAGCTTTGAAGATGCCCTTGAGCAAAAGTCACCCTACAGTTCCTTGTTAAGTCTAATGAAAAAGCCAACCACCTTACAGAAAGAAATCTTTGAATGAAATTCCTGGAAGGTGCCACAGCTGAGTGTTGGTCTGGCCTCACCTATTCTCCCAGTCCTTGGCTCAGCTTTGGAGCTGACTGTTGGATTTGAGGCTCTAGCCAATATACTGCTTTGTGAACACTTATCCCGCTGACTTCTACCGGTGCCCAGGATTGCCTCAGATCTGCAGTCATGCCCACCTGTTATTGGCTTGGCTCACTCAGGCACTGCTGTATCCTATCAGAATCGGAAGGCTTCATTTTGGCTTTGCAGTTCCCTCTCAAGCAAATGAGAATAAGCTGCTAGCCGTAACTTCCTGGCCATTACCTGCTGGAAACCATCATTTGTACTAGCAAAGTCAGGCTTGCAATACTTCAATGGATTCATCAACAATCATCCTGGCCGGGCATGGTGGCACATTCCTTTAATTCCAGCACTCAGGAGACAGAGGCAGGGGGATTTCTGTGAGTTCAAAGCCAGCCTGGTCTACATAGTGAGTTCCAAGACAGCTGGGGCTACAGGGAGACGCAGTCTCAAAAAAAAAAAAAATCATCCTAGCAAAGGAGGCGTCTCCCTGGAAATAAAATCATCTGTCTTCTAAATCAAGACTATGCTGTTTTCCTCTTACCAAGTAACTCTGGTAGTTGGGTGGCCCAAGGGTTGATTCTCTCTCCACTAGCAGCCTTCCCTTGTACTCCCAGAATAAGCAGGGCTGGGGTGGGAAGGGGTAGGGGTCCTGGATGTGAGGGGAAATGACTGGGCTGCCTTGGCTGGTAGTGGATGGTGGCCCTTTCGTTCCCCACTAAGTTTTTGCTGTTTTTCCCAAGTCGGCCTCCTCTGTAAAAAGGCACACGCTGATGCGCATTTCTGCCACTTCCAGCTTCTCCACCCAGGAATAGCCCCAAATCCCCAGCTCTCATCTGTGCCATTCTGTGAACCCACTGCAGTGCATTCTACATGAAGACAGGGTTTGTGTTTCAGAGGGTCTCAGACCATATAGATCGCATATATCACCAGAGCCCTGGCCCCCATTGAAATGACTGAAGCTTAGTTTCAAGAATTGTGGTGCTGGGGCTGGAGATGTCTTTCATTTGGTAGAGTGCTTGCCTGGAGTCCTGGGAGCTTATCCTCAGCACTGCATAAACCATGCGCTGTGGTGCATGCCTGTGATCTCAGCACTCAGGGGGTAGAGACAGGAGGATTAGAAGTTCAGAGGTCATCCTCGGCTTCAGAGTAAGTATGAGAACTTGTCTAAAAAATGGGGAGGAGGTGCGCAAAGAATTGTGGGTCTTGAGTTTTCTTCCAGTTTCTTTACAACTACAGGTGGAACAGAAGGAAATTCTCAGTGTTCCCTCTATTCAAGCAAACCTCAACCCAGCCAACCCAAGTTATAGTTTCTCTTCGAACCTTGTGAGATACTGCAGTCCCACTTTGCAGTTCTGTTCTGGCATGTACACTCAGTTACTTAGGAGTTGTATATCTTGGCATGAGGACATCCACAGTAGATTGATACCTTTTATGTCAGGAGCCAGCACATGCTCAGGGGAATGGGCCTTATGCCTTCCCAGAAAATTCACCAACTCTAGTAGAGAGGTACCAGAGGCTTCCTAGATGATGTGTATCCTGCAGAAAACCTAGCCTTCCAGTAGCTCTAGAACCACTGGGCCCTTTGGTAAACACTTTGGATCCAGAAAAATATACTTATTATGCACATTGTATTTGCTTGTTTCCTACTATTGATGTAATGAGCCACAAAGAACTTAGTGGTTTAAAGCCATAGAGACTTACTATCTTACAGTTCTGGATGTTAGCAGCCCCAAATCTGTCTCACTGGATGTGGTGGTTTTAATGAGAATGTCCCCCATAGGCTTTAAGTATTCAGACATTTTGTCTCCAGTTGGTGGCACTGTTCTTGGAGGTCTAAGAAGGTGTGGCTGTGCTGGAGGAAGTATGTCACTGGGGGTGGGCTTAGTGAGTTTAACAAGCCTCGTGATCTCCAGTCTCTCTCTCTCTCTCTCTCTCTCTCTCTCTCTCTCTCTCTCTCTCTGCTTCCTGTGCTCATTGCAAGATGTGACCCTTGGCTTGCTGCTCCAGCCCTGGCCACCATGCTTCCCTCCACAATGGACTCTAATTCCCTGGAACTGTCAATCATAAGCTCAAATAAACTCTTCCTTTTATAAGTTTCCTTGGTCTTGGTGGATTTATAATAGCAACAGAAAAGTGACTAATACAGTTATTTGGTACCAGAGAGTTGGCTGTGAAGAACCTGACCATGTGGATGTTTGGAGAAATGTGGAAGACTTTGGAACTTTGGGCTAGAAAAGCTGTTGACTCTGTAAGCAGAGCTTAACGGGCCATTCTAGCAGAAGCCTGGGAGAAAGCATCGCTGCAAAAAATGTAGTTCCAGAGGAAAATAAAGACTTAGGCAGCAACTGGGATATTTTGATAAAGAGTCTGACAGCAGTTTTCCCGAAGCCCAAATGCTTGCCTGAGGCTAAGTTGAAAAGCAATGGACTAATGTCTTTGGTGGAGGATATTTCAAGATAGCCTAATGTAGAAATGGTGGCGTGGATTTTAATGGTGAATATTGTACATATCTACAGTGAAGAAGAGCAGATGGGGCAGAAAGAAGTGCAGAATGTACAGTTTGGATCTGAAAAGTACATGAGGAAGATTAAAGGTGTGGCCAAGGCATGTGAAGGAGAGGCTCCCTTTCATAAGGAGTTTAAAGTTATTAAGGAGAGACCTAGATATTCACAAGTAAACAATGGAAAAGGTGTGATTAAGGAGGGGCCTTGAGATTTACAAGTAAACAACAGAAATAGTACCTTCAGGGCAAGACCACACCCAGCTAATCCTCCAACTTTTGAAAGGAAAATACTGAAAGGGTTTTCTGCTCCAACAAGTCCAGGGCAGGGAAAATTTGCAAATGTGGTTAAAGTAGGAGAGATTCCATCCCGAACTTGCAGCCAGATTTGGCAATTTCATTCACGTGGTGCAGGCTTTAGAGGCACAAAGGATGCAAGAGTGAAGGAGTTATCAGTTCTTCCTCCGAGATTTCAGAGAGCCACAGAGGCCAGGCAGAGTGCAGCAGGGGCGTCCCTGAATAAAGAAGGCCCTGATAGGCCATTTCGTGAAGCTGTGAATGTGAAGCCTGGTTGGCAGCAGAGACCCCAAGAAGACATTCAAGATGCCAGACCTGTGAGATATTTGCCAAGGAGAGCTGCATACAGGGAGTGGTACCAGCCTAAGAAAGAGATGTATGCAAGCAAAGCTGGAAGAGCTGAGCCATCTAAGCCCTTTGGAAGTCAAGTCCCAGAAGTTGCACATGGAGCTACTGGACTTGGTGTTTGCCCTGCTGGCTTCCGGTCTTGTTTTGGCCCAGTATTTCCTCACTAAGCCTCTATTCCTCCCTTTTGGAATGGGAATATGTATTCAGTTCCACTGTATGTTGGGAGTATGTAATTTGCCTTTCGATTTTATAGGAGCTTACAGTTAAGAGATTGGCCCATGTCTCAGAAGAGATTTTGGACTATATAGTTGAAGAGAATTGAGACTGGTAAAGACTATGGGAACTTTTAAGGTTGGACTAAATACATTTTGCATTTTATATGGTCATGAGCCTATGGGGACCAGGGAGTGAAATGTGGTGGTTTGAATGAGAATGTCCCCCATAGGCTTTAAGTATTCAGACATTTTGTCTCCAGTTGGTGGCACTGTTCTTGGAGGTCTTAGAAGGTGTGGCTGTGCTGGAGGAAGTATGTCACTGGGGGCGGACTTAGTGAGTTTAACAAGCCTCGTGGTCTCCAGTCTTTCTCTCTCTGCTTCCTGTGCTCACTGCGAGATGTGACCCTCGGCTTGCTGCTCCAGCCCTGGCCACCATGCTTCCCTCCACAATGGACTCTAATTCCCTGGAACCGTCAATTGTAAGCTCAAATAAACTCTTCCTTTTATAAATTTCCTTGGTCATGGTGGATTTATCACAGCAACAGAAAAGTGACTGATACACTGGATTAAAGTCAAAGAATCAGCAGGGCTGGTTTCTTCTGAAGGTTTAGGGATGAATTGCTGCCAGGTTCTGGAGGTCACCCACATTCCCTCACTTGTGACACTCTTCCTTATTTTCAAAATCAGCCATGTTGCATCTTCCTGACTTTTAATCCATAGAATCATCTTCTGTGACCACAGTCTGGACAGGTGTCCCACTTTCAATGATCATATGATTACGTTGGGTCCACCTGGGTAATTCCAAACACTCTCCTCATCTCAAGGACCTGAATTTAATCACACATTTGCTTAGAGTACTTTTTCCAAGTCCCTTTTATTTTTAAGTTAATGTGTTCACAGGATCTGGAGATTAAAGCATGGACATCTCTGTTCAGCCACCAAACATATGTGAATAGGAGCACCAACAAGCTAAATTATTCAAAAGACAAGGTAACTTTATCCCATAAGAGCACAATTTTCCCTACTGTGTGTTTTCCTGACTTAATTGTAAGCCCCCTTGTGTCAGTTACTTTTCTGTTGCTGTGATAAAACACCATGACCAAAGCAACTTATAGAAAGAAGAGTTTGGGGGGCTGGAGAGATGGCCTGGCGGTTAAGAGCGCCGACCGCTCTTGCAGAGGACCCGGGTTCGATCCCCAGCACCCACATGGCGGCCGAGAACCGTCTGAAACTCCAGTTCCAGGAGAACTCCAGCTCCAAGGGAATCTGAGACCCTCTTCTGACCTCTGCGGCATTGCACAACACGGGTGCACAAACTTGCATGCAGACAGTACATTCATATACATACAGAAATAAATAATAATTTAAAAAATTAAAAAAAAAAAAAAGAAGAGTTTGGGCTGGAGAGATGACCTAGCGGTTAAGAGCGCCGACCGCTCTTACAGAGGACCCGGGTTTGATCCCCAGCACCCACATGGCGGCCGAGAACCGTCTGAAACTTCAATTCCAGGAGAACTCCAGTTCCAGGGGAATCCGACACCCTCTTCTGACCTCCGCGGCATTGCACGACACGGGTGCACAAACTTGCATGCAGACAGTACATTCATACACATACAGAAATAAATAAAATTAATAAGAAGAAATTTAAAAAAAAAGAAAGAAGAGTTTATTTCAGCTTATAGTTCCAGAGGGTTGAAACCATCATGGTGGGGAGGCCTGGTAGGAGGGAGCTGGAGCAGAAATCTGAGAGCTGACATCTTCAGTATCTCATAGGAAGCAGAGAGAGCAAGCTGGAATTAGAGCAAAGCTATAAATTCTCAAAACCCACCTCCCGTGATATACTTTCTCCAACAAAGCCACACCTCCTAAAGGTTCCATGACCTCCCCAGACAGCACCTCCAACTGACCAAGAGTGCAAATATTTGAGCCTCTGGATACTTAGTCAAACCACCATATATACCCATATTCTTGCACTCTACTATTTACCTCAGTGCTATATATACAGTCAGTGTTCAAGAAGGCTTTGTTCAAAGATTATCCAATCTTATGGGAGTGAAGATATAAGTGCCATGATGAGGGAGGTATAAGGGAAGGTTCATAATAACAGGTAAACTGATACAGACTGTAGTCAGTTATCAGAGCTACCATTGGACAAGCTGGTGTGCTTGGGCATGACTCTGGGGAGGAGTCTGAACCAATTTGCTGAGGTCAGGAAATGATAGAATAACAGAGAAAGCTGAAGAGTGGCGACCAAAGTGCTGAGAGAACAGCTGTGCCCTTAGAGAAGATCCAAAGACTGAGACTTCCATCTGTTCAGAACTTCTCCTAGACAGCTGCTATTCTATTGCAGGGTCTGCTAAGACTAAAGTCACTAACTAGGCCAGAAGATTATCTGTCCTCCAAATACTCGGGCATTTGGATATTTTGTTGCTAGGTACATGCCCATTAAACACTATTCTGTTTTATTAGATAAATCTCACAAAGATCTGCCTGCCTCTACCTCCCAAATGCTGGGATTAAAGGCATGCGCAATCATGCCTGCTTAATCTTTTGCCTTTCAATTGGTGCATTTAGACCAATGATGTTCAAAGATACCGACATCGGGCTGGAGAGATGGCCTAGCGGTTAAGAGTGCCAACTGCTCTTGCAGAGGACTTGGGTTCGATCCCCAGCACCCACAAGGCAGCTGAGAACCGTCTGTAACTCCAATTCCAGGAGAACTCCAGTTCCAGGGGAATCCAACACCCTCTTCTGACCTCTGAGGCATTGCACGACACGGGTGCACAAACCTACATGCAGACAGTACATTTATACAAAATTAAATAAATAAATAAATAAATAGATAAATAAATAAAATTTAAAGACACTTTGTCTAAAAAAAAAACAAAGATACCAACATTATTGGATTGATACTGTATTTTTTACTAGTTTCTATTTATTTTTAAAAATATTTTATTTATTATTGTATTTTATGTGTATGAGTATACTACATGCATGTATGTAAGTGCACCTGTGTTGTGCAATGCCTGTGGAGGTCAAAAGAGGAGGTCAGATTCCCCTGGAACTATAATTATGGATGGTTGTTATCTGCCATGTGGGCGTGTGGGTGCTGGGAATTCAACCTGGGTCCTCTGCAGAGGCAGGTGCATCTCTGTCAGTTCAAGGCCAGCCTGGTGTACATAGTGAGTTCCAGGACAGCTGGAGCTACAGGGAGACCCTGCCTCAAAAAAGACAAAATAAATAAATAAATAAATAAAAAGCAACCAGTGCTCTTAACCACTGAGCCAACTCTCCAGCCCCACTACTTTCTATTTCTTGACCTGTTTTTTCATTTCTCTTTTTCTGCCTTTTGTGCTTTCGATTGAGCCTTTTATATGATTTATCTGTTTTCTTAGTATATCCATTACACTTTTAAAATCTTTAAAAATATTTTATTTTTATTTTTTGTGTATGAGTATTTTGCTTGCATGTAAGGAAATGTACCATGCACATGCCCAGTGCCTGAGGCTAAGAATGGGCATTAGCAGCCACGTGGGAGCTGGGAACTAAACCCAGGTCCTCTGCGAGATCAGCCAGTGCTCTTAACTGCTGAGCCATTTCTCCGGCCACCCCCCCCATTATATTTTTTAAATAAAACTTGTTCTGAGACAGGGTCCCACATAGCCGTGGATGGCATCAAATTCACTAAGTAGCCAAGGCTGGCTTGAAATCTTCATTCTCTTGCCCTCACCTCCCAAGGGCTAGAATTACAGGGATGAGGCACCACACCTGGCTGTTAATTTTTTTTAACAATTGCTCTAGGGCTTATAATATTTTATAGTTAAATTTAAACTACTTTAAATACTACTGTGCATGGGGAGTATGAGTATCTTATAGTAAAATAGTTCCATTCCCTCTCTCCCATCATGTACATCATGCCAGTCATTAGTTCCATTTGTATATAGGCATATGTTTATGATATATATATATACATTTACTACATAATCAAAGGCATTATTGCTGTTATGTCAAACCAACAACTGTCTTTTTTTTGGTCTTTTTGAGACAGGCTCTCCCTGTAGCCCTAGCTGTCCTGGAACTCACTCTGTAGATCAGGCTGGCCTTGAACTCACAGAGAGCTGCCTGCCTCTGCCTCCTTAGTGCTGGGATTAAAGGCATGTGCCACCACACCCAGCTTAAAGAGTTAACCGCCATGTGGGTGCTGGGAATCCAACCTGGATCCTCTGCAAGAGCAGTTGGTGCTCTTAACCGAGGAACCATCTCTCAGCCCCAACAATTGTCTTTTAAGTCATGAAAACAAACAGAGCTTGCTGGCCCTTGCCTACAATCCCAGCAGTCTGGGAGGCTGAGGCAGAGGGAATGCTTGAGCCTAGAGTTCATGGCCAGCCCATAGTGAAATCTTCTTTTACCAAACAAACAAAAGAAACAGCTAGTGAGATGGCTCCATCTTTAAGAGCACTGACTGCTCTTACAGAGGACCCTGGTCATTCCCAATACTCACATGGCAGCTAACGACCATCCATAACTCCAGTTCTAGGGGACCAAACACCTCCTGACCTCTGTGGCCGCTGCACAGCATGGGTGCACTTACATGCACATACATGTAAGCCATACACTCACACATAAAAAAATGAAATGAACAAACAAAAACAAATCAGAAAATAAAGGCTCTTATTTTACCTCCTTTTGTGATGCTTTTCCATTTTAATGTAGATTTGTTTTGTGTTTTTATTTGAGACAGGATCTCATGTATGCCACAATGCCTTCAAACTTGTTATATAGCCAGAATGACCTTGAAGAAGATCCCAATCTTCAGTCTACCTCCTAGGGATTAAATCCAGGGTTTCATGCATGGTAGGCAAGCACTCTATCAACTGACCTCCAACCCTACCCTCTGCTTTAAAAGGATAATTTCATAGGGTATAAAATGCTAGGTTGGTAGTCTTTTTATTTTTTTATTTTTATTTATTTTTTTTGTCTTTTTGAGACAGGGTCTCCCTGTAGCCCCAGCTGTCCTGGAACTCACTCTGTAGACCAGGCTGGCCTTGAACTCACAAAGATCCGCCTGCCTCTGCCTCCCAAGTGCTAGGATTAAAGGCGTGCGCCACCACGCCTGGCGTCTTTTTATTTTTTAATTAATTAATTTAGCGTATGAATCTACTGTCTGCATGTAGGTTGGTGCATCCATGTCATGCAGTGCTGCGGAGGTCAGAAGAGGGCATCGGATTCCCCTGGAACTGGAGTTAAAGATGGTTCTTAGCTACCATGTGGGTGTTGGGAATCGAACCCAGGTCCTCTGCAAGAGCAGTTGGTGTTCTTAACCACTGAGCCATCTTTCCAGCCCCAGTAGTCTTTTTCAATCAATGCTTTAACTATTGTAAACATTTTTTATTATTTATTTAACTGCATGGTTTCTGATGAGAGTCAAATGTAATCTTTAAAAAATTTTAATTTGGAAGCTGGGCGTGGTGGCGCACACCTGTAATCCCAGCACTTGGGAGGCAGAGGCAGGCAGATCTCTGTGAGTTAAGGCCAGCCTGGTCTATGTAGTGAGCTCCAGGCTAGCTGGGACTAAAGGGAGACCCTGTGTCTCAAAAAGACGCCCCCCCCAGATTTTTAATTTGGATTTATTTAATGTCTCTTTCTCTGTCTCTCTATCTCTCTCTCTCTGTGTCTTTCTCTGTCTCTCTATCTCTCTCTCTCTGTGTCTTTCTCTGTCTCTCTCTCTCTCTCTCTCTTCAACTGTGGAATTCAGAGAGGGTGTTTTCTTCCACCATGTGGATCCCAGGTATTGAACTTGGATCATTAGACTTGGCAGCAAGTGCCTTTACCCACTGAGGCATCCCACAGGTCCCAGGTATAATTTTTATTCTTCAATAATGGAATGGTTCCTGGCTTCTTTCAAGACAGTAGGCATTAAAAAAAAGACATTAGGCATTATCTTTGATTTTATGGGTTTGTAAATGATATAGCTAGGTGCATACTTTGTTTGGCATTTATTCTTTGTGGTATTAGCTGAGGTTCCTAGATCTGTGCTTTTTTATTTTGACATTAAGTTGGCAATATTTAGTCACTACTGCTTCTTTCTCTTTCATCTGATTCTGGATTCCCATTGTGTGTATATACATCTTTTGTAGTTATCTGGCTGTTCTGTCCTTTTTACCATTTCCTGTTCTTTTTTTCTTTTAGTTTTGGAGGCTTTTACATCAGCTATATCCTCAAGTTCAGAAAGGCTCTTCTTCACCACATCCACGTTTGCCAATCATCTGCCAACGGTTGTTTTTTGTTGTGGTTTTTGCTTTTAGAGATGGGGTCCTGCTGTGTAGCTCAAGCTGGTCTGAAACTCAGGTTTCTCCTGCCTCAGCCTCCTGATTAATGGGATTCAGACCTGTGCCACCAGGCCTGACCCAGTCAAAGGCATTCTTCATATCTATAATTGTGTTTTTCCTTTATACCTCATAGTGTTTGGGGATTTCCATCTCTCTAGCTCTCTGTTTACACTAGCCATCTGCCCTTGTGTGTTTTCTGGTTTGGCTGTTAGATATCTTACCATATCAACTACAAATCTTTTCTGTTCCCTCTTTGATAATTCCAACATCCCGCCTTCTCTGGTTATGATACTCTCTGTCTCTCGAAGAATTGTGTTTGCCTTTCACTGTGTGTCTTACTTTCTGTTCCTGCTGCTGCAATGAAATATCCTGGCAAAAACAACTTCAGGAAGAAAGGATTTATTCTGGCTCATGGTCCAAGGTATAGTTAGTCTGTCATGGCTTCGACGTCAAAGTTGTAGGAGCCGGAAGCAGCCGGTCACAGAGCATCTGTAGTCTAGAGCTGACAGCAGTGGCTGCAAATACACTACTGCCCAGTGTCCTTTCTCTGTTTTATACAGTCCAGGATCCTTGGCTCAGGGAATGGGTCCACCCACAGTGGGTGGGTATTCCCACCTCGACACAATCAGAGTAATCCCCCACTGGCATGCTTACAGGCTCAGATCCCAGCTGACAGGTAATGCTAACAGCTACATTATGACTTATGGGGTTTTGTTGATAGTTAAAAATGGTGTATTGTGGGCTGGAGAGATAGCCTAGTGGTTAAGAGCGCCGACTGCTCTTGCAGAGGACCCAGGTTCGATCCCCAGCACCCACATGGCGGCTGAGAACCGTCTACAACTCCAGTTCCAGGAGAACTCCAGTTCCAGGGGAATCGAAACCCTCTTCTGACCTCCGCGGCATTGCACGACAGGGGTGCACAAACCTACATGCAGACAATATATTCATACACATAAAAATAAATTTAAAAAATGGTGTATTGTGTAAAAAAGCTGTGGTGGGTTGCTTTAGAGTAATGTGGTGATAAGGTAGATGGGGAATTCTCAGGTCCTAAAAAATTAGACTTCAGATTTTAGTAAACTTCACAGTGTTTCTCAACATTTTTCCCCCTGATTAGGGGACTAGGAAGACCATTTACTTCTGCTCCCCTGGGTCAATAAAGCTCTGATAAAACACCAGCAGGTTTTTCCAGGGTAGGCCTTGCTAAGAGCAGAACCATGCATGATGGCTGTAATCACAGTACTTGGGAGGCTGAAGCAGGACGATCACAGGGCAGAGACCAACCTTGACTACTTGACAAGACCCTGGGCCAAAAAAATCCAACAAAACCTCAAGACAAACTAAAAAGACAAGAATAAAAAAAAATGAAGGGAAGGGGAGAGGCGGGCTGGAGAGATGGCTCCATGTTTAAGAGCACTGTCTGCTCTTACAGAGGACCCAGGTTCAATTCCCAGCACCCACATGGTGGCTAACAACTATTTATAACTCCAGTTCTAGGGGATCTGATGCCGTCTTCTGACCTCTGTGGGCATTGTGGGACATGGGTGCACCTACCTACCTGCAGGCATTATACTCATACACATAAAATAAAGACAATAAATAAAATATTTTTTAAAAAAGAAGAGAGGAAGGGAGGAAGGGAGAGAGGGTAGGTGTACTACCATTATTTAAAATGGGTCCTTTTCCTTTCCATGCAGGAAACATGTGGTGATTTTCCTTCTATGAGAACCTGGTTGAGCATCTGGAGATAAAACTCGCAAAACTGTGGAGGCTGCTGAAAAAAAAACTCCTGAGAAGTGAGTCCTTTGGAGTTTGGGCTATCAGACTTGCCCATGCCTATAGTCCAGTGACTTATCAATTCAGTTAAAATTCAAGTTTTTCTACCCTGACTTTTACAGCTTTTTTTTCTTATGGTCACATAGAACCTGGAATTAGAAAAAAAAATTACATTTTACATTTATTTTTTTAAAAGATTTTATTTATTTATTTTTATCTTATGTGTATGAGTATTTTGCCTGTTTTGTGTAAATACACAACTTGGGTGCCTTGTGTTTATGGAGGCCAGAAGAGGGTGTTGGATTCCCTGAAACTGGAATTAAGGATGGTTGTTAGCTGCCATTTAGGTGCTGGAAACTGGACCTAGGTCCTCTGAAAGAGCAAGCAGTGCTCTTAACTACTGAGCCATCTCTCCAGTCCCACATTTTATATATACTACATTATCAAAATGACTTTGAAGGCCAGCATGGTGGCACATGTTTTTAATCCCAGCACTTGGGAGGCCAAGTCAGGCGGATCTCTGTAAAATTTAAGGCCAGGCTAGTCTACACAGCGAGTTCCAGGCAAGCTAAGGCTACAAGGAGACTGTCTCAAAAAAAAAAAAAAAAAAAAAGACCTTGAAATAAGAGTCTCTTTATAAACATGAAAAAGCAGAAAAGAAAGTACACAGAATCAAAAATCTTTACACGTTAACCCTGTAACTGCCCAAACCCTAGGATATATTTTGCCTTTTGCCATGGCAATCAGGGGGTGTAAGAGAAACAAACTTCATCTATTCTTCTAATTATTTCCCCTGGTATTTTAATACTGATCTAATAAGAGTGACCTTTAATCTCCCCTGTTTTCCTGTTTGATGATTTGAACTTTCAATTCCTGGACACTTCCTTATCCCTATTAGTCTGAGTTTTGGATGTCAATATTATCTTAGCCTTTAACGGTTGAGCTATCTCCAGCCCTCTTTTGTAATTTTCCTGTTAGATTTGGCCAGCTGATAGTTACAAAGTGGGATTTTAGCATTTCTTGTATCAAGAAGTTTCTTGTTTTGTTTTTCAATCATGTATCTCTGGGGAAAGTTTCAGGAGCAGCTGTAGATTACCTTGACCTATCCTTTCCTCTGCCCAGAGCCCCAGATCACAAGTGCAGGAACAGCTCAAGCCAAGTCCCCTTGTTCCGAGGGCCACATGCTTTATTTTTCCTTGTCAGCAAACTCATCATTGAACATAGTTTCTGATGTCATTGTGCCCTTGACCTGTCCCTGAAGGAAGGAAGGTGGCCTTTGATCTCATGTCTCAGCTTTGGGCTACAAAGACCCTGTGAATTGCCTCATATTCATCCTTTAGGCACCACAGCTCACTCAATGCAGCCCAGCAGGAGCTCAGACAATAGCTGCCTTTGGCTGGATAGAACAAAAGTAGGTCTTCCTGGGAAGGCTAGCCTGGTTCACCTTCCATCACCTTGAACCCAGCCCCTACCCTTGGCCTCGCTGGCAGCCACTGTGCTCCCAGTACACACCTGAACTGGTGCAGCTTTGTCTTGGGTCCTCTGGCCTCCCAGTGGGCAGTGCTCTGTGCTCTTTTTCATCAGCTACATCATGTGGAAAGACCCATCAGGGCCATTTTTTCTTCTTTCAGAATCTCATTTTTCTCCTTCTCTGTTCTGTTCACTTATATTTCTTTTTTTTAAATTTTTTTTATTATTATTATTTATTTTTGTATGTGTATGAATGTATTGTTTGCATGCAGGTCTGTGCACCCGTGTCGTGCAATGCCGCGGAGGTCAGAAGAGGGTCTCAGATTCCCCTGGAACTGGAGTTCTCCTGGAATTGGAGTTACAGATGGTTCTTAGCCGCCATGTGGGTGCTGGGGATCGAACCCGGGTCCTCTGCAAGAGCGTCGGTGCTCTTAACCGCTAGGCTATCTCTCCAGCCCTCACTTATATTTCTATAGCCCCTCCAACCCTTTGCCTGGTGCCCAGGGCCCTGACCTCACCATGGGACCCATTTTCATCTCTCTTTCCCATGACGTTATTCAGGCAGTCCCAGGACTTTGAGGGTTCAGCAGAACTTCCTTCTACTTGTGGGAGTGGTTCAAAAACCAAATTACCAAATTGAACCGAACTCATGTTCTTACCAGTCCTGTCAGCATTTTAATGACAAAGGAAGTGTAATTCACTGTCTCCAATCTCTGGACTGAGTTCCACACAAGTATAGTAGGCACCCTGAACAAAATGGGACACACACACACACACACACACACACCCGTCCCAAAGCTTTTATTCTAGAAGTAGTTTAATATGCCAGCACAGGCCCTGAGAGATAATTCTCTAAAGCAGAACCTTGGGCAAAAAAAAAAAGACCCAGCCTTTTATGCCCTCTGTTGGATCCCTTTGCAGTTCAGTTTTGTTTGTTTGTTTGTTTGTTTTGTTTGTTTGTTTTGTTTTGTTTTGAGATAGGGTCTTCTTGTAGCTCCAGCTGGCCTGGAATTCACTACGTAGACCAGACCAGGCCAGCCTTGAACTCACTCGGTAGACCAGACCAGGCCACCCTTGAACTCACTCTGTAGACCAGGCCAGCCTTGAACTCACAGAGATCCACCTGCCTCTATCTCCTGAGTGCTGGGATTAAAGGCATGTGTCACTAAGCCTGGCTGCAGTTCAGTTTCTTTGTTTTCCATATATGGTAATGCAATCAGGATTGGGTACTTAGTGCTACAGGGTCATGACAGACAGAACTGTATTCTGACACTAAGGTACAGTCTATGCTGCATTCCTTTTCTTTTGTTCTAGGGAGGGAATGTTCTCCTGCCACAGCTCTTTATCCTTGAGTTGGATGGGTTTAAAAGAGGCCAAAATGAAAACATTTCAGGATGAATTTAAAATACAGGAGAGTCCATAGATCCTAGAGAAAACCCTATCTCTACTATATCTGAAGATAAATTAAATTTCTTACTGTATGCTAAATATGGATCCTTATATTTACAGACAAGTGTACTCGCTCATCACTCATCCAAGAAGCTTCTGTTTTGTTTTGTTTTTTTTCCAAGAAGCTTCTTTTTGAAACAGATGGAGGCTATTACAGAGTTTCACAATGGTCACATGGAGAATATATGTCTGAGAGATGCCCAGTCCTAAGCGACACATCTACACTGGAAACTCTACTCCCAAGGCTCTCGGAACATAACAGACATCTCTTAATTCTCGCCAGTGAGGCTTCCTTATACAACAAAGTGTGATGCACACAGAAGGCCACAATGGCGAAGTTTTAAGGGAGACTGCGGAGTGCGTGTCCCTGGACAGGACTCCTATATGGCTCACCCACCCACGGCTCAGGGACCATTGTGGAAGAGGGGGCAGAAAGAGTATGAGAGCCAGGGTTGGTGCATGACCATAAGGAAACAGGGGCTTTCAAGTCAATGAGAATTTGCTCATATGAACTTGCAACAATGCTGACAGCATGCCTAGACCCATGCTGACTTAGACAAAAACCCAGCATAGAACAAGGGAAATGGGCAGCAGGCCCCAGCCTTAGCCAAAGAACTATTGGCAACTGATGACTGCTGGGTTCCTTAAGGGCCTGACTCTAGATAGGCTGACTCCACTCCAGGGGGTAAACTAGCACTGAGGGGCATCTGGGTATAAATGCTTGCCTGGATATGACTTACCACGTATGACAGAATGTATGAAATCCAGTGGGGGACATGGGGAGTGGAGATAGGGAGAGGGCCTAAATTTCATTAAGATCCATTATATGAAATGCACAAAACTCACTAAAAAAAATACTAAGTGTTAGGTTATAAAAAGCATGGATCCCAATAAAAGGCACATGAGGCTTAGGTTACTCCAGGAACATGCTTTACTTCCATGTGGGACTTCCAGCGTGAGCCTCCTGCAGACACGTGGTGGGACTGGACAGCATGGCAGGGGTCAGGGGCAGGACAGAGAGAGGCAGGTAGAGAGGCAGACAGAGACAGGGAGAGACAGAGAGAGCTATGGCGGCTGTGGTCCACCCATTTATACCCATGGGGCGGGGCCTCAGGTAAGCAGGCACCTGTGTGCCCCTTGGGATTCTGGGAAGCCTGGACTTAACACTAGGGACTCAGGAAATATAAAACTCCATGTTACCTCACGTTTTGTAACTTTTTTTTTTTTGAGACAGGGTCTCCCTTTAGTCCCAGCTGGCCTGGAGCTCACTATGTAGATCAGGCTGGCCTTGAACTAACAGAGATCCACCTGCCTCTGCCTCCCAAGTGCTAGGATTAAAGGTGTGTGCCACCACGCCCAGCTCACGTTTCATGACTTTAAAATAAGAACAATAATACCCTATCACATAATTGAGATATTTAAAGATAACACTTTTTCTGATTTTGTATGACATAGATATAGACAAAATAAAGTCCCCTTTATTATCTTGCCCCCACCAAATCTGCATCCCTAGGAAATGGCCTTCCTATGCCTGTATATCTTTTTTTTTTAAATTTATTTCCGTATGTATGAATATACTGTCTGCATGCAGGTTTGTGCACCCGTGTCGTGCAATGCCGCAGAGGTCAGAAAAGGGTGTCGGATTCCCCTGGAACTGGAGTTAAAGACAGTTCTCAGCCGCCTTGTGGGTGCTGGGGATCAAACCCGGGTACTCTGTAAGAGTGGTTGGCGCTCTTAACCGCTAGGCCATCTCTCCAGCCCTGCCTGTATATCTTTTGTAAGCTCTCTTAGTTTTCCTCTTACAGTCCCAGACATCATCTTCTACTTCACTTTGCTTTTCACAGTTGCACTATCCTTTTTTTGTTTTGTTTTGTTTTTTCGAGACAGGGTCTCCCTGTAGTCCCAGCTGTTCTGGAACTCACTCTGTAGACCAGGCTGGCCTTGAACTCACAAGGATCCGCCTGCCTCTGCCTCCCAAGTGCGCCACCAAGCCTGGCTGCACTATCCTTTTTTGAATATTTTTTCTTTTAATTAAAGGTCCCTGTCACTGCTCTTTGTACTTGTCTTCCTCTTTCTTTTTATGAGTGGAACATGAAGAGCCTCAGGGTCTGTGAACTGTGACTGGCCTCTTTCTTTTAGAAACTCTCATCTGTTTCCGTCCTTTGCCCTGTTTTCCTCTGAGATTTCCAAATGTCATATGTCAACGGGCTACATGCGCCCTCGATGGGAACACAACTGGACTGGCTCAAGCGGTCCTACTGTGGCTTCCAAGAAGAGCTTGGCAGTCTCATCTGGTTTGTTCCCTTCTTCCTTTTTGTTTTTAATCTGGTTCCTCTTCCCTAACAAGATATAATCCAAAAGTTCACAGATCTTTCACAAACGTTAATGTTTTCCATTTTCTTTATTCTTACAGTTTTGGGTGGTGTTTTGCAGACCTGACTGTAGCTTTTCCAGCTGGCTGTTTATATGTTTATGATGCTTGCTATTTTCCCCCTTTTGTTGCCAGAGTGAGCTCATCTTTGGACTAGGATTATGATAAGCCTTCAAGGAAGTGTCTGTTTTGTCCTTAACATTTCAGCTTTATGTCGTACATGTATTTTCTTGTGGGTAGATTAGAATTTCCCATAGTTCCTTAGGCTTTCGCCCTTGTCCTATTTTCTTTGTGGAAATACAAGTCAAATCGATGTGCAGTAGCCTCCCACATCAATTCTCCTTTTCTGATGATTCAGGTTGTCTGTCTCTCTTCCTTTTCTGACTGTCACCTTGTGCCTCACCACTTCAGACCTAGTCTTCACTAACTCCCTTCAGTGTCTACTCATGCCATACTGTTTTGCTCTGACCATAGGATATTTGATTTTCAAGTATTAGAAAATCCAATTCAAGGGCTGGAGAGATGGCTCAGTGGTTAAGAACACCAACTGCACTTGCAGAGGACCCGGGTTCAATTCCCAGCACCCACATGGTGGCTAAGAACCATCTTTTTTTTTTTAATTTTTTTAAAATTTATTTCTGTATGTGTATGAATGTACTGTCTGCATGCAAGTTTGTGTACCCGTGTCGTGCAATGCCGCGGAGGTCAGAAGAGGGTCTCGGATTCCCCTGGAACTGGAGTTCTCCTGGAATTGGAGTTTCAGATGGTTCTCGGCCACCACGTGGGTGCTGGGGATCGAACCGGGGTCCTCTGCAAGAGCAGTTGGCACTCTTAACCACTAGGCCATCTCTCCAGCCCTAAGACTCCAGTTCCAGGGGAATCCGACGCCCTCCTCTGGCCTCCAAGGCATTGCGCAACATGGGTGCACCAACCTACATGCAGAGGGTACACTCATACACATAAATAAATAAATAAAATTTAAAAAAAGAAAAAAAATCCAATTCAGATGAACTTTCGGCATAAAAATGGTTAATACACCAACAAAACCAAAAAGCTCCAAAATTAGGCTTTGGGGTTATGTTGTTTTTTTTTTTTTCCATTTTTTTTTACTTATTTTTATTTTATGTGTATGAGTGTTATGCCTGCCTGTGTGTAAGTGTACCTGTGTTGTGCAGTGCCCTCAGAGAACAGCGGAGAGTGTTGGATCCCCTGGAACCAGAGTTATGGGCCAGTTGTTAGCCACCATACGGGTGTGAGAATTTGTACCGAATCTTCCACAAGAACAGCCACTGAGCCATTTCTGGAGCCCCTCTTTTTCCTTTTTTGTGTATGTGTGTGTGTGTGTGTGTGTGTCTGTGTGTGTATGTGTGTGTCTGTGTGTGTGTGTGTCTGTGTGTGTGTGATGCATATGTTTGTTTATGTATATTTACATGTGTATGGGCAAACGTGTGTGTGTGTCTGTGTGTGTGTGATGCATGTTTGTTTATGTATATTTACATGTGTATACATGCATGTGGGAATTCAATTTGATGCTAGGAATCAACCTCAATCACTCTTCCATCTCATTCATTAAGGCAGGGTCCCTCAGTGAAACTCGGGGCTCACTGGTAAGGCTAGTCTCAGGAGAATCCCTTGTCTCTGCCTTCAAAAGCTGCACTTACAGGTGACCTTTCACAACCACCTGACCTTTATGTGACTTCTGGGGATTGCAACTCCAGTCCCCATGCTTGTGCAACAAGTGCTTTAGCTATGGAAACATCTCCTCAGCCTTTGGGTTGGTTTTGTTTTTGTTTCTGCTGGTGTGATTAAAAAAAAAAAAAACTGACAAAAACAACTTCAAGGGAAAAAGGGTTTGTTTGACTCACAATTTCAGGTTACAGTCCACCGTTGTGGTGAAGCCAAGGTAGGAACTTCAAACAGTTAATCACACCCACAGTCAAGAGCAGAGAGAAAACCAGTGTATACACACTTGTTGCTGTGTTCACTTTCTCCACTCTTAGACAGTCCAGACCCAAACCTGGGGAATGGTCCTGCCACAATGGGCTGGGTCTTCCCACGGCAAGTAGCATAATCAAAAGAATGCCCCATATATATGCCCACAGGTGACCTGACCTAGGCGGTCCCCACTGAGTCTCTTCTCTGCTGAGGCTATCTTTCCTTCTTTTCTTTTAGTTTTTGGGATAGGCTCTCACTATGTAGTCCCAGATAGCCTAGATCCATCTGCCTTTGCCTCAGCCTCCTGAGAACTGGCCTCTCAGGTGTCAAGTTGACAACTAAAATAACCATCACAGGCTGGTTTAATTGAATTGTTCAAGCATGTCTTGAAAGACCTGACTTCTTTGCCATTTTCTGGTCTGCCTTCAATCCTACATACTTCATTTCAAAGCTGGCTTGTTTAGGAGCACCAAAATGAATCCAGAAATCCAGGTTTTATAGGTATACCAACCCTCAAAGGCAAAAGAGATTCCCATTGGTGGCTTTCTATAAGAAGTGAGAAAACTTTCCCAGAGGCTTCAGTGAACTTATGACCTACTGCCCTCCCTGAACCACTATGTATACCTAAGAAACAGTATGTAGCCAGGCATGGTGGCACACGCCTTTAATCCTAGCACTTGGGAGGCAGAGGCAGGCGGATCTTTGTGAGTTCAAGGCCAGCCTGGTCTACAGAGTGAGTTCCAGGACAGCTGGGGCTACANAAAAAAAAAAAAAAAAAAAAAAAGAAACGGTATGTAGTGGCTGGCTGAGACCTGGGTTGCTGTGGAAACAACGAATGGGGAACCCAATGGACTTAGAGACAAGGGGTCCATCTGGGAGCACATCACCTTCATCTTCATGGGTAAGAGAAGTGGACATCTGAGTGAAAGCCTGGAAACTAGGAAGACAAAGCAGGGACATGGATGTGGGCTACAGAGCCAAACAATGCACACTGCTTGCACATGGTTACTTCACAGACTCTAATAACACATCATGTTTATCGCCTTACTTGTTTAGCCTAGGGTCCAGATGTAGCCTACCCCTAAGTTTATAAAGTTTTAATGAAACAGCCATGCTCATTCTTAAAGTGGCTGCTTTCATGATACAATGAAAGACTTGAGTGGGTGTGTGGTTTGTAAAACTTTTTACAGCCCACTGTGTTGGTACACACCCATAATCCTAGCACTCAGGACACTGAGGCAGAAAGATTGCTATAGTTGAAGGCCTGTCAGGGATAATAGCATGTTCTAGGCCAGCTCGGGCTAGTGTGAGACCCTGTATCAACAAAACAAAACAACCTTAAACTTTACTTTCTGACCCTTTTAGAATGTTTGCTGCCTGTGGCCTAAAAGACTTGAATTTTGAAGTCCTCTATCATGTCTTCACTTGGCTGAGCTAATTTCACCGGCACTTTTCTCATTGTATGGGGTATACACCATTTAATGAGTTAATAGTGCATATTCCTTGTGCACTGTTCTCTTCATTCATGCTTTATTTTTTTATTATTTTTTTTATTTATTTCTGTATGTGTATGAATGTACTGTCTGCATGCAGGTCTGTGCACCCGTGTCGTGCAATGCCGCGGAGGTCAGAAGAGGGTCTCGGATTCCCCTGGAACTGGAGTTCTCCTGGAATTGGAGTTTCAGACGGTTCTCAGCCGCCATGTGGGTGCTGGGGATCGAACCCGGGTCCTCTGTAAGAGCGGTCGGCGCTCTTAACCGCTAGGCCATCTCTCCAGCCCCCATTCATGCTTTATTGATCCAGAATGTTCTTCTTCAGTCTTGTGTGTCTTCAAATTAATCCTTCCTTGTTATGCTTACCTGCACTAGAGCCCTCTTTCCCATATGTGTTGCCTCTACCATTTTGTAAGGCATTTATGAGTTTATATGTGTTTTATAAGACTAGATCTTCCGTCTCACTAAATGCAAAGCTCTTAGACCTATGAGTCTTCATATAGAAATTTTGTAGCTTTAATACAATTTTGAGTAAAGATGGACAAAGAGAAGGTGGATAACACTTTACTAGTCTATAAAGCCCTGTCCACACATGTGCAGAATGTTCCACTTCTCTACAGTCCCACTAAACCACTTCCTCCCATCTAGCCTAAGCTCCTTCAAGCTCATCGCCTTCTGTCTCCTACACAGGTTCAGACTGACTTTATGTTATTCCTCCTACTTACTGTCTGCACTTCCACATGACCTGACTCTGCTTCAATTTCTGTCCTCCTTTCTTTTCTCAGTCTTCACTCTGACCTGGTCCTCTGAATTTCCTCCCTCTAGACTGTTCTTCCCCAGGGTGAGGACTGTCTCCTCCTTATGATTTGAAACTCTGCTCTCTCCTCCTGTGTCAGCACTCAATCTAAACAGACACCCCACACTCTGTCACTCTGGATCACATCATCCGTGTTTGCTTCTTCAAAGACCTCATTTCACCCCTGACACATCTCATTTGCCTTTTCTGTGAGAGCAGTGACTTAGTCTAGTGTGCTCATCACCTGGAGTGCTCATCAGTGTATCTCCAGGTCTTAACAGGGTCTCATTGCACAGAGGAACTCAACAGCTCTGTAGGATAAATGAACTAAATGATTCAGAGACTTCTTTTTCTTTTGAAATAGAGAAACTTGTACTCATTTTCACAAGCATGCACTTACTGAGGTATGATGATTTGGACATGATTTTTCTCCCGAAAAGTTTAAGTATTCGCAGCATGGTCCCCAATGTGGTGGTGGTGTATAGTGAAGCAGCCTTTAAAAAGTGGGGCCCAGGAGAAGATAATTAAGTCAGTAATGGATTAATGTCATCTTACAGGAATGGGCCAGGGCTCATGTGACTGGAAAGTTCTCAGTAAACTGTATGATTATCCTGTGAGGCCACCAACAAGTTTGGCCCTTCTTTTGTGGCTATTCCCTTTCTAATACTATACTACATTGTGATATAGCCTAGGGGTGTGCGTGGGGAGTGTATTCACTAGACTCCATAAACTGCTGTCTGGACCTTCCAGCCACCAGAATCATTAGCCAAATAAACCTCTCTTTATAAGACTTCAAGATTCAAGTATTTTGTGGTAACAGTATAAAATGGACTAAGACACTAAGAACATATTTTCATGGTATTGTCAGTAGGAGTTTTACACAAAGGAATTCCTTTGTGTAAAAACTGTTCTTAACAGTTACATTAGTTTCAGAGAACTACAAAAGCAACCATAAACAGAATAGCTGAAAAGAAAAGATACATATTCTCTTACTATTCAGGAAGCTGGAAACCGCAAATCAAAGTGTGGGCAAAGTCAGTTACTTTGGAGTTTCCGAGGGAAATAGCAGCCCACACTTCTCTTACCTTCCGGTGATTGTTAGCAATCTTTGGAGTCCCTTAAAGATACACTGCTCCAATCTTTGTCCCATCTGCCTACAGCCCTTTTCTCTGTGTGTCTGTGTCCTGTTCTGTCTCTTACAAGCCGTTCAGTGGATTTCCAGTTCACTCTGCTCACTACAGTAAGATCTCATCTTGGACCATAAACAATTATATGTTTATACATTCACTTCCAAAAAAGCCATATTCTGGGAGCTGAAGAGATGGCTGAGCGGTTGGGAGCACCGACTGCTCTTGGAGAGGACTCGGGGTTCAATCCCCAGCACCCACATGGCGGCTGAGAACCGTCTTTAACTCCAGTTCCAGGGGAATCCGACACCCTCTTCTGACCTCTGCGGCATAGCACAACACGGGTGGGTGCACAGACCTGCATGCAGGTACATTCATACACATACAAAAAAAAAAAAAGCCATATTCTGAGGTTCTGTGTCTTTGGGGGATACGACTCACTACTCAACCATTCTAGAGCTTTGCTGTATAACACAGAAGCATGCAGCCTAGCCGGGATGTACTGGTGCACCTGGCTGCTTTTAGGACAA
This sequence comes from Rhizomys pruinosus, assembly GCA_009823505.1. Taxonomy (NCBI): domain Eukaryota; kingdom Metazoa; phylum Chordata; class Mammalia; order Rodentia; family Spalacidae; genus Rhizomys; species Rhizomys pruinosus. The sequence goes on from VZQC01005840.1 coordinate 3,174,688, forward strand.
TAGAAACCAAAAAGCAATCCTTCCCAGTAGCACCCAATTTCTGCTCCCCGTTTGCAGGTAGTTTTGGTGAGCAGTAAAAACCAACATTCTACATGTTACACAAGTTAAGATTCCTGGATTATTTTTTATTTTTATTTTTTGCGAATTTCTATTACTTTTATGTTTGGCAACCTTCCCAGAGAAATCTTTTACTCAATACTAAATTCCCTATATTTTCAGGACTATATGTGGATGTACAGAAAACTCTGATGCAGTCTGGATGGTCAGTGCCCTTCTTCTTGAGAAGAGGCATGCCAGCTTGGGAACAGACTGAAATGTACACATTGGAGCTGCTCTTGCTGCTAGGTCTCCAGGAGTAGCCCTTCTTCCTGGCCTGTGCCCAGCATTGGCCCCAGGCTCCCATCTATCCTGTGACTTCCTGGCTAGCACACCACCGAGGTCCCTTTGTGTTGTTAGCCAGAACCTTTTCCTATCATTTGCATCCAAAGACACTGACTATATTGCTCAGCTCACAGCTTTTTTTTTTCACAGCATTGTCGCTGTTTTGCATATTTAGTTCTGAGTTCTGACATGCTGAGTTTACTACTACATGAGATACTACCTTCAAAATGTCACTTTCATCCCAAACCCACAAATTAGTGCAATTACAAGACAGCATATTAGCATTATTATTAATTTATTTATAACCCATCTTGTTCCCAAAGAATTTCATTGTGTTGAATTATCCTACAAAGGTACAGCAAGAAAAAGTACATTTAAAATAAGGAACAAAAAAAAAAAAGTGACAGAGAATAAGGCTGGAAAAGTGAGACAGTGTTTCAAGATAGACTGGTAACCCTGAAGGCCTGACAGCAGGTAGAGAGAAAAGAGGTCTTAATGGCCCACACTTGTTGCCATGGTATTTGGCAACATTTTCTACTTTAAGTGGGAACTGTTTCAATCTGTTTTTGTCTTAAAAGCTTATAATCTCTGTACATTAAAGTGGGACCACCAGATCACTAAGTAACTTGCCAAATGAATTGTCTACTGAACAACAGAACGTATTTGCTTAAAGTCTTTGTTAGTTCTCTAAAGATGTTGATATTGGGGCTGGAGAGATGGCTCAGCAGTTAAGAGTATTGGCTGCTCTTGCAGAGGACTTGGGTTTGGTTCCTAGCACCCACATGGTGGCTAATAACCATCTGTAACTCTAGTTCCAGGGGATCTGACACCCTCTTCTGACCTCCAAGGGTACTTCCTGACATGGATGCATTTACAAACATGCAGGCCCAATATTCATACACATAAAATAAAAATGATAAATAAAATATTTTAAAAAGATCTTGATACTCCTAAGGTGTCTAGATGGTCTTTCCCTTGCCTCTGTCCCCCTCCTTTCCTTTTCTCTCCCTCTCCTCCCCTCCCCTCTCCTCTGCCCTCCCCTCCCCTCTCCTCCTCTCCTCTCCTCTCCTCCCCTCTCTCCCTCTCCCTCTCCCTCTCCCTCTCCTTCTCCCCCTCTCCTCTCCCCCTCTCCTCTCCCCTCCCCTCCCCTCCCCTTCCCTCCCCTCCTCTCCCCTCCTCTCCTCTCCTCTCTTCCTCTCCTCCTCTGCTCTCCTCTCCTTCCTTCCCCTCTCCTCTCCCCTATTCTCTCTTCTCCTGGCCTTTCCTTCTTTTCTTTTTGTTAATATTACTCAAAGAGCCTTTAAGCTATAGTGTTTTATTTTAAATTAATGATAACTTATTTTGCTTTATATGATAGATAGATCTTGTGGCACATATTTTGTAATCTGTTTTTACAAATTGAAATATAAAATAGAGCAACCATTTTTTAAAAACCTCCTCTAGTTAATCTATGTATAAATCAGATGTTATTTTCATTTTATTATTTTAGCAATGAAGAGCTCCATATATTACAAAGATGTTAGTTTCTCTCTTGCAGGTTTTATAAAGTGAAGCCCAGATTTTAAATGCAAGTACTGCATAAAGATATTGCTCATACATAGTAACACAGTAAACACAATCATAAGATACTGATCATTATTATAATGTTGATTTTTACCATTTTAATATTTATTACATTTTTTCCCTATCAAACATTTTCCAAAAAGGATTTGAAGCAACTATTGAACACATCACAAGTGCCATCTAGTGCTTTCTTTGAAAATAACATTTTTTCCCTTTCAGAAATAAGAAGTCAAGCTGCAGAGCATTTATATGCCAGGGCCAGAGAGAGCTTAAATAGCAATCCTTCCTAAAAATGGGTTTGTCTTCACTCAAAAAGATATTTTGAATTAAAAATGCAGAAATAATTTTCTTTGACTGCAGTCAGATCTCTCAGTACCGCTGGGCTTAACTTACACATAGGTATAAAGGATGCTAAAAGGAAGAAAAAAAATAAGTGAAGGCATTTCACTGAGGAAGAAATAAGAACAACACATTAAAAAATAATTTCTCAAGCTGGGCATGGTGGAGCAGGCCTCTAATCCCAGTACTAGGCAAAGGCAGGCAAATCTCTGTGAGTTTAAGGTCAGCCTAGTCTACAAAGTGAGTTCCAGGCCAGCTGGGGCTACAGAGAGACCCTGTCTCAAAAACACAATAATAATAATAATAATAATAATAATAATAATAATAATAATTTCTTCCCTCTCCTAGAAGCAGCTGGCATCTTGTAAGATCCATTCCCATCGTTGTCTTGTGCTTCAGGTTCCTCTTCCCAATTTCCTCATCTTTGAAACTTGGCTACCAGTACCAGCCAGAAGTAGCCAAGTGCCTGCTGTTGTAGGACAAGCTGATGTGAGAAAAACAAACATGAGCTTTTAGTCTCCATTGTTGTCAGGGAGCTTAGCCTCCACCTGGAGGAGGAGGAAAAGGAGGACAAGTGAGGACCAGAGGTGGTGTGTAATAATGAACAGAACACTTGACATAATACTATGTAATAATGAACAGAACACTCGACATAATACTATGTAATAATAAACAGAACACTCGACATAATAATATGTAATAATAAACAGAACACCTAATATAATATGTAAAAATAAACAGAATAGTCAACATAATATGTAATAATAAATAGCAACACTAGATCTTTTTTCTTCTTCTTCCTCTCCTCTGCCTCTTCCTCCTCTTCCTCCTTTACTTGTCTTTCATCTTCTTCTATTTCCAGACTCCAAAACCTTGGAAATATCCTCACCCTTTATCCAATGTTGGCACCTGAGTCCTGCAGAGTTTTTATCTTGAATGCCTTCCTGACTGTTCCCCATTCCTTCCCTGTTGTGGGTTTATTTCTCTCTTCTCTCCCTCCTGCCTGGAAAATCCCAACACAGATCTCCTTCCCATCTCTCACACATCAGGCTGACCCTACTAAAAAAGCCATCTTGAGGGGCTGGAGAGATGGCCTAGCGGTTAAGAGTGCCAACCACTCTTACAGAGGACCCGGATTCGATCCCCAGCACCCACATGGTGGCCGAGAACCGTCTGAAACTCCAATTCCAGGAGAACTCCAGTTCCAGGGGAATCTGACACCCTCTTCTGACCTCCGCGGCATTGCACGACACGGGTGCACACATCTGCATGCAGACAGTACATTCATACACATACCGAAAAAAAAAAGCCATCTTGAACATTCTTCTTTTTTTTTGGATTTATTCATTTATTTAATTAATTTTTTTTTTCTTTTTGAGATAAGGTCTTCCTATAGCCCCAGCTGGCCTGGAACTCACTCTGTAGACCAGGCTGGCCTTGAACTCACAGAGATCCATCTGCCTCTGCCTCCCAAGTGCTAGGATTAAAAGCATGCGCCATCACACCCAGCTTATTTATTTAATTTCTGAGTCTTTTTTGAGACAGGGTCTTTCTGCAGTCCCAGCTGTCCTTGAACTCATTATGTAGACCAGGCTCATGTGAACTCACAGAGATCCACCTGCTTCTGCCTCCCAAGTGCTGTGATTAAAGGAGTGCACCACCACACCTGGCTGGTTTTATTTTTATTTTGTGTGCATGAGTCTTTTTTATTTTATTTTTTATTTTTTTGTCTTTTTGAGACAGGGTCTCCCTGTAGCTCTGGCTGTCCTGGAACTCACTCTGTAAGACCAGGCTGGCCTTGAACTCACAGAGATCCACCTGCCTCTTCCTCCCAAGTGCTAGGATTAAAGGCATGCGCCACCACACCTGGCAAGTCTTTTGGGGCATGTATGTAAGTGCACAATGTGGGTGCGGTGCCCACAGAGGCCAGAAGAAGGCATTGGATCCCCTGGAAGTGTAATTAAGGATGGTTGTTAGATGGCATGCAGATGCTGGGAACTGAACCCAGGTCTTCTGCAAAAGCAGCCAGTGACCTTAACAGCTGAGCTCTCTCTCTCTCTCGCCCCCTCCCTTCTCTTCTCTCCTCCCCTCCCCTCCTCTTCTTTTTTTCTTTTTCTGAGTTAGGGCTCCTGGGTTCATCAGACCGTGGGTGCAAATCTGAGCCTAGCTTTGAGGAAATCCCACAGTCACTCCAATTATTCACCATTCATTCTCTCACTACCATTCCATTCTCTGCGACCCCCTTCTCACCTCCAATTTCATTTCTCTCCAATCTCCACCAATAGCTTTTCCATCTTGCCACACAGCAAGTCACACTGAAACTTCTCTTTCTTATTTTTTGTGTTTTTTGTTTCCAGAATTACTAGTCTTTCCTTTTCTGTTTTCTCTTAGTTTTGAAGCACAATACTCTCAAACAACTTCTCCAGGCAGGCCTGTGGGCAGTAAATATTCTGAGTCCCTGTGTGTCTGAAAACCCTTCCAGGCATCTTTACGCTAACTGATCCAGCTTACGGCCTCAGAGCTCCGGTGGCCCTGCTCCAGTGAGTACCCTCGTGGTGAGTACCCTCGTGGTTGTCTGCCTGCTCTTTGGTAACATGAGAGATTGTTTCCATTTTACCAGTGGATGACATCTCAGAACCTGGGCCTGAAAATATGGAAATTTGTTATTTTATAAGTCTGATAAAGAGATGGGGCATGGAGCCCTCTCTACTGCATCCTTCCTTCATTTCTTCAAACCCAGGAAAGCATCTGAGGAAGGCGGGCGTGAAGGTGAGCTTCCCCAGGTCACTGGCCCACTTTTTTTCTCCTGTAATAGAAAGCTCCTGCAAATGTTCACAAGTGATGCCTGTCTTCTGTTCTCTTTAATATGTGTCCATCATTGCAATCATTGTTTGAACAAAGGAGTCCTTCAGACCACAGAGATTTTAGACATTGTTGCCATGTTGTGTGAACATAACCTTTTGTGGCACCTGCAGTTCTGACTTGAGGTTTCCTGTGTTGATTTGTTGCCCTGGTGATAAGGTTATATAGTCTCACTTGGGTTTCCAAGTTATAGAAACATTAGTGGTGTTGCAGACACTTCAGAAGAGCTGAGCTGTTCTTCTAGTTTATACAATGGACAAATAAAAATTCTTAGCATAACAAAGAGTTTAAGAGTTCTGTACTGTTTCCATTTTCACATACCATAGCTACCCAGTTGCTTCAGCACCATGGACCGCACTAAATTCACATTCACCTCTAAACCCTATTCTCACCCTGGAGTCTTTTCAGTATTATTTACTACATGTATCAATGACCCTCAGTAACTTATTTTCTTTCTTTCTTTCTTTCTTTCTTTCTTTCTTTCTTTCTTTCTTTCTTTCTTTCTTTCTTTCTTTCTTTTTATTTCTGTATGTGTATGAATGTACTGTCTGCATGCAAGTGTGTGCACCTGTGTCGTGCAATGCCCCGGAGGTCAGAAGAGGGTGTCAGATTCCCCTGGAACTGGAGTTCTCCTGGAATCGGAGTTTCAGACGGTTCTCGGCCGCCATGTAGGTGCTGGGGATCAAACCCGCATCCTCTGTAAGAGCGGTTGGTGCTCTTAAACACTAGGCCATCTCTCCAGTCCCCAAGTAACTTATTTTCAAAGTGTATGTGTGAATATTTGACATCAGTTTAGTAGACAAAATGGCAGTTCTCTTAATTAAAAAAAAATTTTTTTTACCACTCTTCTTTCTCCAGACACACACCAAGATGAAGTAATATAATTATTTCTAAATAAAGTTTTAAAAAGTCTTTCTACCCACTCGGAAGGCAGAGGCAGGTGGATCTTTGTGAGTTCAAGGCCAGCCTGGTCTACAGAGTGAGTTTCAGGACAGCTCCTGGGGCTACAGGGTGACCCTGTCTCGAAAAGACAAAAAACAAAAACAAAAACAAAACAAAACAAAACAAAACCAACAACAAGGGGCTGGAGAGACGGCTCAGTGGTTAAGAGCACTGACTGCTCTTTCAGAAGATCCAGGTTCGATTCCCAGCACCCACATGGCAGCTAAGAACTATCTTTAACTCCAGTTCCAGGGGAATCCAACGCCCTCTTCTGACCTCTGTGGCATTGCACAACACGGGTGCACCAACCTACATGCAGACAGTGCACTCATACACATAATAAATAAATAAATAAATAAATAAATAAATAAATAAAGTCTTTCTACCCAAACCAAAATAGTTTCTATGTTAACCTAGCACTAAATCTTTCCTAAGCCTATTGTTGTATTGAATAACCAGCTCTGGGTCTTAGAATGAAGGAAACAGACAATACAGTTGAAAGGAAATTTTCCTTAGGTCCATGTATGAAGCTAAGGTGTCCTCACAGAAGTGGATCTGTAGATAGCAAATATGTAGAATGGAATCAGGTCTAGAAACAAACTTGCACTAGAAGATGGTTTAATTTTCACAGTGGCACCAATTAAATCTGATGGGCCTTTCAAAAAGTGGTTCAAAGAATATTTGAATTTTAAAATTAGATAGATGTCCACTTATTCGGGAAGAAGCTTATTCTGATTTATGCTTTCACCGACTTGAAGAGTGTGCCATGTCCTTCAAGTATGGAAAGGGCGATAAACTGATTAATGTTCCCACATGCATAAACTTTGACTATATTATGCTAATTGAAAGCCTCAGACAGGAAACATTACATAGTGTATATTTCTATTTATATAAAATGCCACCGGGCATGGTGGCACATGCCTTTAATCCCAGCACTCAGGAGGCAGAGGCAGAGGCAGAGGTAGGAGGATCTCTGTGAGTTCAAGGCAAGCCTGGTCTACAAAGCCAGTTCCAGTCCAGCTGGGGCTACAGGGAAACCCTGTCTCAAAAATGCCAAAAAAAAAAGAAGAAAAAAAAGATGGACTCAGCTCCACTGGATAAAACTCAGGTGCTGAGATCAAGAGAGTCCTTGATTTCATCTTTCCAATCCTGTGAGTAGAGGGCACTTACCTAGGTAGGTTCAAGGGATTGTACTATCCCAAGCTCACCTTGGGCATTTCCCCTTTTGAGGCTCTGTTCTTGTCTGGATCCCAGTCACCAGCTGTGTTGGTCTCCTCTGGCCTGGTGCCAGGGACACAACAGTAGGTGCCTACCCTACGCATAATAGGTATAGTAAGTGTTTGTCTCAGTATCGTGCCAGGTCTTGGACTTTGACCTCTCACCGAACAGTTCAGAAGCATTTGCTTCTGGGGTATTNGGTTAAGAGCGCCGACCGCTCTTGCAGAGGACCCGGGTTCGATCCCCAGCACCCACATGGCGGCTGAGAACCGTCTGTAACTCCAATTCCAGGAGAACTCCAGTTCCAGGGGATTCCGAGACCCTCTTCTGACCTCCGCGGCATTGCACGACACGGGTGCACAGACCTACACGCAAAACAGTACATTCATACACATAAAATAAATAAAATAAAAAAAAATAAAAAGATACTGAAATGCACTACTCAAATGTACTTACTGCCTTAAAGCAATAGTTTTTAATCTAAGAATTTTCTGAAGCAGTTGTATTAAAGTTTTCTATCATCATTATAGGCAGGTCACATTTATTTTCTCTTATTTATGACTTAAAAATTTTGAAGTTTTATATGAAGTAGATAAAGTGTGTTTTACCTTATTTTTTGTGTGAGAGTACCAGGGCGTGTGTGTCATGACAGGTCAGAGGACAACTTGCTGGAAGTCTATTCTCTCCTTCCACCTTTTTTGACACAGGGTCTTTCTTCTTGTTTCTACGCTGCCTTATTCCCAGCTAACTGGCCAGCAAGATTCTGGAGGAGTCTTGTGTCTCTGCCTCCTATCTTGTCATAAGAGTACTGGGCTTATAGATGCTTGCCATAGACATTCAGTTTTATTTTTGCTTTTTTGGTCTTTTTGAGACAGATTCTCCCTGTAGCTCCAGCTGGCTGGAACTCTCCATGTAGACCAGGCTGGCTTCCTAATCATAGAGATCCACCTGCTTCCACATCCCATGTGCTATGATTAAAGGCATATACCACCACGCCCAGCATAGGCATTCAGTGTTTGATTGGTTGGTTGGTTGTTTGGTTGGTTTTTGGTCTTTTTGAACCAGGGTCTCCCTTTAGTCCCAGCTGTCCTGGAACTTGCTCTGTAGACCAGGCTGGCCTTAAACTCACAGAGATCCTCCCGCCTCTGCCTCCCGATGCCTCTTGCTTCCCAAGTCCCCAACTTAAAGACAGTTCTTAGCTGCCGTGTGGGTGCTGAGAATCAAACCTGGGTCCTCCGGAAGAGCAGTCAGTGCTCTTAACCGCTGAGCCATCTCTTCAGCCCTTCCTTTGATGTTATAAATGTCTATTTTTTAATCACATATAGCTGAATTCTTAAAAACCCAAATCAGGGGTACCCTTTTAAATTAGGGAACTTAATTCATTGCATTTACTATCAAGAGTTTAAATGTATTTATGTTGATGTTTACAGTTAATTTTTTTCCTATTTCCTTTTACTCTTTTGTTAGATAAACCAAGTTGTATTTGCTTATTTTGTTTTTGTTCAAGATTTGGCAAAATACATATTCTATTTCAATTATATAGAAGATTTAACTTAAATTTTAACTTTCAATCTGTTTTCTCTCATCTAGAATTAATACATCTTTATATATATATATATTTTTGGGGGGGTCTTTTTTGAGACAGGGTCTCCCTTTAGTCCCAGCTGGCCTGGAGCTCTCTGTGTAGACCAGGCTGGCCTTGAACTCACAGAGATCCGCCTGCCTCTGTCTCCCAAGTGCTAGGATTAAAGGCAGCGCCACCACGCCCAGCTCATCTTTATATTTTAAGAGAGGAAAATTTTTACTTTCACTCTTTTGGGTTTTTAGCTGGGCCTGAAAATAAATTGGCATATCCAGATTGACAAGAGAAAAATGTCCAATTTTATGAATCTTACATGGCATAAGAAACTTTGTAAGAAAGTACTAAATTTCCATGTGTTTATGTATCGGATAAAGAAAAGCAATTGTGGAAAATAAGTAGCTCTTGTGAAGAGGCTAAAGGAGGACGGCAGCCAAGTCTGTACGGAGCGCTCTTGGCTCTGACGCTATCCATAAATGTTCCTTTCATCCTGGTAGGAAGAGACCTTCTTTTACATGAGCATTAAGTTTTTAATTACATTTATTGTTACTATTATGTTTTATTTATTTATTTTTTTTTTTGAGACAGGGTCTCCCTGTAGCCCCAGCTGGCCTGGAACTGGCTATGTAAACCAAGCTGGCCTTGATCTCACAAAGATCCTTCTGCCTTTGCCTCCCAAGTACTGGGATTAAAGGTGTACACCACCATGCCTGGCATCATTATTATTATTATTATTATTTGTGTGTGTGTGTGTGTGTGTGTGTGTGTGTGTGTGTATGCCAGCCATGGTGCTTGCATGGAAGTCAGAGGGCAACTTTGGGGAGTCGGTTTTCTCTTTCCACCTTTGGGTCCCACAGACTGCACTTAGGTTGTCAAACTTGACAGCAAGGGCCTTATCAGCTGACCTATCTTGCAAGCCTGCATTTTTTAAAATCAACTTTGCTCTTTGACAGTTTCATACAGGCATATATCATACTCTGAATACTCGGTGCCCACACCTTTTTATCCCCCCACCCCCTTGGCCCTATCAAACTCCCTCCATCTCTACTAATCCCTTCATGGATTTTGGTTTTGTTTATTTTGGTTTAAAGAGTCATCTATGGGGCTGGAGGGATGGCCTAGCGGTTAAGAGCGACGACCGCTCTTGCAGAGGACCCGGGTTCGATCCCCAGCACCCACATGGCGGCTGAGAACCGTCTGTGACTCCGGTTCCAGGAGAACTCCAGTTCCAGGGGAATCCGAGACCATCTTCTGACCTCCGCGGCATCGCACGACACGGGTGCGCAGACCTGCATGCAGACAATACATTCATACACATAAAA
>VZQC01005840.1:3185732-3234380 GCA_009823505.1 Rhizomys pruinosus
AAAGAAAAGCAATTGTGGAAAATAAGTAGCTCTTGTGAAGAGGCTAAAGGAGGACGGCAGCCAAGTCTGTACGGAGCGCTCTTGGCTCTGACGCTATCCATAAATGTTCCTTTCATCCTGGTAGGAAGAGACCTTCTTTTACATGAGCATTAAGTTTTTAATTACATTTATTGTTACTATTATGTTTTATTTATTTATTTTTTTTTTTGAGACAGGGTCTCCCTGTAGCCCCAGCTGGCCTGGAACTGGCTATGTAAACCAAGCTGGCCTTGATCTCACAAAGATCCTTCTGCCTTTGCCTCCCAAGTACTGGGATTAAAGGTGTACACCACCATGCCTGGCATCATTATTATTATTATTATTATTTGTGTGTGTGTGTGTGTGTGTGTGTGTGTGTGTGTGTATGCCAGCCATGGTGCTTGCATGGAAGTCAGAGGGCAACTTTGGGGAGTCGGTTTTCTCTTTCCACCTTTGGGTCCCACAGACTGCACTTAGGTTGTCAAACTTGACAGCAAGGGCCTTATCAGCTGACCTATCTTGCAAGCCTGCATTTTTTAAAATCAACTTTGCTCTTTGACAGTTTCATACAGGCATATATCATACTCTGAATACTCGGTGCCCACACCTTTTTATCCCCCCATCCCCTTGGCCCTATCAAACTCCCTCCAACTCTACTAATCCCTTCATGGATTTTGGTTTTGTTTATTTTGGTTTAAAGAGTCATCTATGTGACTATTGGATTAGGACAATCCTTTGAAGCCTGGTGGAGTCACTGTGGGCACACACAGCTAAAAGCAATGTTTCTCCCTCTCCCTGGATCTATCAGTAGCAAATAGCTCAGCAGTGAGGGATGAGGCCCATGGGCACCTCTTCCATCCATGCCTGGCTGTTGACAGGCCCTTTCTTGTGCAGACCCCATGAAGACACCTGCAGCTGCTCCGCATTTGTGATTGTGATGGCTGTGTTTCGGCCAGAAGACAGCATTTCTCAGCCTTTCTCCCTGTCTTCCACTCTTTACATTCTTTCTGCCTCCTTTTCTAGAATGTTCCCTGAACTTTAGAGGGGATGGTGTAAATGTCTTATTTATGGCTGAGCACTCATCTGTCCTTCTCAACACCTTGTATGGCCTTAGGTTACTATGGTTGTTATAATTAATCTCCCCTGAAAGGTCTTGACCAAGTTTACAGTACCAGGTGTGGTACCTCCTGTGCAGCAAGTCTCAAATTCAAGCAAAGAGAACAGTTGGTTACATCCATAACAATATTACCATTATTGCACAGATGAGCACGTCTTGCCTAGAGGTAGGTCTTGTAATTTGTGGAGTTCACAGCTGGATAAGACTGTTGATGTCACACAGGCATTTTAGGCTCCTGTTTCGGGGGAGAAAAGAGATTATGCAGCCCCTTTTGTATTTGCTGTTTTTTCAAGGGCCTTCACCTCAAAAATAATCCTTAAGCCAAAGTGGCAGTGTATTATGCTCTGTAACATTTTCCCACTCAGAAAAAAATTTAAAATCTTTAAATTCTCCTTCCTTGGTATAAACAACTTGCCATGTTAGTTTTATTTTTAAGTATGAGTTTTATAGTTCTGGGGTTTAGTTTCATAATTTGGAATTGTGTCCCATGTTATCTTTTATTATTAGTAGTTTTTGGTCATTGTTTACTTTTAATACAATTTTTAGTACAATAATTATATTTATTTTATATTACTTCTTCATTTATTTCGATATGGAGGATTGAACCCAGGGCCTCGCACATGCTAAGTACTCTCTTTATCACTGAGCATCATACAACCTTATAATTACTTTAGAGATATGTTTACAGCAAAGGTTTTTTGTTTGTTTTAGATACAGGGTCTCCCTGTAGCTCCAGCTGTCCTAGAATTCACCATGTAGACCAGGCTGGCCTTGAACTCACAGAGATCTGCCTGCCTCTGCCTCCCTATTACTGGCATTAAAGGCGTGAGGCACCATGTCTGTCTCAGCAAAGCTTTTGAGTCCTTATGTGTTAAAAAAAAAAAAAAGTCGGGAGATCTTCCAAGACCAAATGAAGCGCAGGTAGGTAGGTAGGAGCTGGGTGCTTCAGCAAGGTGGATTGTTGTTTGACTTAATCTAGTTATTTTAGTTGTCTTTGGCTTAATTGGCTTTTGTGGCTGTGGGAGCGGAGTTATCCTCCCATATATACCAATGAAAGGTGAGGTTGTGTGAGTCTTGAGATCAGAGATCTCCCAAGACCACCTGAAGCACAGGTACAGGGAAAGAACCCCCCCCCAACTGGGATTACAAAGGCATCTGAAGGAGGCAAGCAAAGCAAGCTTTCAACACAGTGAAGAGGCATTTGGGACTCACATTGGAATACAGGCAAGGAGAAGCCCATATGCCAGGAACACAAAGAAGAGACAATATGGGAAAGGTGCTGGATAATCCCACACCAAGCTCTACCAGCCCTGTGGAAGACTCCTACAGTGGGATCCCCCTGGGTATGGCCCAGGACACAGATATCAGAAACAATCGTGAACATACTTAAAGAAATGCAAGATTATAAAGAGCAAATCAAAGAAATAAGAAAAGAGAACCAAGAACTCAAGAAGGAAGTAGAAACACTGAAAAGATCCCATGTTGAAAAAGATAGGAGGCAGAGGCAGGAGGATCTTTGTGAGTTCAAGGCCAGCCTGGTCTACATAGTGAGTTCCAGGACAGCCGGAACTACAGGGAGACCCTGTCTCAAAAAGACCAAAAAATTAAATTAATTAATTAATTAAAATAATCATATTTTTCTCTTTAATTGAGGTTTGAGCATAAATCAATGTCAGATAATTAATGTTAAAACTTTATAATTTTTACATATGCCCACACGCAAGGAACCATCATCCTAATCACAATGCTAAACATCTGTCACCCCCAAGATACCTCCTTTCTTTGAAATTCCTTCTTCTAACTTCTTCAGGCCCCTTTCCATTGACCATGGGGTGCTCGCTGTCACTGTAGATGGATCTGCATTTTCTTGGGTTTTATGTAAATGGAACTATACCATGTGACATTTTGCCCATCTTCTTTTACTTAGTACAATTGTTTTTATATTTATCCACACTGATGTTTGTAGCAATAGTTCTCTGTATGCTTTTACTGAGAAGGATGTTCATTTATCAATTAAACAATTTACAGAAAATTGGACTGTTTCCAGGTTGGGATATTACATTGAAACTGCCACAAATACTCATACATGACTATGTGAATGAATGAATGAATGAATACATATATATATATATATATATTCATTCAATACTATATATAGATAGATAGAGATATATAGTATTTTTCCTTAGATAAACACCTTGGAATGAAGGGTAGGTCATAAGTGGTACTTCATTTTTTTCTTTTACTTTTTAAAATATTTTTATATGCTCTTAATTTTTTAGGTATGAGTGTATTGCCTGTATATATGTAAGTGTGCACCTGTCATGCAGTGCACATGTCATGCAGTACAATGTCTGGAAAGGTCAGAAGAGGGTGTCAAATTCTCCTGGAACCGGCCTTACAGACAGTTGTTAGATCCATGTGGGTGCTGTGAACAAAACACAAGTCCTCTGCAAGAGTAGCCAGTACATTTACTCTCTGACCCATCTATCAAGCCAATAAGGAGGGTATTTCTTAAGGCCAAAACTTTAAGCACTATATTGAACAGGAATGGGAGAATGGACACAACTTTGTTCCTGATTTTAATGAAAGTTCTTTGAGATTTTTCTATGTTTATCATGGTATTGACTATGGAGTTGTTATATATTGTAAGAATGAAACTTTGCATGGCTTGAGGCAAGAACTTGTAAGACCTGTCCTGTAAGACCTCCAGGAGGGTTATCTGATACCTCTGTAGGCATTCAGTTGCCTCTGTGAGTTATCTGTAGCTCCGGAAGGCTCCGGATATTACAATGTTTTCTTGCTTCTCCTGTCTCTGCAAAGTTCCCGGACGAATGGGCCCTTTCCTTAAGGCACGGAGCAAAATGTCGCACCTATAGTTACCTGTTGCACAATCAGGAGGTCTGCAGCCCCCCAGATTAGAGCCAAGGTGGCTCACCCCTCCCTTCCACCTGCCCCCCACTTCCATGCCCAGAGCACAGTAACTTTGGTGTATAAGCACACTGCTGGCACAAAATAAAGAGAGACAGGGCTGGAGAGATGGCCTAGCGGTTGGGAGCACCGGCTGCTCTTGCAGAGGACCCAGGTTAGATCCCCAGCACCCATATGGCGGCTGAGAACCGTCTTTAACTCCAGTTCCAGGGGAATCCGACATCCTCTTCTGACCTCCGTGGCATTGCACGACATGGGTACACAAACCTACATGCAGACAGTATATTCATACACATAACAATAAAAATAAAAAATAAATAAAATAAAATAGAGACTCTATTCTCCCGGGCTTTCTCTGAGTCTGTGTCTTTATGACCGTCCTTATCTTTCCTTGTCTTTCTATTCCATCGGGTAACTCTCTCACAGTCCCCTCCCCCCTCCATGCCAGAGCTAAGCTGAGAGATTGTCTGCCTGCAGGCAGGAGAGAAGAATACCATGTGGATGGATGTTGGCCACACATGACTAAAGGACTATTCCCATGATTATTAAATTCCCACAGTATACTGCCTTTATTATGTTGAGATGTGTCCCCTAAAGCCCTAGATTTCATGAAGGAAGCTGGATTTTTGTCATAAGTTTTTCTCTACATCTAATGAGTTAATCATATGGTTTCTGTCTTTGAATCTATTTATTTATGGATTTCATTTATTGATTTACATATGGTAAAGCATTCCGGAATCTTCAGTGATGAAGCCTAATTCAATAGTTATTCACTGATCATGGGAGTGCAGACTGATGCAAGCATTATGCTAATAAGCATGGAGGTTCCCCTAAAAGCCAGAAAAAGATCAACCACATGACCCAGGTGTACAACTGTTGAATATATATCCAAAAGACTCTAAGTCCTACTACTGAGATACCTGCTCATCCATATTCATTCCTGCTGAATAGCTAAGAAATGAAACAATCTAGGTGTCAATCAACTAATGAATGAAAAATTTTAAAATGGTATATTAAAAATGAAATATTATTTAACTTTCAAGATTATGAAATTTGCAGATAAATGAATGTAACTGGAAACTATCATCCTGAGTGAGGTACCCTAGACCAAGAAAGACAATAACCTCATGTTCTTTCTCATATGTGGATGTTAGCTTTGAATCCTTAGGTATGTGTATTTCAATTAAAAATTTCATAGAGATCAAGAAACTAGTAAGGGGCAGTGGGAGGATGGAGGGCTTCATGTGAAGAAAGAATCCCAGTGATATAATGGGNTATCACTGATGATATGATTGTTTACCTTAAGGGATGCTAAAAACCCACCAGAAAACTCCTTGAAATGATTATTAACCGCTTCAGCAAGTTGGCAGGATACAAATTAACCTAAAAAAAAAAAAAAAAAAAAGGCCTTTCTTTACACCAACAAACAAGCAAACAGGAAGACAGGAATTAAAGGGACCTTCCCACTCACAATAGCCTCAAAAAACAATAAAATACCTAGAAAACAACCTAACCAAAGAAACCAAAGATATCTACAACAAAAATTGTAAAACCCTGAAAAAAGAAGTTGAGGAAGACATAAGGAGATGGAAAAACCCTCCCATGCTCATGGCTGGGAAAATTAACATTGTAAAACATGTCCATTTACCACAACTCTTGTATAGATTTAATGACACCCCAATTAAAATCCCCATGAGTTTCTTCACAGGCTTGGAAAAAAAGGCCATTAAATTCATTTGGAAAAAAAACCAAAAGACCCGAATAGCTAAAAACAACCCTGAGTGAAAGGAGCAAAACAGGGAGGATTTCTATACCAAACATCAAACCATACTACAGGACTATAGTCATTAAAAACACCATGGTACTGACAAAAACAGGACCTGTTGAACCCAATTGACCAAACTGAAGACCCATACTTTTACACACATACCATTTCCGCCATCTCATATTTTGACAAAGGGGGCCAAGAAAGACACCAATGGAGGAAAAGCTATTCAGCAAGTGGTGTTGGCAAAAAACTGGATCACCCCCTGTAGAAGAATGAAATGAACCCCCCTACCTCTCGCCCTGTACAAAAGTCAAACTCCAGGAATTAAAGCCCTCAAAGTGAAACCCCAAACTCTGAAGGTGATAGAAGAAAAAGTTGCCAGCAGAATACAAGACATAGACATTCGGAACACGACTTCTAAATTAGATAGCAGCTGCGCAAGAATTAAGGTGGGACATTGACAATGGGACCTCGTTAAAATTCAAAAGCTTCTGTACATCAAAAGAACAACATCACGGAAGTGAAGAGAAATCCCACAGCGTGGGAGGAGGGAAACCTTCACCACAAAACATCTGACAAAACATTGATTTCCAGAAGTTATATACAAAATACTCAAAACAAAAGAAAGAAGAAAACCAAATGACCCACTCAAACAGATGGAGCAAAGAGATGAACAGAGACTTCGCAAGTGAGGATTTAGAGATGCCTGAGAAACACCTTAAGAAGTGTTCAACATCACTAATCATTACGGAAATACAAATCAAAAAACCACTGTAAGATTTCATCTTACCCAATAAGACTGGCTAGGTCAAGAAAGAAAAACAAATATTACCAGTGTGGAGAGGTTGTGGGGAAAGTGGAACACTCCTCCACTGCTGGTGGGAAGTAAACTGGTTTAAAACAGCCACTATAGAAAGTAGTTTGGAGAACCCTTGGAATACTGGAATGAACTTGCCACCAGAACCAGCCTTACCCACTCCTGGGCATGTACTCAAGACTCACCCCACTGACGAGATACAGCACAGCCATGTTTATTCCGCTCTCTTCACAGAAACAAGGAGCTGGAACCAACCCAAAATGCCCTTCAACTGCTTGAGTGGATAGAGAAATCGTGGTACATCTACACTAATGGAGTTCTGTTCAGCAGTAAAGAAAGATTACATAATGAGCTTTGCAGGAAAATGCCTGTAGCTAGAAGAAATCATGCTGAGTGAGGTAACACAGTCCAGAAAAAAAATGAATGGTATTCCTTCATCGTGGATGCTAGTGCCACTTACTAGTTGTAAGTATTTCCTGAGCATGGGCCCCTTGAGTTTTTTTCCAAGCAGTTGGGAGTGATGCATATGGGTGTGGAAACAACCAAACAACAACAACAACACAACAGCAAGGAGCATCCCAAAGAAACTGGACTGAAACAGTGAACTTTCTGCTCAAAAGTCAACTTACATGGAGAATTTTGCGAAAGACTGAGAAGCGATGAAAGCATGTTTGGCAGAATGCTTGAGCTCTGGGGGGTGGGGGCAAGGGCATAGAATGGGGAACACGGGTCTAGATTTGATAAATCTTGTACAATATATTTAAAAAAAAAAAAGAAAAGTCTGGGGCGGTTGTTGTGGCCCATGCCTTTAATTCTAGCACTCCCCTGGAGATGCAGGAGCGCCGCGGATCTCTGTGAGTTCCAGGACAGCTGGGTGAGATTAAAGGTAGGCCCCTGTCTAAAAAACCAAAAAATACACACACACAAAAAGTCTGTAGTGCTTTCTCACTTGATTATAAGTTTTCTCTGTACAGACTTCCAAATTCAAGATTGTTTTTTTTCCCTCAGAATTCTGCACATACTGTTCTGGTATCGTCAGCACTCCAGGCTGCTCATGAGAAGTGTGATACCAATCTCCCTCTTGCTCTTTTGTAGATATATTGATGTGGATTTTTTCCAGAATAGTTACTATTATCCATGGATTTCTTAAAATTTAGTAGGACTTGTCAAGGAACGCTTTCCATCTAGATTTGTGTTTTCAGGGCTGGATCTGATCTTAGTTGGTAGAATGCTTGAGCAGCATGCACAAACCTCTTGGTTCAGTCATCTGTTTTGCATACAGGTGTGGTGGCACACACCTGTAACTGAAGTACCAGGGAGGTAGAGGCAGGCAGAATAGAAGTTCACAGTCATCATGGCAGAGTTTGAGGCCAGTCCAAGTTGAGCCTGTGTCTCAAAAAATTTAATGTGTTCTTCAGCTCCAGGACATTTTATTTATCTTTTTTCTTAATGATTTCACCCTTCAGTGCTCTTCTCTCTCTCTCTCTCTCTCTCTCTCTCTCTCTCTCTCTCTCTCTCTCTCTCTTTCTCTCTCCAGGGTCTTGTAGCCCTGGCTGACCTGGAACTATTTTATGTAGATCAGGCCTGGAGCTATTTTATGTAGATCAGGCTGGCCTTGAACTCACAGAGATCTGCCTGCCTCTGCCTCCTGAGTGCTGGGATTAAAGGGGTAAAGGGGTGCACCATGATGCCCATCTTGTTCATTCCTTCTTGAACTGCTATTTGATTCATTTTTGATCATCTGGGTTAATTCTCCATATTGCTTACGTCCCTTCTTATATACACCATTTGTTCTTCCCTTCTTATTTCAAATTTAATGAGTTTCTTACCTTTATTTTTTAGGCCATCAGTCGGGCTTTTAGTTGTATAAGTTCCATTCATCATTCAACCAATATTTAGTGAGCTTCTGCTGTGTGATATGCATTATTTAAGTGTGGGGATTTCATGGTGAGTAAAGGCTTCTTTTTATTAAATTATTTTTTCTTGAATTTTTTTTTTTTTGGTCTTTTCGAGACAGGGTCTCCCTGTAGCCCCAGCTGTCCTGGAACTCACTCTGTAGACCAGGCTGGTCTTGAACTCCCAAAGATCTGCCTGCCTCTGCCTCCTGAGTGCTAGGATTAAAGGCGTGCACCACCATGCCTGGCTTGAATTTTTTTAATCTCAAACATTGTATTTTGATCATATTTAGATCCCTTCCACATCTGCACCTCCTCTTACTGATCTCCCCTCAAATTTCTGTAATTTAATGTATAGAATATTTTATTTGTTATTTTTTATTTTATGTGCATGAGTGTATTGCCTGCATGTATGAAAGTGTACCTGTGTCATACAATGCTGGAGGAAGTCAGAAGAGGGGGCATCAGATTCCTCTGGAACTGGAGTTATGAATGGTTGTTAGCTGCCATGTGGGTGCTGGAAATTGAACCTGGGTCCTCTGCAAGAGCAGCTAGTGCTCTGAACTGCTGAACCATCACTCCAGCATCCTGTGTGTGTGTGTGTGTGTGTGTGTGTGTGTGTGTGTGTGTGTCCTATATAGTCAGATTTGTGTCCTCAAATGCTCTTCAGTGTGGGTTCATTCACTGGAGCCTGGTCAACCTGCTAAGAGTCTCACCCTTAGACCAGATTGACTCTTCCCCCTCTCAGCAGCCATCGGTTTCCATTAGTTCCTCAGGTAGCATTGGCATTTCTTGCCCACTTCCCCACGTCTATGCTGAGATTTTGTCTGGCTTGGGTTTATGTGGGACTCATCTATGCTGTTACCATTTCTGTGAGTTCATACAAGTAACTGACCAGCTGTCTGTAAAGCTTTGCTTCCTTGTGGTCATCCACCTCCTCTGGCTTTTATACTTTCTGTCGCCTAACAAAGTCTTCTCATTTCATTTTCTTTTTTTAAATTTTTTAAAAATTTATTTTTTTTTATGTGTATGAGTGTACTGTCTGCAGGTAGGTTGGTGCACCCGTGTCGTGCAATGCCACGGAGGTCAGAAGAGGGTGTCGGATTCCCCTGGAACTGGAGTTAAAGATGGTTCTTAGCCACCATGTGGATGCTGGGAATCAAACGTGGGTCCTCTGCAAGAGCAGTCAGTGCTTTTAACCGCTGAGCCATCTCTCCAGAACCCTTCCTTCCTTCCTTCCTTCCTTCCTTCCTTCCTTCCTTCCTTCCTTCCTTCCTTCCTTCCTTCCGTGCTTCTTCCATTTCTTCCTTCATTTCTTCCTTAATTCTCAAGGCCTCATGAATGCTAGGCCAGTGCTCCATCATTGAACTACAGTCCTGCCCCACCCAAGAACTCCTTATGACCTAAATGCTCCTCTTGTATGTAGGCAGAATCATTAGTGGTAGGGACTTGAGCCTCAGCAGCCTGGCTGTCTGTCATCTCTGCACATAAAAACAATGCTGAAGCCACCACTTCCCAACATGGGGAGAGCCCGGAGCTGAATGCTCTTCTCTAGCTTTTTAACTTCCTTTTTGGGAAATTAAAAAGCTAGAGAAGTTTTTGGGGTAGAGAGCCAGATTCATTCTTAGAGTCATCTGGAGGAGTAAGCTGGTGCTTTGGGTTACTGGAAGCTACTGTTTGGAATCAGCACTTGTTTATTGGTTTGCTTTCTTTTATGATGTGATTACTTTAGTGGAGGTTATAACATTTACATAACAGTGATGTGCACAGATTTTAAATGCTAAGCTCAATGGATTCTTACATATGTGTGCACCTGCATAATGCAACCCAGTTTCTGTAATGAAATTAACGTTATTTTTCTCTTTTAAGAGGCTTGAGTCATTCCCCTTTCCTAGTTAAAATTTTAAAATTGCACATCCTTGCTTCAAAAACTCAGGGAGTTGGCATGGTGGCCCATGCCTCTTATCCCAGAATTTAGAAGGCTGAGGTAGGAAGATTGAAAGTTCAAGGTCAGCTTAGTGAGGCTGTCTCAAAAATAAAAACAAGGGCCAGAGAGATGGCCTAGTGGTTAAGAGCGCCGACCGCTTTTGCAGAGGACCCGGGTTCGAGCCCCAGCACCCACATGACGGCTGAGAACCGTCTTTAAATCCAGTTCCAGGGGAATCCAACACCCTCTTCTGACCTCCGCCGCATTGCATGACACGGGTGCACAGACCTACGGGCAGACAGTACATTCATACACATACAAAAATAATAATAAAAAAAATTTAAAAACCTGAATTTAAAAAATAAAAATAAAAAATAAAAACAAAACAAGAACCAACTCAGGAAAAGCCTGAGTGGACCCTGCTAGCTTTACTCTGGATAACACTTCTGATGCATGGTCACCTTGGTAGTGATCATTTGATTTTTTTTTTAATTATTTATTTATTTATTTTTCTGTGTATGAATGTACTGTCTGCATGCAGGTTTGTGCACCTGTGTCGTGCAATGCCTCAGAGGTCAGCAGAGGGCGGTAGTCTCCCCTAGAAAAACTGGACGCCTAAAAACAGTTCTTGCCGCCATGTGGGTGCTGGGATTGCACCTGGGTCCTCTGCAAGAGCAGTCGGAGCTCTTAACCGCTAGGCCAATCTCTCCAGCCCCCGTTTGTTTTTTAAACGTTTGCAGTCTGTGGCTAGGATCAAGAAAACAATCTTATACCAAGTGCTGGAGAGGTTGTGGGGAAAGGGGAACACCCAATTCACTGCTTGTGGGAAGTGTTAAAACTCATGCAGCTTACTATGGAAGCAGTGTGGAGGAACTTGGAAGACTTGGAATCTGAACTATGCCACCCGACCCAGCCATACTCACTCCCTGGCGTGTACCCACAGACTCACCCACCACAGACGATAGTGCACGGCATGTTTTACTTTAGCTCTGTTCACAATTAGCGGAAGAGCTGCGAACCAACCCACAATGCTCACAATGATGAATGGATTGAGAAAATGTGGTTACACTTTAACACATGAGTTCTGCCTCAACCTGATGACTATGGCTAAGAACAATGCTGCGTACACTTACATATGAGTTCTATGCAGCAGTTACAGATAAGACGACATCATGAGCTTTACGGGAAAATGGCTGGAGCTTAGAGAACTATCATGCGCGTAAAGTTAACACAGTCCCAAAAAACCAACACGAAGAATGTATCCTTCTGTTGTTTGAGTTGCTCGTGCCATTAACCTAGTTGTAAGTATTTCCTGTGCATCGGCCCCTTTGAGCTTTTTCCAAAGCAGTTGCGAGTGTGCTATGGAAACAACAAACAAACCAAAGAGGGACTGCATAAAGAGAACTGACTGAAACCAGTGAACTTCTGCTAGAAACAGTACTTCCCCATCGTGGAAGATTGCGAAAGTGAGAAAGAGATGAATAGCATGTTTGAGCAGAATGCATGAAGCTTGGAGAGGTGGGGGGATGAGGGGGACATGGGTCTAGATTTGATAAAAAATATATGTATAAATAAATAAATTTAAAAAAAAAATAAAAGTTGCAGTCTGAAAATGTTTCCAGATTGGCATCTAACTCCTGGACTTCCGAAGTAGCTGGGACTACAAGCCTGCACAATCATGCTCAGTGCAGAAGGTCAACACTTGTTTTAAGCTTCTTTTTTTAATGTATTTTTTTTATTGAGTTTTTGTGCTTTTCATATAATACATCTTAATCATATCTAGACCCTCTCCTAGCTGTACCCCATAGCCTGCCCATGGGATTTCATGTATTCTCTAATACATGTTAAGGCCTATTGAGTCTTTGTGTACCCGGACGTTCCTTGCTGTAAGCTCATCCCCTGGAGCCTGTTCAGCAACTTCGAAGACTAAGCTTTGGATGGCTCAAAGAAACACTCGAAGAGAAGCAAAAGTGCACCCATCAAGTCAAATTAAATCTGCATTTTTTCCTGAAAGTGAAAGCCACATTGTTTACACCTGTGCCGACCATCAGTGACGTCAACGACCATCAGTGATGTCAACGTGCCTTCAATTACTTTTCCTTACACCTCAGACCATCTTGTTTATTCCATCCTATAACTACCCCCAGACTGTCTTGTGAGTAGCTTCAAGTCCAGGACTCTCCTGTCCCTGTGCTTGGCCACCTCTTGAATTAAAGCTGCTTCATTTTTTTTTTTTTTTGCACATTTCTGTGTAGCCTTAAAACAGGAGTGGTTCAGTCACACAGTTGACACATAAGCTTTCCTGACCCCTACCCAATCCCAGAAGGCTCCCTGTGCCCGTCCCAGTCAATACCTGCACAAAGAGAATTGTTCTGTTAACCTCTATTCCCCTAGGTATTTAGTTTGTATGTAATACAGTTTCTGTTCTTTCCTGATTTGTTTCTTTTTTTTTAAATTTTATTTATTTTTGTATGTGTATGAATGTACTGCCTGCATGTAGGTCTGTGCACCCGTGTAGTGCGATGCCGCGGAGGTCAGAAGAGGGTGTCGGATTCCCCTGGAACTGGAGTTCTCCTGGAATTGGAGTTATAGACGGTTTTTAGCCACCATGTGGGTGCTGGGGATCGAACCCAGGTCCTCTGCAAGAGCAGTCGGTGCTCTTAACCGCTAGGCTATCTCTCTAGCCCCCTGATTTGTTTCTTTCACTCATCCTGTTTACATTTTTGTACAGAACAAGAGGCTGGTCAGGCCGGGAATCTGTGAGCAGATGACCACATTCAGTGAACAGATAGCTGAGATCTGATGAGACCCCGAAGGTGTTGCATACATGTGCAGTCAGTGGTGCCTCTTGGCACCCATCAGGGAGAGACAGAGACGGGGCGAGGAGGAAAAACCAGATGGGGCAGGGCTGTCAACTGCTTGACGCTCCCAGAATGTTCTGGAGACTCCCAGGCCCAGGGGAAAGAGATCTTGGAGCATTACAGGTGCACACTGAATGGCAGCACGCTTTCTCCTGCTATGGTTCCCAGTCGAGACAGATTGTAAGCTGGAACCACGGAGGGCGAGCTGATGGCTTGTTCCTGGCCCCTGCAGAGGGTGGAGGCTGGTTGGGTCGCCTTACACTGGGTGCAGGAAGTCCATGCTTCTTTCGCGACTCAGGGATCCCATTGCTCTGGGAAGGGGTGTATCTGTTCCTGTTTCCTATCGAAGCAGTGTCTTGACTTCCATATCCCTTTGGCACACAAAGAAGCTCTTTAAACTCATATATGAGCATATTAGGGTGTTAAGTCTCTAAAGAGAAACAGGTTTCTTTCCAGAGAGAAAAAGGAAGTAGAAATCAACGTTTCCTTCTATCAATCAGTAAATTTCTCATAGAAGAACAGGAGACACTGTCACTGCCCCAAATCCAACGCTCCGGAGTCCACATCCCCACTCTGACCTCACGCCGACCTCACGCCGACCTCATCCTTGTATCTGTTCTCTAGCTGTTTCTTTCACTACAGGCTAGAGCGGCTACCAAGCTTACAAGGATGTGTCTAATAGTAAGTTAAACTAGGTATTTGTGCAGCTTGATGCCTCTGCTCCTCATTAGTGTGTTTCCTGTTTTGAATTCTCTTGCACTGGAAGAACCACCTGGCTTTTGTGGACCAGCAAACATCTGAATTAGATCGGGGGTCTGAGAACAGAAAAATGATGAACTCAGTCAGGTGCAACTTCTGTAGAGCCTGGATTTTGTTGTCTGTCCCTGTGGTGGTATTTATAAGTTCCTCTGTTTCCTGTGCTCTCTAAGATGGCTTTAAAAAGATCTAGAGGTTTAATCTAATTTGATATATATATTTTTGTTGGCAAGAATGCTTTGCAGGTGACACTGTGCAATTTCACAGGAAGTAGACTTCTCTTCTGTGATGCCTCACAGGTGACACTGTGTGCTTTCTCACAGGAAGTAGACTTCTGTGATGCCTCACAGGTGACACTGTGTGCTTTCACAGGAAGTAGACTTCTGTGATGCCTCACAGGTGACACTGTGTGCTTTCACAGGAAGTAGACTTCTGTGATGCCTCACAGGTGACACTGTGCGCTGTCACAGGAAGGAGACTTCTGTGATGCCTCACAGGTGACACTGTGTGCTTTCACAGGAAGTAGACTTCTGTGATGCCTCACAGGTGACACTGTGCGCTGTCACAGGAAGGAGACTTCTGTGATGCCTCACAGGTGACACTGTGTGCTTTCACAGGAAGTAGACTTCTTTTCTGTGATGCTTGCAGCTAACCAGCACTGTCTCCCTTCTCTTCTTGTTGACCATCCTGGCTTTGACCTAAGCTACAGACCCCACAGACCCCTTAGGCTCAGCTTCTCAGCTCCTCTTTTGAATTGTTGTAACTGGGTCAAAAATGGTTCCTTGATCATAAGCTAATTTCCCAGATTCTGTCTCTTTAGAAAACAATCAGAAGACTCTACTGACCTTCAGTTTATCTAGATAGAACTTTCCTAAATTTATGTCTTTGGTGGATGTTGGTAGTTGTGTCCATTCAACTGGCACCTCCCCTTGATTTTTTTTCTGTCAGAGGCCAAGTCCCACAGGCAGCTGCTTCCCCTTTGAAGCTCTGTTGGCCTCTAGGACTCTCTCTCTCTCTCCCTTTTTTTTTTTTAAATTTCATGTGTATGAGTGTATTGTCTGTATGTAGGTAGGTGTACCTGTGTCACACCATGCCCAAGGAAGTCAGAAGACGGTGTCTGGTTCCCTGAAACTAGAGTTACAGATGCTTGTTAGTCGCCATGTGAGTGCTGAGAATTGAACCTGGGTCCTCTGCATGAACAGCCTATCCTCTTAGCCTCTGAGCCATCTCTCCAGCCTCAGGCTCTAACCTCTGAGCCATCTCTCCAGCCTCAGGCTCTAACCTCTGAGCCATCTCTCCAGCCTCAGGCTCTAACCTTTGAGCCATCTCTGTAGCCTCAGGCTCTTAGATTAGTGTACATGCTACTTGCATGTGTCAGGGGTGGGGGGTTGTTTGGCTGTCTTCTGACCATAAGGGCAAACTTGCAGACTGAAACAAATGTGTGAGGATAATGAGATGGGAAAGTGGAAAAAGTCCTGGAATTAAGTAGCATAATTGGGAATTTCTGAATCTGAATCTCTCTTGCAGCAAAACAGTCCCCAAATTCAAAATTATAGGTATAAGAATAGCAGGCTGGGCCAACCTGCAAATGCTCTTATTGAGGGAGATTGTGAGTTTAATCCATTTTTAGTTGATCACATGTGGCCACAAACAACCTAACAAATACAACAGAAATATTGAAAAAGATTCTTTTTATGTCTCGGCTATTTATATATATATTTTAATTTTATTTTTACGTGGATGAGTGTTTGCTTGTATCTGCTTTGTGTGTTTGTGTGTGCCTGGTGCCTGCAGAGTCTAGAAGAGGATGTCAGATCCCTGGAACTGGAGTTATAGGTGGTTGTGTGCCACCATATTTGTATTTTGGAACCAAATCCAGGTCCTCTGTAAGAGCAGCAAGTGCTCTTAACCTCTGAGTCATCTCTCTAGCTCCTTGGCTTGCTATTTAAAGCCCTGATTTGGGGGTGGGGGGAGTCTATGGACCTTGCTCTTGAATTTCTCATAAAATTGAACTCCTACCTACCTTAAAGATAGAAATGTAGCTCAGTGATAGAGCATTTGCCTACAATACCCAAGGTCATGGGTTCAGTCCCCAGCACTGCAAAAGAAGTGAGAGGGCTGCAGAGATTACTCAGCAGTAAAAACACTTGTGCAAGCAAAAAGACCGGAGCTCAGATCTCAGAACTCACGTAAATAAATGCTGGGTGAGAATGGTAGCCCACCTGTAATTCTTGCCTTGGAAGGTGGAGGCAGGGGATCCCCGGAGCAAGCTGGCTAGCCAGGATAGCCATGTCAACAAGGTCTGGATTTGATTGAGAGATCCTGCTTTAAAGAATAAAGTGGAAGGGCTAGAGAGATGGCTCAGAGGTCAAAAGCACTGGTTCCTCTTCCAGGGGATCTGGGTTCAGTTTCCAGCACCCACATGGCAGCTACGAACCATCTGTAACTCCAATTTCAAGGGAATTCAATGTCTTCTTCTGACCTCCTCAGGCAGTACACAACATGGGTGCACTTACACACATGCAGGCATTACACTCATACATATACAATAAAAAATAATAAATAAAATATATTTTTTTAAAAAGAATAAGGTGGAAGAGTGATCAGGGAAGATTCCCAGTATCACCCCCAGGCATCATTCACATGCATGTGTATGTGTGTGCACTCACACTGTGAAAACACATGCAAACATGAATACACACACACAGACACACACACACACACACATACACACACACGGGAAAAAAGTTTCCCATTCTAATAGAACAGAAAATTAAACTTGATATGATGTTGCATTGTAAATAAAACAACTTTAGATAGAATACATATTTTAAAATACCCAGCAACTTAAACTAGACAGGAAACATAGCATCCTTTATCTGTGTTGGTGATAAGAATTGGAACTAAAATAGTTTCCAAGGATTATTCTCCAAGTGCATAACTGAGAACTGACTGTTGACAATGAAGCAAAAATGACTTCCTAGTGTGACAAAACATTCTTATTAAATAGGAGAACTTGAATTTCAAAATCTCCTCCTTTGAAATGAAACAAGCCCAGAGTTTCAAGTTGAATGCTCAAAACTAGCAGGCAGAGTGATGAAGATTTAATTTAAAAAGAGAAATCAATGGTATGGGCTAGGAATGCAGCTCAAAGTAGTTAGGTGCACAAAGCCCTGGATTTGATGTTCCGCCCTGGAGATACACATATGCTAGGCTGTTTGGAATCTGTTTAAGAAGCAGCCATAGAATGGTAAAAGTCCAGGACAGCAGATGAGCCACCCCATTCTTGCTCTTGTTTCTTGCATTTTGTCTTCCTAGAGGGAGTTGTTTGGAAGCAAAGCTTCATTATGTTGTGGTCAGTAGATTACACCTTTGTGCCTGCAGACACGCTGATGACAGCACTGGTTCCAGAAAAACCCTGCAACAAACCTTCTTTGTGTTAGGCTAGGAAGCTCTGGCTCGTAAACTGATGACATCAGCCGGTTCCCCACCCACTCCCAGAGCTCCCTCACAGAGAGTCATTGTTCATGACTTTCACTCCGAATAGCAACTGACTCTTGCTAGCTTCACTCCTTGGGAAGATGATGACCATAAACCCCCAATATCAAATAATCCACTCTGCTATCAGACAGTGATTTGGACCATCTGCTTTGGTGTTGCCTTAAGAAGGTCTGATCACTCTGTTTTAGTTTGCTTTCAATCGCTGCTCTGACACTCTGACCAATAGCAACTTGGGAGGAAAGGGTTTATTTGGTCCTAGGTCACAGTTCCTCACTGAGGGAGCCCAAGACAGGAACTCAGGGCAGGAGCTTGGAGGCAGGAGCTGAAGCCCAGGCCTTGGAGGAACGCTGCTTATTGGCTCGCTCACCTGGATCATGCTCAGCCTGCTTTCCTATACAATACAGAACAACCTGCCCCCAGGAGGTTGGGCAGAACAACTCACAGTGGGCTGGGCCCTCCCATATCACCCAATAATCAAGAAAATACCCCACAGACTTAGCCACAGGCCAGTCCAATGGATGAAATTCCCCAATTGAGGCTCCTCAACACATGTGGGTCAAGTTGACACTAAAGCTATCCAGTACATACTCTAACATGACTACTCCCAACTTTCTATTCCCTTGGAATTTCCCCCCACATGCAGATAATTTTTAATAGGCTGTATCCCATCTCCTGAACCCAATAGGCAAAGTTCCTCACATGTTTTCAGTAAAAATACCATCTCTTCTGGGATCCTGCCAAGAGAGGATTTTAACTTAGTTAATATTAGATATTAAAATTAGACAAAGTAAGCCAGGAGTCTAACTCCTTATTTTTTATTATTTTTGGGGGGGTCTTTTCGAGACAGGGTCTACCTGTAGCTCCAGCTGGCCTGGAACTCACTCTGTGGACCAGGCTGGCCTTGAACTCACAAAGATCTGCCTACCTGTGCCTCCCAAGTACTAGGGTTAAAGGCACGCACCACCATGCCCGGCTTCTAACTCCTTATTAATCATAACCCCATGTGAAAAAAATATTTAATATCACAGTACAGCTTAAAGCCTTTGGGAAAAAAAGTCATAAAGTGACACATTCCAGCAGTGTCTTGAAAAAGTGTCTTGAAAAAGTCACTGAAGGGAAGAAGGCATTAGGGTCCAGCTTTGGAGAGTACAGAAGAGTGAGGAGCAAAATCAAACCCACGGGAAGCTTTCTGTGCCAGTGGTAGGGCAGGGGCTGGGTTCACTGTGGCTCCAATATCAGAATCACAGGT
The DNA here is from genome assembly GCA_009823505.1 of Rhizomys pruinosus. NCBI lineage: Eukaryota > Metazoa > Chordata > Mammalia > Rodentia > Spalacidae > Rhizomys > Rhizomys pruinosus. Next base: position 3,204,573 of record VZQC01005840.1, read on the forward strand.
ACCTTCTAAGACAGTACTGGTGCAGGTATACAGTGTAAGATAGTACTGGTGCAGGTATACAGTGACAACAGAGGTGTCTGGGAGGTACTTGTAGGCCTGTTTTGATAGAAAACTTCTACTTGGATCTAATCTATTTGCTGCACCTACCTGGTCCATGCATTTGCCACCATCTCTGTGGCCCAGCATCTTACAAACATGCCTTCAGTACCATGAAGAGTGTTTTAACTTGAGGATAATTGTCAGGGTGATTTTCCTGTGGTTTTCTTTTCTCTTCTTTTCTTTTCTTTTCTTACTTTTCTAACTTTCCTATGTATGAATGATGTGAGATGTAGAATTTAGAAGAGAACAAGAAATCCTTGATGTAAGGAGATTGACAATGACTCAAGACAGCTGAATAAATAACATATATTCATTTGGCTCTCTGGGCCTTACCCAAGCCTTTTTTACAACTACCAGGTGTGTTACAGACACATTTTTCTATGAAGCAGTCAAGCTGTAAACAGAATAAATCTTGACTAATAATCGTATCTTAGAAAATAAGAAAATGGAAGAAAAGCACAACCATCTTTTTCCAACTGAGAGGTCTTTGTCACAGGCATCTATGGGGCTGTTCACTGGCACATGGCATTCTACCGTCTGGATCATGAGTTCCCACACAGGTAACCACAGTACTCTGAGAGAACGCTGTATTCACCACACCCCAAGCACAATCCCAGTGATCCTTGTACTATCCCGTGTTTTGTCCATAGAATGGGAGGTGCTCACAAAATGTGTGTGGGAGAAATAATGCATTGCATTGAGTTTTAGCAGTAGTTATGAAGTCTAACTTCTTCATGCTAATAAGTTCCTTGGGTCAAGGGTTACATCTCATGTAGCTGGGTAGTTCTTACTGTCCAGATGTGTGTATCTGAACTGTGTGGCTGAGCAGAGAGGAAGGCCCTTTCCCTGCATGCTATGGAACCCTGCATTGTTGACCAGCCTTGTTCAACTGGCAACAGAAATGGCCTCCCACTTACTATCTAGACCTTTAGACATTCACAATAGGAGTTGGAGAAGGATTGGAGGGACTGTTTAGGCTAAACCCTTTACATTATAAGTGACTAAATGAGGGCTTGACAAAATGGAATGACTTATTAGTCTTCACAAAACCAAGAAAAAATTTTAGTCTCCTTGAAAGTCATTTTTCTCTTTGAATATTTTCAAATTCTAAAACGTCTTCAGTTCATTGCTATATATGTCCTCAAATAGTTGTTATAATCAGTCACTTCTCAAGCTTTTAGCTAGTTATTTCCCATATGACACATTTCAGAATATTAAATAAGAAGTTCAAGGCATCAAGGTAGGATACACATGACAAACCAAGGAGAGGTATCATAAAAGAAAACTTTTAAAGGCGGTGTCAAAAAATGTGACTCAACTCTTCCTTGTCCACCACCATCTTTTTCTTCTTCCTCCTCTTCTTCAACAGGGTCTCAGATTAGCCTTGGCACATAGCCAAGGATGACCTAGAACTCCTGATCTTCCTGCTTCCGCTTCTCAAATGCTGGGATTACAGATGTATGACACCATGCCCAACTTTTCTGCCCAATTTCAAGGTAAAAGAATATTGGAGATTCAATAAACAGTACTTTCCTTCCCTATCCAGGTTCTGAATAAATTACAAAAGAAAATGAAAGCTAGTAGGTGGATTAGAAACAGTCATCGTTATTACTGAGACAGCCCAACAGAAGGAGTAGGCTTGGTGTGCCAACCAAGAGGGCTATGTGCTATACCTTTGGTTTAGGCTGGCCAATCTCCCAGCAGAATAGAACACAGTCAGTAACTGAGACAGGCCTGGAAGAACGACACTTGAGACGTGGCCCAGTGTTCTGTGAGAGGTTCAGGTGAGTGGGTTAGAGTTTGAGAGGAAGGACTGTTGGTATGTTAAGAGTTTGAGTGAGCACTGTTGGTGTGTTAGGACTTTGAAAGTGAGCAGTGTTGGTGTGTTATAGTTCAGAACTCTTCACACCACTCTCCACCACAAAATCTCAGCAGAGTGGAGATTGGAGGGATGATGAGTGCAGAGCTGTTTCTAGAAGGCATGTTGAAGGCTCACTCCCACCCCAAACTGGCTTTCCTGTAGGAGGGAAGATGAGGACAACTCTGGGAACCGGTGTGTGTGGCCTGGAAGTTTTCTTGCTAGGGAAATTCTCATCAGCAAAAGAGAGGTGGCTGGACCAGAGGGACCAGGATTGGTTGGAATAGTTAGAGGAGAAGCTTAGCTCCTGTCCAATAGGGCCACCTAGAGGGGCCGTCCAATAGGGCCACCTAGAGGGGCCATTAGGCTTTGACAGGGAGACGCTAGAGTTCTGCTACAGAGCTAAGGGAGCTTTAGCTGAACAGGGGGATGTCAAATGAGAGGTCCCCAGAAATAGGAGGAATGATGGTGGGTGGTGGTGATGGGTGGTGATAATGGGTGCCTCTGCAGGACCCATGAGATCATCTCATACAAGAAAAAGACGGCTGGGGATGGAGAGATAGCCTAGCGGTTAAGAGCACCGACTGCTCTTGCAGAGGACCCGGGTTCGATCCCCAGCACCCACATGGTGGCTAAGAACCATCTGTAACTCTTAATTCCAGGAGAACTCCAGTTCCAGGGGAATCCAACGCCCTCTTCTGACCTCTGTGGCATTGCACGACATGGGTGCACAGACCTACATGCAGACAATACATTCATACACATACAAAAATAAATAAAATTTTAAAAAATTAAAAAAAAAGAAAAAGACGGCTTTAATATACACCACTGTTTAGCCCAAGAAGAAGGACGCCACTTTAAGAAATAACCAGGTAATTAAGAACTTGTTGCCTGAGCCCGCAGTGAAATGGGAACATGGAGTTGGAACAGGAGATAGGGGAAAAGAAGAGTGGCCCTGCCCTCCTTGCCTGGCATTCTGGCTGCCAAAGGCCTCAGAAGCACAAAGGGAAGAGTTTCAACACCAAGTCTAATTTTAAAAATTATTACATAGGACTGGACATTCTAACTGCCTCATTGAGACTTTTGGAGTCACAAAGTGGCTTTGGGATTTTTTTTTTTTTTAAGATCAATGTGTCATGGGACATCGGAGCTTTTCATTTGGAGTAAGGAGAAATTAAGCAGGTGCCACCCAGGGCATTTGGCCCTGATCTGTTAGAGTGTTCTAGGTGCTTAGTGTCCAAAAGCAGCATGCTTAGTAAATTTCAAGATACTAATGTGTTAGCTAGTTAGAGAAATAAAAGTCAATAAAGTGAAGTGAATAGGTTTTTCAGTTTGAAGAAGAAAGCTATTCATTCAAACAAGGAATCACCACTAATATGAAAAGAAACAGTGGGTGGCACTTGCTTAATTTTTCTCAGGTGGCACATTGTGTTCCCAGTTTCCAGGACTGTTCCTCCATTAAGTTATGAACTCAAGAAGGCAAATGCTAAATGTGGCATATGTAGTTGGTCTCATTTTCTGATTTACAGCAAGGAGGTCTCTGTCTTTTCTCTCCCAGCAAGTGGCAATGCTGATTAAGTTGCTTGGTGGCTAAACCAAGTGAAATATGATAAAAGTGTCTGTCTAATCCTGTCCAAGGCTAGGCAGAGGAGGCCACCTTGATGGCTCATCAGGGTCTCCTAACACTCTTTGTTGTTTGGTTGGAATAGCTTCCCTCTAAAGGACATTAATGATTCCAAGGCTGCTTTGAGAAGTTTCTCTGTTCTACAGGAAGTGATTGAAAACTGCCAATCACAAATCTGGCAGTCCCTGCTCATGAGCTTAAAGACGGTTCTGATTACGATAATTACATTTTTATGAATATCCTACCTAGAGAGTAACAATTTTACCATGTCAGGCTACACCACACAAAGATGCATCAATTTCATCTGCAATGAAAAATAGAGCCTAATAGCACAGTTATATTTATATGATCGTCAAACATCAAGATGCAACACAAGCACTTCAACGAAAAGAATCCTGATCATTATTTAACCTTGAGATGATTAAGGGTGAAGACTTGTCAGCTTTTTTCATGATTTTTGCTGTTCGATTTGATTTTTTAAAATCCATAATTAACATCTATTAACATTTTGGATTCCACTCCAACCCCCATGATATGTAGGTACGGCAAAAACAACAACAAAGAAAAATGAGTGGGTATGATTAATGGTCAAAACCGTGGGGTAATTATGAAGCATAATTATGTTTGCGGTACAACAATACCTTCCAACTGGTTTTCTCTTTTAATCAGCTAAGTTGATGGAAATTGTGGACAATATTAGTTCAATGCAAATAAAGCTACTTATTTATTATAGATAGTGACTGCTTAGATACTAGAAAGGGCTCCGAAGGTGTGATAGTCAGTAGCATCTAAAAGCCTGTTGAAATGCAGATTCTTAGGCTCTTCCTCAGAACTACTGACTCAGAATTTCTAGCAGCAGGCCCAGGATGTCTTTTTTTTTTGTTGTTGTTGTTGTTGTTGTTTTTTGGTCTTTTTGAGACAGGGTCTCCCTGGAGCCCCAGCTGTCCTGGAATTCGCTCTGTAGACCAGGCTGGCCTTGAACTCACAAAGATCTGCCTGCCTGTCTTAACACATTCTCATGGCAACCCTCTGAGGTTTGAGAATCAGTGTTCCTGTATCTTGAAAGAATTCTCCCCCTGCTACAAGAAACCCTGGTGAGTGTGGAGGTAAGCACACCTGTGTTGTAGACACCTGTCACTGCAGGGGCATCATCCTTGGACAGGAAGTCCGCACAGATAGGCTGCTTTGACCAGATATCTTGCAGCCAATTCATCTCCAGTGGATTTCTCTTCTCTTTCAGTTTCCTGAGGTCACAGGATTCCTTAGGCCATGGTTTCTTTCCACTGCCAGCCACAGTGGTAAGTACACCATCACTGCTGTGGGTGCTCAGGATGACCTTCATGTCAAAGCACTTCCACCACCTCAGTCTCTGCAGCTATGTAGTCCAGGGCAGCCTCAAACTCATGACCCTCCTGCCTCAGCCTCCTAAATGCTGGAATCATGCTTGGCCTGGCAAATACTTACATTTGTTTGTGTTTTACTTTTATGTGTGTCTTTGTTTATGTGTGTAATGCCCACACAGGCCAGAAGATGGTGTTGGACCCTCCTCTGAAACTGGAGTTATTGATGGTAGACACCAAGTGGGTGCTAGAAACTGAACCCATGTCCTCTGCTAGAGCAGCAAGTGTTCTTAACCTCTGAGCCGGCTCTCCAGCCCCTTATTTTTTAAATTCATTAGTCGTGTGTGTGTGTGTGTGTGTGTGTGTGTGTGTGTGTATACACATGAATGTTATAGCAAGCATGTAGACTCAGAGAACAACTTTAATGAGTTGCTTCTCTCCTTCCACGGGGATTCTGGGGAGCATCTCAGGTGGCTAAGCTTTTCAGGCAAGCCTTTTCACCTGCTGAGCCATCTTGCTAGCCCTAATGGATAATTTTTTAAGGCAAGTAGAGACAAGCACCATCTGGATCGATCAGCATGCATGGGCAATGTAAAATGTAGGAAATGTACATGTGGGGAGGGAAGGTGATTTGATTTTCACAGTGCTTCATATCTTTTCTCTATGTGACTGTGTTATTTTAAGCACTCAAGGCAAGGGCAGAGCCAATAGGACAGCGACTCTGAAACCTGAATGTGTAATAACCTTAAGCCTTGCTCCTTGAGGTTTCCTGTTTTCCAGTGTACAGTGAGTGGGGGAATCTGCACTTGATAAGCTCTCGAGGGGGCCTAGTGCACTGTTCTTCCCTGACACTGTGAGAAGCTGCCATATAATCCAGGGTGATATGAAAAATGATTGACAATAAACGCTCATTTCACAGGAATCAAACTTTCTTTAGGTCCTCATGATACCTTATTTCAAGCTCTGAATAACTGTATTCTGCCCAGTTGTGGAGTTATTTATGTATTTACCTTGGCACTTCTTCCTCCAAAGACCATAATCTCCCTGAATCATGGGCGTTTTGCAATACTGACCTTTCTTTCTTCAGTTGATCCCATCTTGTGTCTTCTCATTAATCGGTCAGGTAAGTTAGGACAATCAGGGTAAAAATGTCACGAAAATAGTGTGACAAGACATAGGGTTTGGTATATGCTAGGTAAGTCCTTTACCACTCAGCCACATTCCAAGCTTATCGTTGTTTGTTCTAAGACAGGGTCCTGCTGCATTACCCCGCAGGCCTTGCCTCAGCCTCCCACTCGCCTGCCTGGATGCTTACTCTGTGCTTGGCCTGGCCCCCTTTACTTCACATAAGAGCTTTGAGATCCTTCTAGGTGTACTGGAACATGACTGTAAACCAGAATTTTAAGTCACTGCGGGCTGCCTAGTGAAGTGAAACCCTGTCACAAAAATGCTAACTGATCAACCACAAGCAAAAAATCCCTGTGAGACCTTCACTGAGTTCTGTCACCTCACAGTGCTGCTATCTCTGTGCAAAATGGGGACCAGTTTCATCCTTGTGCTGTGGGGTACAATGAGGTAATGTATGGGAAAGGCTCCGAAACTGTGGAGGCCCCGTTGCAATCTTGTCAGGTGTGAGTCTGTCGTGCTCCCCTCGTTTCCCCTCTGAATGTATGCTGGGTTGTCGACAGAGCCACACAGTCTACTTCTGAGTTTTACAGAAAGCAATTCCTATTATTTTCTATTTAATAGAGCCACAATTTTTTCAATTCCATGGAGATGAAAAGATAAATTCAGCACTATGAATTTGTGATCTGAATAGTAGAAATACCCCACAAATACTGTATCAAATGGAGGGAGACACATGAGAGGGAAAATTACCTAAATTATAGACTGACTCTTCTTTGGAGACTTCCAGAAGTCTGCCACTGTTTAATGAAATGACTGAATTTTAATAGCTCTTCTGAGATCACCTGAAAAGGGTGCAGGTCTCAGGCCATCAGAAAAAGCACAGCTGTAAATGCCCCCCACCCCCCCCCAAGCCTCAAGGCAAGCACTGTGGCCATTTGTGAATGGTAAAGAAGATCACATATAAGAAGAAGCTGGGCATGGCCTGTATTCTTAGTTCCCAGGCTAGCCTAGGCTGCATTGTTACACTGTGCCAAGGGGGATGGGGGGAAGAAAAAGAAAAAGGAGGAGGAGGAGGAGGAGGAGGAGGAGGAGGAGGAGGAGGAGGAGGAGGAAAAGGAAAAGCCAGCAGCAGCAGGGGAGGCAAGATATACCCAGTGGTAAACGGTGGTGTAGGGCTAGAGCCAGGCACATTGTAAGATCCTGTTGCAGGGAAACAGAGAGAAAGGGAGACAGAGAGACAGAGAATATGATGATGAGGAGGAGAAAGGGGGCAAGAGGAGGAGGAAGCAGAGGAGGAGGAAGAGGTGGCAATGTGTCCCAGCTGGTAAGCACTGGTATGCCAGGGCTAGAGCAGTGCATCCATGCTCCACTGAGCAAAACAAGGACAGCGTGAGGTTTCCCACGAAGGTGTACTGTTCAGTTGTGGCTCCTATCTTGTATTCTAAGATTAGGTCTTCCCTGACGTGGCTTATTACAGTACCCTTGCTTTTATGAAACAGAAGTATTTTTTTTTTTCGGTATTTTCAAGACAAGGTTTCCCTGTAGCCCCAGCTGTCCTGGAACTCACTCTGTAGATCAGGCTGGCCTTGAACTCACAAAGATCTGCCTGCCTCTGCCTCCTAAGTGCTAGGATTAAAGGCGTGTGCCACCACACCCGGCAGGAGTATTTTTTAGTTTGAATCCTGGATCTACTCAACACAAGTATCTTGAGGCAAGATCAGGTCTGGATTTCTCTCTCTCTCTATCATACTACTTTTTTTTTTTTGAGTCAGGGTCTCCTGGTAGCCCCAGCTGGCCTGGAACTTACTACGAAGACCAGGCTGGCCTTTAACTCACAGAGATCTGTCCACCTCTGCCTCCCAAGCCCTGGGATTAAAGGCCTGCACCACCACACCCAGCTTGTCATACTACATTTTAAAATTTATTTTGTGTTGGCCGGGCGTGGTGGTGCACGCCTTTAATCCTAGCACTTGGGAGGCAGAGGCAGGTGGATCTTTGTGAGTTCAAGGCTAGCCTGGTCTACAGAGTGAGTTCCAGGACAGCTGGGGCCACAGGGAGACTCTGTCTCGAAAAAGACCAAAAAAAAAAATTATTTCGTGCGTATGTATATGCACGTGTGTAGGCACAGGTGTACCATAGCACGTGTGTGGAAGTCAGAGGACAATCTAAAGGAGTCAGGTTTCTCCTTCTGCCATACTGATTCTGAGGGTCCAAGTTGGGTCATTCTTAGTTAACAACAAGCACATTTCCTCACCAAGCCAGCTCTCCAACCACCAGATTTTTTTTTTTTCACCAAGTACTTGCATGTTAGCCAGCCACCAGATTTAAAAAAATGTGATTAAATTACTTTGTGTGTGTGTGTGTGTGTGTGTGTGTATCGCAAGTGTGCATGTACAACCATGTGCACCCTTACAAGGCCTGGAACAGGATGTAAAGGCTATTCCTCTATCCGTCTCTGCCTTACTGCCTTGAGACAGGGTCTCTTACAGAACTGAAAGCTCATGCATCCAGCTGGGCTGGACTCTGGTATTTGTGGAGGTATTTCTTTCATTCATATCATAAATTTGTAGTGTTGAATTTCTTTCTTACTCTTCTTGCAGTTGGAAAAAAATCCATGTGGTTCTGTTAAATACCAAATAATAAGAATTAACTTTCTAATGTAAACTCAACCACTATGGAAAGCAATGTGGAGAACCCTTGGAAGACTCAAAACAAGCTTGCCGCCTGACCCAGCAGTACCACTCCTGGGTATATACCCACAAGACTCATCTTACTGCAGAGATACATGCACAGCCATGTTTATTGCAGCTCTTTTCACAATAGCAAAGAGCTAGAACCAACCCAAGTGCTCCTCAGCCAATGAGTGGATAGAGAAAATGTGGTACATCTACACAATGGAGTTCTATGCAGCAGTAAAGAAAGATGACATCATGAACTTTGCAGGTAAATGGATGGAACTAGAAGATATCATGTTAAGTGAAGTAACACAGTCCCAGAAAAGCAAACGAATGGTATCCCTTATCTGAGGATGCTAGTGCCAATTACCTAGCTGTAAGGCAAACTGAGCAATGTTAGTTATATTCCTCATGATCTGAAAACAACTATGCTCTTATATTGTGAATCCCTTAACAGGTTCTAGAATTAAGCTACCATTTATTTGCAGACTTAGGAATTTTTGGTATATGGGTGGAGGGTATACATGCATATTTTATTTTATTTTTAAATTTATTTATTTTATGTGTATGAATGTACTGTCTGCATGTAAGTTTGTGCACCTGTGTCGTGCAATGCCGTGGAGGTCAGAGGAGGGCGTCGGATTCCCCTGGAACTGGAGTTCTCCTGGAATTGGAGTTACGGATGGTTCTCAGCCGCCATGTGGGTGCTAGGTATCGAACCCAGGTCCTCTGCAAGAGCAGTTGGCGCTCTTAACCACTAGGCCATCTCTCCAGCCCTGTATGCATATTTTAGAATAATATAAAATCAAAAGAATGAGAAAAAAAAAAGAATTGATTTTCTGTAAAAGCCAGGAGACTTCGTTTGCCTCTGTCATATAATCCAGCATATGTTCAGTGAGGAGCAAGCTCTCAGGATCTACCCGTCTCTGCCCCAATGCTGGGTTACTGGCATGCACAACCATGCCTGACTTTTTTTGTGAGTTCTGGGGATTCAAACTCAGGCCCTCATGTTTGCAGAGCAAGTGCTCTCACCCACCAAACCATCTCCTCAGCCCTAGCCTTGATTTCTCAATGTGTAAAGATATAAATTAGCAAAAATATTTACAATAGTATTTGCAGAGACCCTAACTCGTGTGTAGTATATAGTAGATATATATAATTAGTAGTAATTACATGAAAATTAACATAATATATGTAATTTAGGTAAATAAATTAGGTAGAGTTTCAGTGGTGTAATACCACTGCACTCGTGTTCCCCACTGCCACGGCCTCATCTCGGACTTCTCAGGCCTTTATCCCAAGAGTAAACCATGAAGGAGGAATTTCCTATTTGTGTACACTTTCAACCAAACAGCCCTGTGCTGGTGGTGAAGAGTGTTCCAGAGCCAGTTGTAGAGTGTGGGTGTGCTTATTGTCTGAAGTTTTGTTGGATGCACAGTTCAGCTATTTTTTTTTTTTTTTTTGGTCTTTTCGAGACTGTCTCCCTGTAGCTCCAGCTGTCCTGGAACTCACTCTGTAGACCAGGCTGGCCTTGAACTCACAAAGATCCGCCTGCCTCTGCCGCCCAAGTGCTAGGATTAAAGGCATGTGCCACCACGCCCTGCGGATGCACAGTTTAAACTCATGTCCTTGGTACTTGGACTAGTACTTAGAAAATCCTATTGTATAATACACCTCTTTTTACTTTCAAGGCTTAATAGTAGTCAGTTCTGTTTTCTTTCTTTCTTTCTTTCTTTCTTTCTTTCTTTCTTTCTTTCTTTCCTTTTCTTTCTTTCCTTTTCTTTCTTTCCTTTTCTTTCTTTTCTTTTCTTTTTTTTTGTCTTTTTGAGACAGGGTCTCCCTTTAGTCCCAGCTGGCCTGGAGCTTGCTATGTAGACCAGGCTGGCTTTGAACTCACAGATATCCTGCCTCTGCTTCCCAAGTGCTGAGATTAAAGGCATGTGCCACCATGCTCTGCTAATAGTTCTTTACCAGTGTTTGTTGATAATGTTAATGAATGAGTAAATATATAAAAGTTCCTTGAGGGGATGGAGAGATGGTTAAGAGCACTGGCTGCTCTTGCAGAGATCCTGGGTTTGGTTCCCAGCACCCACATGATGGCTAACAATTGTCTTTAACCAGTTCCAGAGGATCCCATGTCCTCCTCTGGCCTCTTCAGGCATTGCACACATATTTGATGCATTTACCTACATACAAGCAAACACTCGTACACATAAACACTCCATGAAGCATGTGAGTCTTCTCAGACTAACCTCTGCTGTTTTGCCCAGGAACTATCTGAAATAGTTTCTTGATGAGTGACTTTTAACTTAAGAAAGACTGAAAACAGGAGAAGGGCAGGAGCAGTCTCTTAACCAAAGCAAGCTGTTGCCCATGATGTAGATCCCAGGTGTCTAGCAAGAGCCTTTCTTTGTGAAAATTTAAGCTAAGAACATCCAGAGTTGTTTCTCAGGCATCTCAAAGGTTGAACATATTTTTCTGAAGAGGTCACTTTGTGGGGGCTTTGATTCCAATGCAATGTGGACAGTTTAATGAGCAAATTACTTTAGAATTATTTCTAAATAATTCTGAGAGTCAAAAAAAGGCAGACATCTGTCATCTCCTGTCTGTTAGGATTCTCATCACTCATTGGAAACTGGCAGCTAAGCAAGCTCTTAAGACGTTCTCTTTGGTTGAGTTCTGCACCAGAACCTAAGGAGAAGGATAATGCAAGGTAGATTCAAGTCTCATGGAGGCCCAAAGCTATAACAATTTAAGAAAAGGAATAAAATATTACATATAAACATTAGATATAGAGTCTTTAATTAGAACTCCTCTTGCAGGTGTGTGTGGGATGTCCCAAAGCATAAGCTTAATTAGCTTCATGAAAATGCACCTCTGCAAGAATTTAAGACAAAGGAGTCTGTGCCATAATCTTGACGGCTGGGACATTTCTAACACTTGCCAACAGGAGGAACACGTGCATCTGCTGAATGTCGGTCCCTAGACTGGCACTGTGCACCAGGTGTTCAGAGTAGGGTTGTGAGGGTGTCGGGATAAAAGGGCTGCTCTGCACTGCCTGGTGATAGTCATGAATCCGAGAAACCTATAGTTCACTGGGCTCCAAGTGTTGGCTATCAAAGATCTTCCTAAATACAGTTCTCTCCCCCTCCCCCATTCTACATAGGTTAAAAATGAAAAGATCAGTGTAATGCACCCATTGAGATTACAGAAAGGAAATGAGTAAATGACTTAGGGGTGTGTGGTGGTAGGGAGAGTAGGACCCTGGAAAAGGTATCACCTCCCTCTTGAAGAAGCCCTCCGCAGGTTGGGTGCATCCACAGTGAATGTGGAGAGGGCCCTGGCACTCAGATCACTCTACTGGGACATAGTGGGCTGCTAGTTTGTTTTCGTGAAGCTCAGCACAGGAAGTGTTCACTACTACATTCAGTAGAATGGATGAATGAACCAAATAAAGCCAGTTTTGAAATGAATTGTTACATCCAATGACCGTATACTTGGTCAGACCCTTGGAGCTGAGAATGACTTGCTCTCTACAGCCTGCAGTCAGTGGTAAAACGACTCGCAAATCAGAATGACCTTGAGCACCAGAGGTGCTGTTTGCCCAATGCTTGTGTATTTATTGCTTCAAAAAGATTTTATTTTTATTTTGTGTGTGAATGTATTGCCTGCATGTTCCAGGGGCCCTGGATCCCCTGGAACCAGTTACCGATGGTTGTAGCCTCCCTGTGGGTGCTGGGAATTGAACCCAGGTCCTCTGAAGGAGCAGCCAGTGCTCTTAATCACGCAGTCATCTTAGTGTGTTTATTGTACCACTCGGCAGTGGCAGAAAGCTCAGAGCTTCTCACGGGGACAGGTTTGTGTGCGTGGAAGTACTCTGACCCGTGGCCTTCCCACTGGCTTTTCTTTTCTTTTCTTTTTTCTTTCTTTTTTGAGACAGGGTCTCCCTGTAGCCCCAGCTGTCCTGGAACTCACTCTGTAGACCAGGCTGGCTTTGAACTCACAAAGATCTGCCTGCCTCTGCCTCCCAAGTGCTAGGATTAAAGGCGTGCACCACCATGCCCAGTGGCTTTTCTTTCCACCAAATGCAAGACACAGAAGCAGTGTGTGGCTATTCTTTTGGCAGAGGAGCTTAAAAGCAATTAACTGACAGCCTTGACTCCTACTGTCTCTCACAGACCTGTGAACGTCTGGACAGTCCTTTGATCTCTCAGGAAAGAACTTTGATCCAGATTTTAGCCTGAGGTTCCCTCATCCCAATTACCTGCCTCAGCCCCCAGTTGTGTGTAATTGTCCTGGCCCATGCCTGGGTTAGTATATAACCCCTGAGTTCCAACAATAAAATTGAATCTATTCCCTCAGGCCTTCTCTGAGTCCCTGTATGTATGTCTGTCTCTATGTCCGTCTTTATCTTTCTATTTCCTTGGGTAAAATCCCTGGCGGGCCCTCCCCTCTCCTTGCCGGAGCTAAGCCAAGGAGAGAACAACAAACAGCATGTGGATGTCGGCCACTCGTGCATAAAGGACCACTCAGAGGACGATAAACAGTGAAAGAGGTGGGGAGGATTTTCAGCACTGCCTGTCTCTCTGCAGCATGTCATTTGGTGGGCATTGAATTGCTTATCTGAGAGACAGAGCTGGACTGGATGATCTCTAAGTGGGGGGACCATATGGCCAATTTTCTAGGTCAGCCTCAGTGCCCCCCCCCCCAGTGTGCCATGATAACTGACCGTCACCTTTTCCCCTCAGAAGTATCCCATTGTGGACATGAGTTCCATGGCTGCCCTACCTGTATGGTCCTTTAATTTCTGTGACTTCAGGGGGCACCTAATAATGTTTCTTTCATGGCTGTGGCAACGTGATTGTGATGGTTCATACTGACTGTCAGAGTACAATCTGGAATCGCCTAGAAGTTTCTAGATTGGGTTACTGGAGGTGGAAAGACCCATCCTACCTGAGGGCAGCACCATTTCATGAGATGGAGTCCCCAGGATGAATACAGGAGAAAACAAGCTTCCAAATAGCAGTTCTCTCTGGTTCCTGCCTGCACATCCTGGGATGTGGCTAGCCTGCAACCCAGGCCATCCCTGCTGTGATGGGATATACTGTGAGCCAGAATAACCTTTCCTTACATTGTGTCAGATTCCTTGTTGTAGAATTCAGAGTAACGAACAGAATTCATTTTCCAGGCTGGGAAGATGTAGGATTGACAGTATCTTGTCTAGAGGCCTTTATCTGTTTTTGTTTTTGTTTCTGTTTTGAGACAGGCTCTCATGTAGCCCAGGATGGCCTTGAACTTGCTATATAGTTGAGGATGACCTTAACACTCAGTTCTTCTGCCCTCACATCCAGAGTACTGGGATTAGATGCATGTGCCACTGCGCCTGCTAGAGGGCTGCATTTCTGCTGGCGTGTCTTTCCTGTAGAACAACAGGAACCCCCCCCAACCAATTTACTTCCAACAAATTTGGGATTAATGCATAAGTATTTGCTTCCTACTTCATCCTGGTAGTGATAACCACTTGTATGGCTGCAGTATGTCAGTCTCCTATAACACACATTGATGCCACAAGACTGCTCCTCATATTGCAGATCACAGGGTTAAAGAAACAGCTTCTGAGCAGGATGCAGTGGTGCAGCCTTTAATCCTAGCTTGGGAGGCAGAGGCAGATGGATCTCTGTGAGTTCAAGGCCAGCCTGGTCTACAGAGTGAGCTCCAGGCTAACTGGGACTAAAGGGAGACCCTGTCTCAAAAAGCCGAGAGAGAGAGAGAGAGAGAGAGAGAGAGAGAGAGAGAGAGAGAGAGAGAGAAACAACTTCTAATAAAAAGACGGGGCTGAGTCCTCCTGCATGCTTAACTATTGTGCTGTGATTAGCTATGTGCATATAGTGCACACACACACATCACAGGTAATTTAGGAACTGCTCAGTGTTTCCAAGTTCTAAATGGCTTTGCTAGATTTATCAGTTCTTTGGTTTTCTACTGTATCCGGTATTCATATACACTCTAAGATGCAGGTCTCAGGAAAAACAAATAAAAAAGGATTGGTAAGGAGGTGCGATGTAATGAATATTTAACTTACTTATGAGGGTTTTTTTGTTTTGTTTTTTAGCTTGTCTTTCTTTACCACAGTATAAAACAGAAAATAGATACTTGCTTTTTGTTTATATTTACACAGACAAGAAAACCACAAGTTGACACTGTATCATCACTCTGCTTTTATTTATTGTCTGGCTAATTTACAAAGGCGCAGATGTCTACGGTAGACTCTACCCTACTATTTAACTTTCCTGATGATATAGATACCAAAATGTGTCTGTTTACACAGTGCAGTGGCATGAAAAAAATTCCTCTACAGTCTCTGACTATAAACAGGGGAAAATTAATTTCATACCCCAAATTTTAGGATACTTTAATAACCATCCATCTTTGCTTCTAAAATAACAACATTGGTATTACAAGTTAAAATATAAAATACAAATATGTAAATAATCTGCTACTTAGACATAAGAAGTTGATTCCTTTCAAATGACAAAGTAAGGCACCATTGGATTAAACGTCTCTCAGCTTTCACTAAATAAAATGCACACTGAAATATATGCTGAACACTTGAATTTTAATACTGTAATATATATATAGTGATGTGAATGTTAAAATATGGTATTGCGTCTTGAATACACATGACTGGAAATTTTATGGGGAAAAAACATACAGGTAAGATTTGATTTTAAGGAAGAAGATACTTTTGTGATTTGCCACAAGTTAGGCTAAGTACAGAACTTATTCAGAATTTTAGATGCAACTGGGTCACTAACTTCCAAAGAAAGGATGTAGGTGTATTAATGAAACAGTCCCTTAAAAATACATTCTAAAACATCTTTATTATTAATGGCAATTTTCAGCTGTGACCCTGTTTCAAATTTAGAAAGGTGCCTACAAAGTTGAGAAATACAAAGAATTGTCCAATTTTTAGTACCCCTTAAAACTTCAGACCCACTTTTTTTGAGTCAGACTTTTCTCTGTCACATCTTTAGTGAAGTGGGTCTTTTAGGCTCTATCATAGAGATGTTTATTATAGTTGACATAGATCAAAGAATCCAAAAACAGGCACAAAAATGTTAGAAATTTTTAAAAAAATTGTCAAGCGTGTTTAACCTTTCATTTCTTGATTCTCCTGGAAAACAAACAAGTGGCAGAGGAGAGGGAGGAGCAAGCTCTCTAATTACTAAGCCCAGGACTTTGGCAACAAAAGTTATAAAAATACAATATATTCAAATCAGTAGATTCATAATTTATTAGACATCTCATTTATTAGAACTCCTAAGTTCTTCTTTTCATATAAATGAAACAATTACTCTATAAATAGGAGTGCATCTCTCAATTTTCCTTTGGATTGATTTCTCATTAGCATCTCCCAGTAACACAGGAGCAATATACTGAAACCAAAATACAAAGTTCAGGTAGATATGTATGTGGGCATGTGCTCCTTAAAGATAACGGTAATATTAAACATAACTATATAAAACATCAAAGTAGAAATATTTTTTCCAACTCTACAGTTAGATTTAAAAGTCCCAGTAAAATGTTGTAAACAAAATCATTTTAAAAAAGGCAAGTCTGGCTCTTCCTGTGGTCCTTTAGTGGAGCGTATTTGCATAGATCCAAGACAAATGATTCTCTGGGATAGACTCAAAACAAATTCCCTCCAATTCCTACTAGTAAGCTCCTTAATTTGGCCCATTCCGGTCAGTATGTTAGAGTTCTGCCCATTATCCCAAATCTGGTCCCTTCTCCCAGTTCTGACTTGATCCCCTTTCTCTGACTTTCTTCCTTCTTACCCAGCCTTCCTATCTTTTCCTGGCTGGCCCGGAGGAGCTTGCTCTGGGGGAGAGGAATAAAGGCCACTTCTAATCAGCAAGACTAGTGACTAACTGACCAGTGAACGTACCAGTCATCTGGTGTTATGCCAGGAAGCTCCCACAGTCTTTCAGTTTCTTCCCCACGGCTTTCCTAACCCTTGTGACTGTAAACTATATTAGATCAGTTTCAGACTTTGAAGCAACACTGGTACACAGTATTAAGGGAAGAGGCAAAATAAGGGACTAGAATCTAAGGTCACACTGTCTGCCAAACCAGGTGTTGATTCTGACTTTGTCTGGGGTACCTCCTGAATTGCTGAAAACTCCTTTGTCTTGTATTTTCTTTAGACAAGAGCTTTTTGTACTAGCTTCTGTTTTCCAGATCCATACTATCCAACAGTGTGACGATTAGGCACATGTGGCTTAGACACTTGAGACATGACAAGCCCAAGTGGAGATGTGCTTTAAGTACAGAATGAACACTGGAGTTTGAAGACTTAATACCAAAAAAGGATACAAATATATCACTGATAATTTCTATATAGATTACAGGTTGAAATACTATTTCAGATGCATAGGGTTAAATAAAATACAATTTTTTTTTTTACTTATTTCTGTTCATCCTTTAAAAATGTGGCTTCTGGTCCTTTAAAGACTGGGTATGGGGCTCACATTCTGTTTCTATTGGACAGCTCTGTCCTGGAGCCTACCTCAGACTGCCACAGAGTGGACATCCTGTGACCACAACAGCTTCATGTGAGGCCTCGCTCAGCAACTTACTTAGGCAGTCTGTGGTTCATGGAAACAGACATGAGGCCAAGTGTGCGAAAAAAGCACGGACAAAAACAGCTCTCCGGGACTTTAATAATTATAGCCTGTAGCAAATAAGCAGTGAATGTTTGACTTTGTGGGGCTGAAAGCTGGGATACAATTTGTCTCTGCCTGTTCACCACAAAAGCTTATCGATCCCAGCAGCAGACCCTGGCAGCTGCAGCTGAAGCAAGCAATATCTCAGAAATATGTACAACATGAAAAGCTAGGTGGATTTCTTTCCTGATCTCCACCCCCAAACACACATCTTCCCACCTTATCCTCCATTCTGTCATTCTACTATAATTGAAGGTGACAGGGTGAAGGAAGAGGGTGTGCAGTTCTCAGACAGCAACAACAGAAGCAGCTCTAGAACTTGGGTAGAGAGGAGCAGCCAAAGATCACCTTGGGGTGGGAGGAAGGGGTGGGGCACCCCTTTCTCTTCGGTTGGATCCACCTTGATGAAAAAGCAGACAAAACATAATTTTGGTTAGAAAGCTTGCATTCTTACTGTGGGAACTCAGGCATGATTGCAAAGGTTCCCACTACCTCATCCTGAGACCAAGGGCTGTGAGCTAATTGGCACATGTGGATGTAAATGGAAGCAAGGAGTGATGTGAATAAGCATGACCAAAGGTCTCAGGTACCCCTACTGAGCATCTGCAGAGAGCTAAGGACAAACAAATGTGGATAATAAATCTAGTAAATATGGATGAGAGGCTGGAGAGATGGCTCAGTCTGCTGCTCTTGCAGAAGACTCGGGCTCAGTTCCTAGCATCCACATCCAGAGGATCTGATACCCTCTTCTGGCCTCCTTGGGCACTGGGCACACATTTGGCACACATGCATACATGTAAACAAGCACTCATACACATAAAATAACAACAAATAAATCTTAAAATAAGAAAATAATGGATCAACAACACAACTCCCAAATCTCAGCTAGTTTGTTCCCTGCAGACCACCACTATGTGTATGTTTTCTGTTTAAATAACACCTCCCCTTTTTTCCAGAAATAGGATTGTAAGTTAATTTGAATATTTTCCAAGTCAATACTCTTCCAAATATAATTGCTAGTGACACACTGAATTCTTTCATATAGACTATTCCATAGTTTATCAATCTCCTTTTGTTGGGGAAGGCTAGTGGATTTGGGGACATTGTATGCATTGTAGCTTTATTTACATTTCTGTGATGATTAGTGATTTTGAGCACACTCATGTGTTTATAACCCATGTGTGTATCTTCTTTAAAATGTCTACTGAAGTGCTGAATCCATTTAAATTTTTGAATTTTTCTTTTTTAAAAATTTTGACATCTATTTTGTGTGTGTGTGTGTGTGTGTGTGTGTGTGTGTGTGGGCACACATGTGCCACAGTGCACAAGTGGAGGTCAGAGGACAACTTGGTTCTGTCCTTCTACCATGTAGGACTCAGATTGAATTCACGTTGTCAGGTCTGGGAGCAAGTGTCTTTACCCACTGAGCTATCTCACTAGCCTTGCTTTTTCCATTGTTGAATTACGGGAATTCTTTTCTTTTTTTTTTTTTTTGTCTGATTTTGAGACAGGGTCTCCATTTAGTCCCAGGCTGGCCCTGGGCTCATTTGTAGACCAGGCTGGCCGTGAACCTCACAGAGATCTGCCGGCCTCTGTCTCCTAAGTCTGGGATTAAAGGCGTGTGGGCATCACACCATGCCCAGCTGGGATTCTTTCTACTATTCTGATAACAGCTGTTGATTTCCAAACATTTTCCATGTTTCCTTTTTCACTCAACATGTTCTTTTGTCTTTTTGAGACAGGGTCTTCCGGTAGCTCCAGGTGGCCTGGAACTCAGTTTGTATACCAGGCTGGCCTTGAACTCACAGAGATCTCCCTACTCCTGCCTCCCAAGTGCTGGGGCTGGGATTAAAGGTATGCACCATCACACCTGGCTTGATGTGTTCTTTTTTTTTTATTTTGATTTTTATTTTTATTTCTGTATGTGTATGAATGTACTGTCTGCAGCAAAGTTTGTGCACCCGTTGTCGTGCAATGCTGTGGACGGTCAGAAGAGGGTCTCAGATTTCCCCTGGAACTGGAGTTCTCCTGGAATTGGACGTTTCAACGGTTCTCAGCTGCAATGTGGGTGCTGGGGATCGAACCCGGGTCGTCTGCAAGAGCGGTCGGCGCTCTTAACCGCTAGGCCATCTCTCCAGCCCCTGATGTGTTCTTTTTAAAGCTATGAAAGCCCAGTCATGGGCAATCAGTGCACTGAGGCCAGGTCTAAAATCCATTCACTCACATTCATTCATTCACCTGCCACGGTTTTCAGATCTGACAGGTGTGAAGCATGATGCTCAAATGCCACCGCAGGTCTGCCAGAGGCACGTGTCATTTGAGCCGTCTGCTTGGAAACTGCTCTAAGATCACCTGGCTGCCCTGGTTGGTTTCTCAGCAGCCACCCTGAAGTGAATCTATATGGGCCTCAGGGACTCTTAAGACAGAACCAAATAGCTGAGTAAGGAAGAGAGTTAGAGGAAAACACTGGCAGTCCATTCTCTGTCTCCTTCTTTCACCATTCCAACCAAATCTTTTCTTGATGAGTCAGCTGAGCAAAGATGTAACTGGATGTCAGACAGCCACCAGTCACAGAGCCCGACTCAGATGAACTGTTCTTATAACCATTATTATTATTATTATTATTATTGTATTTTTTTTTTGCCTTTTTGAGACAGGGTCTCCCGATAGCCCCAGCTGACCTGTGGAACTCACTCTGTAGACCAGGCTGGCCTTGAACTCACAGAGATCCGCCTGCCTCTGCCTCCCAAGTGCTAGGATTAAAGGCGTGCGCCACCACACCCGGCTATAACCAATCTTACAGATGTTCTAGAAATATTGAAAGCAAATTTGTAAAATTGGGCAGAGGAGCAGTGAAAAATCACCAACTTAAAAACGATTTAAAATGCCTACTCTATTTTAGGTCTGTGTCACTCCAGGAAGCTGTAAAAGTGAGTGGGTCAGAGCTGGAGAGATGGCTCAGTGGTTAAGAGCACCAACCGCTCTTGCAGAGGACCCGGGTTCAATTCCCAGCACCCACACCGGCAGCAAAACTGTCTTTAAACCAGGCGTGGTGGCACATGCCTTTAATCCTAGCACTCGGGAGGCAGAGGCAGGTGGATCTCCGTGAGTTCCAGGCCAGCCTGGTCTACAGAATGAGTTCTAGGCCAGCTGGGGCTACAGGGAGACCCTGTCTCAAAAAGACCAAAAACAAAAAAAAAAAAAAAAAAAAGTGAGTGGGTCATTGTTCCAGCCCTCCAATTATGCGCTGAGTGGAGCAGGGAGGATGATGGCGAGGTAATATACTCAGCTGTAACTGAAAACCTAGAGGGCATGGCCAAGATGCTTCTGTCACTGGTTTAAAAATGTAAGTGCTGGGGCTGGAGAGATGGCCTAGCAAGAGCGCCGACCGCTCTTGCAGAGGACCCAGGTTCGATCCCCAGCACCCACATGGCGGCCGAGAACCATCTGAAGCTCTGATTCCAGGAGAACTCCAGTTCCAGGGGAATCTGACACCCTCTTCTGACCTCTGCGGCATTGCACGACACGGATGCACAGACCTGCATGCAGAAAGTACATTCATACACATACATAAATAAATAAAATTAAAAAAATAAAAAATAAAATAAATGTTTAAAAAAATGTAAGTGCTATCTAAGTTCTATTAAGAATGCTTCTAACTGATGAGGGAAATTACTTAAGAGTTTGAGTAAACAATTCCTTTAAGTGAATTCATTCTAGTTCCCAACAGGGAAGAACAGGCTGTACTCTTATCAGACAGACAGACAGAAGTGCCCTTCTGATGGACACACACATCTACCCATGTGCAAAACATGCAAGGACATCTGTTCCATGGGAAGGCACTTAAAAAAATTTTTTTTTTAAATCAACAACTTCAATCCCAGGGCTGGAGAGATGGCTGGTGGTTAAGAGCACTGGCTGCTCTTGCAGAGGACCTGTGTTCAGTACCCAGCACCTCATGTGGAGTCTAACAACTGTCCTAACTCCAGTTCCAGGGAACCAAACACCCTGCTTCTGGCCTTCGCAGGCATTGCACACACATGGTGTGCTGACATACCTGTAGGCAAAACATATACATTAATTAATTAATTTTTAAAATGCATCAATATGATGATTTTATTATAGTTATAACTTTTGGTATGATTGTTGAGGAATGAAGAATTCCAACTAAATTAAAAATTTCTAGGATTACAGCTTTTCTTTCAGGCAACAATTTTTTTTTTTTTACTTCTAGTATTTGTCATGGAAATTTCCATAGGGTATTTTCTAACTCTTTGAAGTCATCAACAGAGGCACAAACTAAAATCTGTTTCACTTAATTTAACCCAGACGTGTAGATGATAGAAATAGCTGGTACAGCCTCTGCTGCATCATGAGGTGCAGTTCTGTGTTCCTGGCTTTTCTCTTGACTCAATACTGCCATCTATATATAAGTTCTTTGTGAAGTCAGTGATTTTGCTTCTAAGCAGTTTTAATTTCAGCTGATTCTAACCTGCTCTACTGCTGGGAACCAATCAACCAAAAATATTTAAGAACTGTGTACTATAAGATGCTCTGCTAGGGACCCCAGGGAGGAAGAAGCTGGTCGTGGGAGCTCTGGCCATTACATGGCTAGAGGGAATGACTTTTATAACTAGACATAATCTGGACTAATAATTTTTTTTTTTTTTGGTCTTTTTGTAGCCTTTGTTCTGTAGACCAGGCTGGCCTTGAACTCACAAAGATCCGCCTGCCTCTGTGCCTCCCGAGTGCTAGGATTAAAGGTGTGCACCACCACGCCCAGCTTATTTATTATTTTTACGTGTATAAGTGTACTGTCTGCATGTAGATTGGTGCACCTGTGTCATGCAATGCCAAGGAGGCCAGAAGAGGGCGTCGGATTCCCCTGGAACTGAAGTTAAAGATGCTTCTTAGCCCCCAGGTGGGTGTTGGGAATTGAACCCGGGTCCTCTGCAAGAGCAGTCGTCGCTCTACAAGAGCAGTGGCTGAGCCATCTCTCCAGCCCCTGGACTAATAATTTTTAATTAACCACAGCAGAACTAAGTGCTCTTGTGTCTTGTGATCTTGGCACCTGATCTCATTTCCTAGTCACCTCAATTTGGTACTCCACCCAGTAATATAATGAATGAATGAATAAATGTGGGTGTGCTTGAGAATTAACATATCAAAGTTCCGAAAAGGCTGCACCCCATCTCCACTGCACACAGGGGAGGTTGGGAGGGAAGACCGACCTTGGATGAATGAGAGATTCTAGAACTAGGGATGAAATGGCTGGATGGTCTGTTAAGATTAGGGTGGAGCCAAGCTTGTACTTCCCCAATTGAAGCAAGAGAGATAATTTTGAATAAAATTATGAATGGAGCGCTGACTACTCTTGTAGAGGACCTGGGTTCGATCCCCAGCACCCACATGGCGGCTGAGAACAGCTTTAACTCCAATTCCAGGGGAATCCGACACCCTCTTCTGACCTTCGGGGAGTCCGACTCCCTCTTCTGACCTCTGCAGCATTGCACCACATGGGTGCACAGACCTGCATACAGACAGTACATTCATACAAATAAAAAATAAATTAAAATTAAAAAATATTAAAAAATAAAAATTAAAAAAAAAACAAAAAAAATTATGAATGGGTCTAGACTCAGAACACAGTTGCAGAGAGATGGAGTTTTAAAAGCACAGTTCCAGGACAGAGACATTCCCAGAGCTATCTAGGGAAGTGTCCTCGAGTATCCACCCTTAAGAACTAAATTAAAGACTTAGGTCGTTTGTTCAGGTGATCATCAGGCCGTAGTAACAAGGAAGTGGCCTGCTGTGTCTGGCTCTGAGGCTTGGGCCACCGCAAGGCTCATCCTCATCAGTGCTACTTTTATACATCCCATGCTAATTTTTTCTTAGTCCTGTGTGTTACTGTTGTAAATTCCAGTGTGTATATTTCCCCTGTTTATTCACATTTCTTCTTCAAATGGGCAAAGATGGTTCATTTGTTCCCTTATGGCAGACAGTACCTATATTAGCAAGGAACAAGAAACAATTTAAATGTGCAATAATGGTAAATTATTGTATGCTGACTTAATGGGCTTCCAACAGCATGATAAAACAAGGACATATTTATTAAGCAGTGTTATATAAAACTACTATGAAAAAGTGCTATACTGTCATTACAACTTTGTAAAAAATCAAAATTATATGGATAACAATGGGAAAATATGCAAATCTCTGTTCTGTGAAGAGATTTATTATTTAACATTTCATATAATATACCACGAACTATGATTATACTATATTTAAAAGATGAAGGCAGTTCCAGTCTTTTGTTTTACTTAATTTTTTTTGACAGGGTCTCCCTAGTCCCAGCCCTCCTGCAACTCACTAAGTGGACCAGGCCAGCCTCGATCTTGAAGAGATCCACTTGCCTCTGCCTCCAGAGGGCTAGGATTAAAGGGGTGTGCCACCATGCATGGCTTCTTTTGGTCCTGTTGAGTCAGCCCCAGCTGGCCTGGAGCTCACTATATAAACCAGGTTGACCTGGTCTCAAAGATCTGCCTGCCTTTGCCTCTGCCTCCTGAATGCTGAGATTAAAGGTGTGCCCACCACTCCCAGTTTTGTTTTAATTTATGAGACACTTTTCCAGACTCATACTACTGGGAATAGAAGATAGCTTGACTTTTGCTGTCTAAGGAAGGTAAAAATGTGAGATCATCCAAAGAAGCAAAATAATCGAATTTAATTAACACTGACAAAGCAAAGGTGCTCTGAGCTTGTAATAAGTGACACCTTAAAATAGTCCTTTCTCATTCTGGGTACCTGGGTACTTGAGAAGTACCCAGAATTTAGCTCTAACTGGGGCTCTCTACCTGGTGTTCCTACACAACCCAAGTGTAACCCAGGCTTTCAAAGTATGAATCTGCTGATAGTTCTAGCAGAGATACTTACTCCGACTTTCATTTCTGGCCAGCTTGCTGGGATAACTCTTGGCTGTTTGTACATATGGCTCTGGAGGTGGCAAATCAGAAATTGGATGGAAGAAGAATCTGCTTTCCCACTCATCTGGGGAGACACAAACAGTATCCTAAGCAGTCGGCAATCTGCTAGGAAGACTATGGAATGAAGGGCAGGGAGAGGTGGAGAAGAGCAGAAATCAGTTTCAGTTTGGGGCCTACAGGGCTGAAAAGTGCTTCACCTGTCTTGGCTTCCCTCCCTGACCCTGGTCCACCAGAGTGAGCAGGATCCAACCAGTCTCTCTCAGGAAGGGCATTTTTCCTCCTACCAGTGGGCCCAGGAACAACTGGGACCTTTCTGATAGGATGGCAGAGAGAAGCAAGTTAGCATTTGTGCACTGTACCTCTGTTTAGAAATATAGATAATAAGATGGCAATTTACAACAACCAAAGAACCATGGTTCTCAGAATTCTGGAATCTCTGGTAAGTTAACCACACTGAGACTGAAAGAAGGAACGAACCGGGGAAAAATGAATGCCTTTTTGGAAAGTTGGGGGGAGGGGGACCATTATATAGGAAGTCACAGAGGGTCCTAAAATGGCTAGTTAGATGGGCACAGAGCAGTGTGATGACAAAGCAACACCACCTCAAATAAGCAAACATCACACACCTTCGCAAGATGAATCTTGGAAGCCATTTCGAACTGATGTTGATGGAGGGGGTGGGGGAGGTGCTCCAGCTCCAGGCCTGTCAGGAGGAAGAGGAGGCCTGGGACCACTTCTGGGACTGTCCAGTCCACTCCTGGATGGCAGCTGAGGGGTGGCAGGCAGGGCTCGAGGTGCACTGCCATTTCTGCTGATTGGAGGCGGTGGTGGGAGGGGGCCTGGAGCAAAAGAGAACACATTTAGCTCAGCACTGCCTTCCATCCCACCGCCCCTGTGGCCATCATCAGTCTGCAGTGTAGAGTGTCTACTGAATACACATCCTTTAACTAGGGAACATGGAGAAATGGAGACTTTATGGAAATGAGTAACATGAAGTGGGCATATCCCCAAAAGTACACCGTGCAGCATGACAGCTAAATGGCTCTCTGGCTTTGACTTAACATTGAAGCTGGAGATGAAACAGTGACATTGAAAGCGGGTGCTGATCTGTTTATACTGCCAACCATATAACTGAAAAAAATATTTTGACCTTTTATTTTTTATTATTTTTTTTATTAATTTTATTTCTTTCTGTATGTGTATGAATGTACTGTCTGCATGCAAGTCTGTGCACCCGTGTCGTACAATGCCGCGGAGGTCAGAAGAGGGTCTCGGATTCCCCTGGAACTGGAGTTCTCCTGGAATTGGAGCCTCAGACGGTTCTCAGCCACCATGTGGGTGCTGGGGATCGAACCCGGGTCCTCTGCAAGAGCGGTCGGCGTTCTTAACCGCTAGGCCATCTCTCCAGCCCCAACATTTTGACCTTTTAAAGAGTTATCAAACTAATTACTGTGCCATCATGAAAGAATCTTCTAAAGGGAGTAAGATAGTTACTTATGTCTTCAGTAGAACCAACTTTTTAATTAAATAAACATTTAAATTATTTTATCCAGGTGTGTGGAGAAGGGGGTGGCGTCTGTGTGCCATGGCACCTAGAAGTCAGAGGGCAACTTTTGGGAGTCCATTCTCTCCTACCTTCGTGTAGGTTCCAGGAATCAAACTCAGGTCCTAAGGTTTGAGCCACAAACAGTTTTATGGGCTGAGCCATCTTGCTAGCTCCCAGAACTAAGTTTTGAACAGCACAATATTATTGGAAATTACATAAGCATTCTTCTGTGATGCACACGATCTATTTCCAGGCAGAAGTGGCATCAGGAAATCAAATCCTAGTCATCTGCAGAATAGCAGGTTTTCCTTCTGGTTTATTCCTCTTTGGGAGGCAGATAAGCACAGGAAGTATCAAAAATGCTGGTCAATTTCTGGCCAGGGTGGATCCTGCCTGCAAGCAAGCTGTTGCCATGGACTCCCTGTCTGTGAAGAGTCAGGTACTTGTCACCTTTTTCATGACAGTGCTACCAGGACAAATTAGTGAAGAAGCAAATTAAAAGTACTACATATGCATTTGAAACCACTTTTAAATTAAAGTTCATGGTAATACTACCACCTGCCTGTTACAAAATGGAAACCAGACCTGCAATATGATGGGGCCTGACTATAAAACTTAACCAACTTCATCTTGGTATTTAAAAAAAGTAAATGTTCATGTTCCTAACTCTCCAAAGAGTTAGGACTCCTGCTCTAAACAGAGCCAGCACAATAGAAAATAGATTTCTATCTGCAACGAGTAGGATGATAATAAAAACAACCTTTTATTGACTACATGTTGAAAATAAAAGCCTCTTTACACACTTGTTTCCTTTAATTCTTACAAAAATCATTTGAAGTACAGGGCCAGCAGAGAAGGCCTCAGAAACGCCTAGAATCTTAAGCCCAGTCAGAAGGCCTGTGAGAAGAAGAGCCAGGATTTAACTTCACACCTTCAAGTTCAAAGCTCACTCCCCTAACAATAGAGCAAAGCCACATTTCAAAATACAGATGGCCCTTCTCATATGCAACTATGATAATCAAATTGGTAGGAATTTTCTGGAAAGCAATTGGACAGTGCTTATGAAATCCAGAATTTGATGTATATAACCACTGATCTGGAAATTCCAGATTTAGTTATTCATCCAAATGCAATAAACAGAGATATGCACAAATATTTAGCTACTAAAATATATCACTGCAATAGCAAACTGCAGCGGTGGTGACACTCAACTGTAATCCCAGCACTCAGGAGGCTGCGCAGGAGGATTGTGGGTTCAAGGCCAGCCTGGAATTAATATAGCAAGACCAGACCCTGTGTCTAAACCAAAACCAAAACTCCAAACAAAATCTAGAAATAGCTGATATGACTAAGGAAGGGAACTGATTAAGTCAAGGTTCATCTGCAGGATCTAATACTGTACAACCATTAAACTTTAGGCTGTAGCTGGGACTGGTGGCATATGCATTTAATCACAGCACTGGGAAGCAGATCTCTGGGAGATTAAGGTCAGCCTGACCTACATGGTGAGTTCTAGGCCGGCTGGGGCTACAGAGAGACCCTATCTCAAAAACAAAAATAAAAGTTAGGCTATGAATAATCATATCAAAAAATGTTAAGCATAATTTTTACATAAAAGGGAATGAATAATACATTTAATATTACAGAAATTACACATTGTTCATTTTTTAAAGTTGCCATCAACTGTCCGTGGCATAGTGATAGGACTGCTTTTTAAATATTTTGATTTTTAATTATGTGTTTGTGTGTTTGTACGTGTGGAGGCCAGAAGAGGGCATCATACTCCTGGAACTGCAGTTAACGGGCTGTTGAGAGTGACCCTTACCTGGGTGCTGGGAAAAAAAGTTCCTCTGCTAGAGCTCTTAACCTCTGAGCCATCTCTCCAGCCGGCAGAACGGGGTTCTTAAACTGTGACATTACAGTCACTGGGGAACTTTTAACTATCTTAATGTCCATTATAACAAAATTAATTATGCCACAAACTATGGGAAGGGACCAGGGTAGCAGAGTGCTAGTACACATGATGGGAAATCAAAGTTCCTGCTCTTCACTAGTAACTTGTAGCAAGTAGCTTTGCTTACTTCTGTTTCCTTGTTGGTTGTCTGCCCACCTCTAAAGCTCAAACTGAAATATCTTCCTTCTTCCTGGAGGTTTCCCCCAAGGTCACGATGACCTCCCACCATAGGGAACAGAAGCAATGTGAGGTATATGCTTGACTTTAGTTGTTCTGATGGCCTGTGGCATTTGGGCAGGGTTTTAGGGAGCCGACTCTCCCAAGCCTTCCCTACCTGATCTGCCCGGCGGGTCCCTCACTGGAGGAGGAGGCCTCTCGTTGGGCGGCGGAGGAAGAGGGCCGGAGCGTCCGGGTGAGGGCAGGGGGGGCGCCGAGGACGTGAGGGACAGGTTCCGCTGTGGGAGCCGGGGGATCTCATCCCCGCCGGGCGTGGGGGGCAGCGGAGGAGGCCCGGGCCGGCTGGGCGGGGGCGGAGGAGGGGGCGCCTGGGCCACAGAGGAGGGCCGTGGGGTGGAGGGCACAGGGGGCTTGCTGTTCTGCGCTGGAGGCGGCGGGACCGCTTCCCGGTGGATGGAGGGCCTGCTGCCCACCGGAGGTGGCGGCGGCGGCGGCTTGTCCTCCAAGGCCCGGCCGGGGGTGGGGGGCAGCGGCGGCCTGGAGGAGGAGGAGCCCGACGGGTTCTGGCGCACCGAGCCTCCTCCAAAAGCAGCACCTCGGTTTCCGGGAAAAGGCGGAGGGGTGGGCCCCACGCTGGGGTGCCTGGGGGACCCCAAGCCTGCTGGGGTCCCCCGGTTATGCAGACTCGACTGAATAGGTCTAGGTGTGTTTGGTACTGGAGGGGGAAGGCTCTCAGGCTTTGAGCCCACGTCAGGCCTAGGGGGAGGCATTCGGTTCCTGGGTGGCTCTGGGGGTCCACTTCTGTGGCCGGCAGAAGGTGCAGGAAACCGTCCAGGGCCACTTGGAGGCGAAAAGGGTTTGGCAGACGTGGATCTTCCTCCCGGTGGCAAGATCGGCGGTCGGCTTCCTCCAGACTCTAAATAGGAGCAAGAGAACAGATAGCTGGTTGGAGAGTGAATCCTAAAAACTAGAGAGCTGCGGTGTGTTCCGGCTATTGGAAGTGCTTTCCCACAGTGCTAATGGTTATTGGTAACTAGTAGCTATATACCTTTATATTAATTTTATATATGTGTGTGGTTCTCCTGAAGTCAGAGTCATATAGTTCTCTATTTAGCTCAGGTTTTACAGCCATCGGCTTTCAGAAGGGTTACAGAATTGTCGCGTAGCTAAGGCTTCTGAGAGGCCCCTATTCACTGAGAAGACCAGAACACAAGTCAGGGCGGCAGAATTTCGGCTAATGGTTTTTGTTGATCTCCACCGCCATCTTTGTCCTCTGGTCCTCACACCACTCAGGTTTGAAAAATAATTCACCCATCTTAGGTGAGAAAATGAATTACCCCCTTGTAAGCTTCCTTATTCCAGGGCTGACATAGTTCCTTTGGGAAGACATGGTCAAGGAATGGGAGGTTAAATGGAAGTTATGACTGCATTAAAAAGAACTAAAAAGGAAAAAGAAGTGACGCCAGTAGGTCTTCATTTGCAAAGAGGTAGCCAAGCACACTGTTTTTAAAATATTTATTTATTTATTTATTGGTATTTTTGAGACAGGGTCTCCCTTTTAGTCCCAGCTGGCCTGGAGCTCACTCTGCAGACCACGCTGACCTTGAACTCACAGAGATCTGCCTGCCTCTGCCTCCGAATGCTGGGATTAAAAGGCGTGGCCTGCCATGCCCAACCTGCACCCTTTTTTTTTTTTTT